>JAWWTY010000071.1:1691096-1753148 GCA_035222235.1 Margarornis squamiger
CTCCCTCTCCACCTTCCTTGGAGCCCCTTCAGATCAGATCCTGGAAGGTACTCTGAGGTCTCCACACAACCTTTTCTTCTCCAGGTTGAGCAGCCCCAATTTTCTCAGCCCAACACACCCAACTGCCAATTCACCCTCCCTGCCATGCCTCCCGAGGCCATGCCAGCACCCCAAAAAATGCCACCCTTTCTGTACAGCCTCAGCTTCCCAAGGGGAAGCAGACTAGGGTGGAAACAAAAGGGTTAAACCAATGAACTGGTTTCTCATCAGCAACAAAGGCTGGGATTTTCCACTGGTTTGGATTTCAATCCTGGTAGTGTTACCATGCACTAAACCCATGTGTGTGTCCACACACACTCTGCTCCTCCCCTGAGGGCTGCCTTGAAAAACAACCTCTTCCATCTGCAGGGCCTGATGAGTCCCAGGAATGGGTGATTTTCCACAGGTGTCACATGACGAAGTTGGGATGTAAAGCAGAGAAACCCCTTGGTCCAAGGTGGGAAAGAAATTGGGTTTGGAGCTATGGCTGGACCTGCTGTTTCTTTCTGCCTTTCAGTAGGGCTGGCCCAAAGCATCAGGACCATGAGTAGATCTCCTCCTGACCCCATATATAGTCTAATTTAAAATTACAGAGGATCTGAAAGCCCTGGGCCGGGCTGCAGAGGGGAATGTTCCCCACTGGATGCTCTTGGCTGGGGATTGACAGCACCCTGAACCTGGACCAGCTCTGCCCTGGGCCAGCCCCATTTCTATCGTTGCTCAGCCCTGTGTGCTCTTTTTTGGGCTGTTTATTTTGGGCCAGGCACCCCATCTCCCAGACAGGAGAGATGAAAATGAGCTCTTGTTCTCTCTGGAAGAGAAGATCGGGGAGAGACATGGAGGAAAAGTGAGGGAAATTAAGCAGAAATAGCTTCAGGGGTCATTTAAAAATATCCCCATGACTGCCTTAAATATCTATTTAGCGAGAATTCATAGGCCATGGCTGAGGGAGCTCCAGGCACCAAATGTACAGAGAGAGTTTTGATAAAGACCCACAGAATCTATCCCAGCTCAGAAGGGAAGGAGTGATGGAGGTAGGATGAAGATGAGGGAGATGCCAGGGTAGGAGGAGGCTGCAGGTTATTCTCAGCCACCTTCCCCTGCCCATGAACTGCCCCCTGGTATGTTGAGCCTTTTGGGTCTCTGGAACAAGGTCCTTTTGCATCAAGATGCACCAGCAGCCAAATCCAAGTGTCCTGCTCATGGAGTAGGACTGGAATACAATTTGTGGAGACCCTGTGGGCTCCCACCAATCTTCCTGAGGCAGGTTTGCAGTGCCACCACCCTGTCCTTTGTGTCTTTCCTCCTTTGAATATAGCCTGTCTCTGTGCCTCTGCCTGGATAAGGACAGCATGGCTTGGGTCCTTGTCCCCGGGAAGGCTGGGAGTGGACGAGGAAGTGCTGGATTTCCAGTCCTTCTGGAACTGAACTGCTGAACCAGGGAGAGGGATGGAAAGGCATGGAATTAAATCCATAACACAATGTCCATGAGGAGACATGAGTGGCAGGTATGGTTCCCATGGGAGGAAGAGCATGAAGCCACCACGGGGATGAAGCTTGGTGGGTGTGAAGGACCAGGAGTGACACTGTGCCCCATGCAGCAGCTGATCTGTCAGGATTGAAATCCCAGACTGTCTCCCGGCTCCCAGTCCTTTAGAAATGAGATGATTTCTTTGTTCCTTGGAGCATCCTGGGCTAAAAATCTCCATGGAGAGCAGCCCTCATTGCACACCTCTGCCCCAGGAGCTGCACCACCAGCCAGCACCACAAATTACTCACAGCTCCTGAGGATCCCATTACACCTGGAGAAGGCTCTCCTTGAGTAGCATAGCCTTGCTCAGGGCTTGGAAACGCAAGATCTTGAGGGAATTCAGCTCACTCATTCCTTCCCCGAGTCCAGCAGTTGCTCTGAGGCAAAGTCAGGTGAGGTGTTGACTTTGGGGCCACGGATGAAGGATGGTGGGTGTCTCCTTACAGACCTGAGGGCTTTATTGATTGTATCCTGCCTGAGTTCCCACCCCATCCAGGCTGGAGCTGTTCATCTCCAGATGACAAGTGGAGCTGCCAGTCTCTGATTTATTTTAATTGCTATTTCCTCCCTCCCACTGGTGACATGAAGATGAATCCGTGCTGGAGCACCTGAGGTGGGACATGCTGGGTCTTGCTGGGGGCATCATCAATCCAACCATATGGAAAAATCCCTCTTTAAAAACCTCCAGCATGGGGAAACTGAGGCACAGGAGCTGCTCTGGAGAAGTTGGGAAATTGTTCATGGGTGAAAGGGAAGATAAACCAGTTTGGGGCTGCCTGTGCATGGCATGGGGTGGGAAAAGGGGATAAATAGGAAAAATGCCAGAGTTCTGTGCTCAGGATGAGCTGAGGATTTCTGGGCATCTTCTGGGCTTCTCACCTGGCAACTTCTGGGCTCCTCACTTGCCCCACAGGGTGACGTATTTTAGCACATCTTTGTCACTTGGGAAGGTCTTGGAGAGGAGGGAAGATGTCAGGAAGATTCAGTGTGTTCTCCAGGACTGCAGGTGATGTCCTGAAGGGGCAGGGACGGGGACAGGGGAGGACATGCTGTTCCACATGACACCTCAGCTGGAGCCCGTCACAGGGAAGAGCTGGGACGTGACACACACCACCCTGAACACCACAGGGAGATGGGGATGATCCTCAGAGGTATGGAAGAGAGGCACGAGTCTCCCAGGAGCCGGCTGGCACATGGAGTGTCTCCTGGGGGCATCTCCTTTGACTGCTGGATTCTCCACAGGCTCCTGCCCAGCTTCTCCTTCCCTTCCAACCTGCTGGAAAAACGTCTTTTGCCGCAGGCTGTGTCCTTGCTTTGCTTCCCGCTGGGACACTGGGAAGGGTGCAATTCCCAGTGCCGGGAGCTGCTGGCAGTGTCACCGTGTGGCTCGTCAGAGCAGCCCTGGCACAGCCTCTCCCTCCCGGAGCAACTGCCACTCGTGCTGCAAACACGTCACACTCGGTGGTGACGTTATAGCTCAGAGTAGGGCTGGGGGCGTCTCCCCCATATTCCCTCCCTCTCCCTATCCAAGGAGAATCCCTCCCCAAAGGCAGACGAGAGCACTGGCTGGGGTGAAGTTTGGGTATTTGGGGCGTTTTGGGGACCTGTGGTTATGTGAGGTCCCACCCTCTGGAGCTGCCACCTGTTTGGTGTCTGCCCAGCAAGTCCCAACTCGTCCGTCATTCCCGGCCATGTCACCATCTGGTGACATGGGAATGGCTTCCGCGGAGGCTCCGGCGTTTAAAGGCGCTTTCCCTGCCGAGATCGGGATCGCGGCGGGAGCACAGACGGGTTGAGTCCTCCCGGGCCCTGCTGCTTCCCCCGAGCAGGTAGAGAAACCGAGGAGGGAGTGGACATGGACCAGATTCCAGCGAAAGGGTTTCTGAGGGAGCAGGATGGGAATTTGGGCTCCTCTGAGCACAGGTAGAGTTTGGAAGGCAAAGGCAGCAGCTTGCAGGGGGCAGATGGACCGGAGACAGAGCGGAGCCAAACCACCTGAAGCCCATGGATTTATGGAGCTTCCCAGAGCTCCACTTGGCTTCCTCGGGCTGCTTCCCTGCAGGAAGAGCCTCCTGCCCGGAGGGACCAGGGATGGGCACCCAAAATCAGGTGGCTCCACCCTGTACAGGCATCACTGTCCTGAGTGGGACCATCCCCAGCGAGTCCCAGCGAGGGAAACTGGGAGCCAAGAGCTGAGGGGGTACTCGGGTTCCCAAATCTCTGTAATTATAGACCCGTGACCCAGCTCTCCTCAGGACACAGGGCTTTGGGAAGGATGTGGCCCTGCAATGTGATCCTGGCCACCTGATCCTGCCTTAATTGTCTCTGTACTTTGGGGGTTTCTTGTTCCCTCTCCATTAATCTCGGAATATTAGGTGGAAAGCGAACAATGACCACACTAATGGCTCCATAAATTCCTTCATTACTTATTAAACTCGAATGCTCCCCACGCAGCGGAGGGAAAGAGATGAAACGGAGAAGAAGAGGGAGCGGGGGTGGGTGAGGAGGCGAGGCAGAGGGTCTCGGGCTGGGCTGCGGCAGCGGAGCCGGAGCACTCCCGGTAATTCACGGGCTGCCGTTGCCCTCTGCCGGCAACGGGACGGGCAGGGGCTGCTCTTCCTTATTCTGCTCTTCCCTGCCCGCGGGCAGAGCCCCTGGAACACAAGGCTGGGGACTTGCGGGGTGTTTGGGGCTGCTGGTGGCGAGGATGCTCCACCAGGATGCGACCACCCTTCCTGGGGCTCAAATCTGTCCCCAAAGCCCTCGGGGACCATACTGAACAGAGCTGCACGTGGACAACATGAGCTTGGCTTTAGGAGAGGTTAATTCCGGCAGAATCACAGGGAAGACGGAGGAATATTGAAGCTGTCCCCATCCTGTGCAGCCAGACTCTGCTTTCCTGGCTGCAAGAAGGAATCTGCTCTCTCCCGGTTTTCCTCGAGGTGCTGGGAGCTGTTTGCTGCCAAACCTCCCCGGCATCCCGCAGCGGGGATGTTCTCCAGCTTATATCCTGCTGGGCCAGGCGAGGTCTGACCTGCAGGGATCACCGGGGATCACAGCAGCCGTTCCGGGGCAAGCTTTGCCTCCTCTCCGGCTCGGAAAACACTGCAGCTCCGCTCCCGGAAGAGCTATTGTGGCCTCGCCTAAGTGGAGCTAATGGATTTCCATGTCTCCAGCAGCCAGCTGGGATCTGAGCACATCTCCTGGAAGAAAGGCAGCTCGTCTGAATGCAAAGCTGCAAACAAGCAGATGCCTTCCCAGCTGAGGTGCTCGGGAGCCTGCCTGGATCAGCAGGATCAGAGCGGGAGCTCTGGGATCTTGCCAGGAGCCCTTTGCTCCTCCATCAGACTGACCTGCTCCTCTGTGATCTGCTCCAGCCAGGTTTGGAAAGGAAAATGCACAGTTAAATCCCAAGAAGATTTGGTTTTCTTCAAGAAAACAGCAAATTTCTGTGGTTCTGTAACACCCAGGTTACACTCTGGGACGAGCCCAGCTCTGCAGAGGGACCTGGCTGCCCAACTCCCATGGACACCAGATGTAATTAGATGTTTAGATCTAGGCCAGGGGCTCCAGGGCCATCTGGGACCTGAATTATTCATACACTTATATCTAAACCCAGGCAGAGCACAGCACAGCTCCTTCTCCAGCCTGGGCCTGGGGGAACATTCCTACTTCTCGCGGCCTGACAGAGCCTGATCCTCTCCAGAGCTCAGTCCTGCCTTTTCCCAGCGCCAAACCTGCCCCAAAACACACCACAGAGATCCACATCAACAGCAGCTGATGCAGAGGTAGAAAAATCCTAGAGGAGAAGAGTCTCCCCTTGCAAGGAGGGGGCCAGGAGGCCTGAAATCAGACTAAATATCTGTCAGGATCGTGATGTGGCCCAGTGCTTCTCCAAGGTGTCTTTCACTCTGTGACTCATCAGCTGAGGAATTTTAATCCCTGTGTGTCTCTCCCAAGCCCACAAGGAAGAGGACCTTGGTGATTGATTTCTTCTCCAGCCAGTGGAGCTGGGCCAGATTTTACCAGATGTAACCTCAAAGATGAAGCTGAAATACAGCAAAATAGGGTTTTCCCTCACCCTGTTGAGGAGCAACTCCTCAGCTCCTCTGGGGGCCTGGGCTAGTGGAAGGTGCCCCTGCCCATTGCAGGGGTGGGATGAGATTTAAGGTCCTTCCAACCCCAACCATTCCATGATCCTGTAGACACATTGAGAAATACAGGAGGGGAGCTGGCAGGGAGGGGAGGGGTCTCTCTATGGGATGTGGGGGCATCTGATCCAGACTGAAGTGATGGTGTTATTGCAAACTGGGATATTTAATCCCTAAAACATACTGTGGCTCAATCAACTCCAACCTGGCCTTCAGAAGCCTTTCCAGCTGCTCTGGAAGTGAGATATTGCTGGGAAATAGTACCATCTTGACAGAATAACAATATTTCCAGGGGGAAATCATAATGCCTGAGCTTTATCCTTCAGCTATGTCTCCACAGGAAGCAGCTTGAGCAAGTCCAGAGAAGGCCATGGAGATGCTCCAAGGGCTGGAGCCCCTCTGCTCTGGAGCCAGGCTGGGAGAGCTGGGAATGTCCAGCCTGAAGAAGGGAAGGCTCAAGGAAGACCTGAGAGCCCCTTCCTGTGCCTAAAGAGGCTCCAGGAGAGATGGAGAGGGACTTGGGACAAGGCATGGAGGGACAGGGCAAAGGGAATATCTTCCCACTGTCAGAGGGCAGGATTAGATGGGATATTGGGAAGGAATTCCTGGCTGTGAGGGTGAGGAGGACCTGACACAGGTTGGGCAGAGAAGCTGCCCCATCCCTGGGAATGTCCAGGGCCAGGTTGGATGGCACTTGGAACAACCTGGGCTAGTGGGAGGTGTCCCTGCCCATGGCAGGGGGTGGAACTGGATGAGCTTTAAGGTCCCTTCCAACACAAACCATTCTGGAATTCTGTGTTCTACATCCAGCTGGTGCCCAGTCACTACTGGCCAAGTGCCCCATCATGCCTTTGGGTCACCACAGCCCCAGGTATCACTCCAGACTGGATGCAGAGTGGCTGGAAAGCTGGAAAACGACCTGGTCGTGCTGGTCAACAGTGGCTGAACATGAGCCCAGGTGTGCCCAGCTGGGCAAGATGCCAGCGGCATCTGGATTGTACCAGCCATGGTATGGCAGCAGGACCAGGGCAGGGATTGTCCCCTGTGCTGGGCACTGATGAGGCCACATCTCAAATCCTGGGGTCAGTTCTGGGCCCCTCAGGACAAGAAGGACATGGAGGGGCTGGAGCATGTCCAGGGAAGGGAACGAAGCAGGGGAAAGATCTTGAGCACCAGGAGTGGCTGAGGGAGCTGGGCAGGGCGCTCAGCCCCTTAGGGGAGACCTTCTGCCTCTCTGCAACTCCCTGACAGGAGGGGGGAGCCAGGGGAGGTGAGATTGGGGTTTGGGGGGGATGCAAAGAGGGTTTTAGGAGGTAAAATTGGGTGTTGGGAGGGTGAAATTAGGGCATGGTGGCTGAAATTAGCGTTTGGGAGATGAAATTGGAATTTAGGGAGGGGAATTAGGGTTTTGAGGCATGAAATTACAGGTTGGGTGGATAAACAAGGGTTTAGAGGTATGAAATCAGGGTTTGGAGTGTGAAATTGGCATTTGGGACAATCAAACTGGGTTTTGGTGGGGTGAAATTGGGGTTAGGGAGGTGAAACTGGGGTTTGGTCAGGTAAAATTAGAGCTTGGAGAGGGTGAAATTGGAGTTTGACTGATGAAATTAGGGGTTTTATGGGGGAATTAGGGTTTAGGGGTATGATTTACGGGATTGTAGGATGTAGCGGCAGGATGGAGCAGGGATGGGGGGACCCAGCCCCTGCCAGAACTTTGTCATCCTTTGAACCTTTCTTTTCCTTTCCACAATTCCCACAGCCAGGGCAGAGAGGGGAGGAGGAAGAGCCCAGGGCTCTACACGGCAGCCGGATCCTCGCAAAATACAGGGATCAGAGGGAGATCGGGATCCTCACAGGACACAGGGATTAGAGCAGGATCGGGATCCTCACCAACCCCAGGGGTCGGGAGCCGTTCCTGCCCCACGGGAAGGGCTTTCCCTGCCCCAGAGGCCGCAGCGACTCCGAACCTTCCCCTACCCCGACCACTGAGCCGAGCTCCGGCTCCCCGGAATAAATTAGCGTAGCACTGTTTTTTAAGGCTTTAAATGGGGAATACTGTCAGTGGTTCGGAGGCCTCGAGGCAGAACAGGGCCCTGCGGCTCCTCAGGGTCCCACAGCGGGCAGAGCAGGGCGGGCCCTGGGGCGTCCCAGAGCTCTGCGAGGCTCCCACACCCGCACCTGGAGCGCTTCCCTGAATTCCCTGGTGCGGACGAGTACAAGGAAACATGGAAAGGGCGGAAGAGGCACCGAGTGTAAGCCGAGCTCCCCCCTTTCCCATCCCGGCAGGTTTACTCGCGGCCTGTGCAGACGCGCGGGGATCACCTCCCCGCTCCGGCCCGCACCGCAGGCCAGCATCTTCTGAGCCCTCCGCGGCCGACGCGCCGCGAGCCCCGCCGGGGAACCGCCTCCCTCCCCGCCGCCGCCAATCAGAGCCGGCATTAGCATGACTGATCTCCGCTCTAGCCAATCAGCACGCTGCCTAGTTGCGCCCAATCAGATGCCTGGGGAGATTCTCTCGCCCAGTGGTATCCCAGGGGCGGAGTCGGGCGGCAGCGCGCGGCCTCGCCGTGAGCGGCGTAAGGCTCGACCAATCAGAGCGGGGCAGCGAAGGTGAGCTGCGACCAATGAGAGGAGGGGGCGGGGAAAGAGCGGCTCGCGAGAGTGACAAGGGGACGATGGGAATCCGCGTCTGAACGAGTGGGCCAATGGGGAAGGGCGGGGCGGGGCGATAATAACTAGCAGGTAGGGCAGCCCGTCAGAAGGCGGAGGCAAGGTCGGCCCTGTGACCAACGAGCGGCGAAAATCCTCCCATGGTCGAACCGCCGCGATTGACAGGCTGCGCCGTCCAATCAGAACGCCGCGCCCTTTCTAACTGACCAATGAGCGAGCGGCGCCTCTCCCTGCCGGCTCACCGAGGGACTGACAGCTCGGCGAGCCAATGGAAACTCAGAGCGCCGCGCGGTGGGCGGTACCTCTCCGTGGCGAGAGCCAATGGGCGCGGGAACAGCCCTGGGCAGCCAATGGAGCGCCGGGGGCGGGGAGGGGCGGCGCGCGCAGCCGGCGCGGCTCCCCAAGATGGCGGCGGGTGCGTGAGCGGGGCAGTCGGGGAGGGCCCGGCGGGAGCGCGGCCGCCGCCGCCGCCATGAAGGGCAAGGAGCGCTCGCCCGCCAAGGCCAAGCGCTCCCGGGGCGGCGAGGACTCGGCGTCCTCCTCCTCCTCCTCCCGCGGCTCCAAGAAGCCCAGCGGCTCCTCCGGCAGCGGCGGCGGCGGCTCCAACGGCGGGAAGGCGGCGGCGTCCGGCGAGAGCAACAGCGGGAGCGGCCGGCGCGGCGCCCACACGGACAAGGGCGGGCGCGCCGGCAGCCGCGAGTACGAGAGCGGCGCGGCCGCGGGCAGCGGGGGCCGGCACGGCTACAGCGGCAAAGCCGGCGAGGCGTCGCGGAGCAGCCGCAGCGGCGGCGAATCGCGGGCGGCCGCCGCCTCCTCGTCCTCCTCCTCCGAGCCGGGGGAGTACAAGACGCTGAAGATCAGCGAGCTGGGCTCGGCGCTGAGCGACGAGGCGGTGGAGGACGGGCTGTTCCACGAGTTCAAGCGCTTCGGCGACGTGAGCGTGAAGATCAGCCGCCTCCCGCCCGGCCCTGGCGGCGCCATCGACGAGCGCGTGGCCTTCGTGAACTTCCGCCGGCCCGAGGACGCGCGCGCGGCCAAACACGCGCGGGGCCGCCTCGTGCTGTACGACCGCCCGCTGAAGATCGAGGCCGTCTATGTCGGCGGCGGCAGCGGCGGCCGCCGGCGCAGCAGCCGCTCCCCGGCGCTGCTGGACAAGGAGTCTCCGTACGGGGCGGCGGCGGCGGCGGTCGGGGCGGTGGCGGCGGCCGTGCGGCATCCGCCGGCCGGAGCCGCGCAGCGGGCGCTGTCCCCCGCGGGCGGCGGCGGAGCGCTGGGCTACCGGGACTACCGGCTGCAGCAGCTCGCCCTGGGCCGGCTGCCGCCGCCGCCGCCGCCGCTGCCGCGGGAGCTGGAGAGGGAGCGGGACTACGGCGGGTTCTACGAGGCGAGGGTGCGGCCGGCCTACGGGCTGGAGAGGGTCGCCGGCGTGGCGGCTGCCGGGGGGTTCCGCGGAGGAGGAGGAGGAGGAGGAGGAGGAGGAGGTGGTGCTGGAGCGGCCGGCGAGGAGGAGATCAGCCCCGAGGACGACCAGAGAGCCAACCGCACCTTGTTCCTGGGCAACCTGGACATCACCGTGAGCGAGTCGGACCTGCGACGGGCGTTTGACCGCTTCGGCGTCATCACCGAAGTGGACATCAAGAGGCCGGGCCGGGGGCAGACCAGCACCTACGGGTTCCTAAAGTTTGAGAACCTGGACATGGCACACCGGGCCAAGTTGGCCATGTCGGGGAAGGTGCTGCTGCGCAACCCCATCAAAATCGGGTACGGCAAAGCCACCCCCACCACCCGGCTCTGGGTGGGTGGCTTGGGGCCCTGGGTGCCCTTGGCTGCCCTGGCCAGGGAGTTCGACCGTTTTGGCACCATCCGCACCATTGATTACCGCAAAGGGGATTCCTGGGCCTACATCCAGTACGAGAGCCTGGACGCGGCGCAGGCGGCCTGCACCCACATGAGGGGCTTCCCCTTGGGGGGCCCGGACCGCCGGCTCCGCGTGGACTTCGCTGACACGGAGCACCGGTACCAGCAGCCCTACCTGCAGCCCCTGCCTTTGCCGCCCCCGGCTCACTATGAGCTCGTGGCGGAGGCGGCTGCTTTTGGGGCTCACCGGGGAGCCCCTCCAGACCCTCTGCGGGGGGCCCGGGACAGGACGCCACCGTTGCTTTATAGAGACCGGGACCGAGACCTTTACCCTGAGGCAGAGTGGGTGCCCCCGCCACCCCCCGTGCGGGACAGGAGTAACCGGGTGGCTGCCTATGACCCACTGGAAAGCCTGGAGCGCCGCCGGGATGGGTGGTCCTTGGAGCGGGACCGTGGGGAGAGGGAGCTGGGCAGTAGCAGTCGGGATCAGCCCAGGAAGCGGAGGCTGGCGGAGGATGGCGGACGGCACTTGGACCGCTCCCCCGACAGCGAGCGCTCCTCATCCTCCCGAAAGCGCCACTGCCTGGCCACCAGCTCTCCCCTGGACCGCAGCCCTGAGCTCCTGGGGGGCCGGGAGCGCTACAGCAGTGACCCTGAGCGCTCGTCCCGCCTGCTCCTCTTGGAGCGACCGTCCCCTGTGCGGGAATCCCGCCGGGGCAGCCTGGAGCGGGGGCAGAATGACAAGCGCGACCGCAAGAACTCAGTGGAGCGCGAGCGGAAGCACCGTGGTGCTGCTGCCCAGGAGGGGAAAAGCCCCGCCAAAAAGGATGAGCGGGTGGCAGAGGGAGGTGGGAGTGGCTCCCGCCTCAAACCCCCTCCCCAAAAGCAGCAGCAGGATGGGGTGGCGCAGGCTGGGGTGGCGCCCAAGCTGTGCTTGGCCTGGCAGGGGATGCTCCTGCTGAAGAACAGCAACTTCCCATCCAACATGCACCTGCTCCAGGGGGACCTCGGCGTTGCCAGCAGCCTCCTCGTGGAGGGAGCCACAGGGGGGAAGGTGGCCCAGCTCAAGATCACCCAGCGGCTCCGTCTGGACCAGCCCAAGCTGGATGAGGTGAACCGGCGCATCAAGGTGGCGGGGCCCAATGGCTACGCCATCCTCTTGGCTGTGCCTGGCGCGGCGGAAAACCGCTCGGCAGCTGGGGCCGCCGAGGCTGCCACCACCTCCACGCAGAGGCCGCTCAGGAATCTGGTGTCCTACCTAAAGCAAAAGCAGGCTGCAGGGGTGATCAGCCTCCCCGTGGGGGGGAACAAAGACAAGGAGAACAGCGGGGTGCTGCATGCCTTCCCGCCCTGCGACTTCTCCCAGCAGTTCCTGGACTCCACGGCCAAGGCGTTGGCCAAATCTGAGGATGACTATCTGGTCATGATCATTGTCCGGGGGGCGTCCTAAGGGCCCTCGTGTTCTGTTCCCAACCCTGCCTACTCCTCCACACAGCCCCTCCAGCGTGTGCCAGGTGCTATGGGATACAGCCTTAGCCAGCCCTGTCGTTATTTTAATTAGACCTTTGTTTGTAGGTGACTTTTCCCAGCCCGATTTTTCTGTTACTACGTTTTTCTATAAAGGTAGAAGCCAGAGAGGTTGGTTTAGGTGTAGTGTGAATAGGATATTTTGAGAATTCCCTATCAGTGGGGACAGCAGGGAGGCTTGGCCTGCTTGGATTTACAAAAAAAAATAGAAAAAAAATTAAGAAAAACAAGAACTGGGGAGGGGGAGGAAGGGGGGGGAAAGAAAAAACTCTCGTCTTCTTAATTTTGATTTGTGTCCTTTTTTCATTTCATGTATTTTGAAGCAAGTCCAAGAGCTCATCCTCCCATCAGAGCTCCAAACCCAACAGACCGGGTTTAAAGCACTCAGTGGAAAAGAAAAACCACACCTTTAGTGACAGACTGGGGGCAGCTCCTCTTTTGAGCCCTTGAAATTCCACGGGGATCCCTTTCCTTGGGAACTGGAGTGGTTTCCCCATTGGGTAGAGTGGCTCAAGGTTGTTTTCCAGGTGAGCAGCACCTGCTCTTGGGTGACACAGCAGAACACAGTTCCTTTGGGGCGAGGAATTCCTTTTCCATCCAGCTCCCCCATCAAGTGCATGCACTGAAACTGGGCCTTTTATGGGGTGTATTCCCCTGTTTCCCAGTGTATTGCATATGTGCACTTTGGGTTTGTAGCAGTGAGGAGGTTTGTTGACGAGCTGGGGACTTTTGTTACAAACCAGGAATGTTGTGCTCACTCTGGTGTGCAGGAAACAAGGAGGTGCTTTAAGGAGAACTTGAGTTCTATTGTGGGTTTTTGGTTTTACTGCTTTTTTTTTGTGTTTTCCAAGAGTTGCAGGTACAGTGGGGTCTGGTTCCACAGTGCAAACTCTGAGCAAGTAAGTGCTTCTCTCCAGAGATGCTTTTAATTCTGGGATAATTTAATTACATGAAAGTTCTCATTAACATTTTA
Organism: Margarornis squamiger; assembly: GCA_035222235.1. NCBI lineage: Eukaryota > Metazoa > Chordata > Aves > Passeriformes > Furnariidae > Margarornis > Margarornis squamiger. The sequence continues at coordinate 1,703,845 of JAWWTY010000071.1, forward strand.
CCTCTTTGTTAATAGCAAGGAACTGCTGTCTGCTAGGGACTCTTCAGGTACAGTGCAGTGGGCATTACGTGAGGTTGATCTGGGCACCTGGAGGAAAGTGGTTTTAGCATCTTGGAGAAGTATTAAAAATACTCTGAGATGCCAAGGTTTGAGCTCTTGTTCCTGTGATTCAAGGATGAAACAGTTCTGGGTTTCTTTTGTTGTTTGTTTTTTTTTTTGCAAAGAACATGGTTCATTTTCTCTTATTTTCCCCCAATCATTGGACACTTTTCTCCAGCTGTCTCAGCCACCTTGGTAATCCAGGCATTTAGGAGGGGAGAAGGGATTTAAGTCCCAAATGCTTTGTTTAACAACCAAAAGGATGTTGCAGCAACTTCTAGACTGAAGTGTAAATCTGACTGTATCTCTTTACAGGCCCCCAAAATTGGGGTGTTGCACTTAAACCCAGAATGTAATCTTGCAATTAGCCATGTTTTCAGGGATTTGGGCCATGGAAAAGCAACGCTGCTCCAACAGATTCCTTGGGTGATGGATATGGGGATGGATTGATTTGTGGTACAACTCGGATGGCAAAATTCAAATTCAAAATGTGGAATACGTTGTGAATAGGAGATGAAGGAGGAAATGTCTTGAATGTATTTTATGGGTGTAACTGAACTTGCTTGAGTTTCTGTCACAACAAAAGGAATTTTTTGTTACTGAGCCACTTTGATTCCTTTACCTGCCTGGAATGAGTGGACACAGTATCCCAAATACCACTGTGAACTGAGAATTCCAGTGTGGCAGCAGATTTTAGTCTTACAGCTATTTTTCTTTCTAAATGAAAAAGTAAAAGCCTCATTTAATGCTCTTAAATTTGAGGGTAAACCCCAGGATTTCTGGGCTGTCCTTCAGGGTGAATGTAAGAGATGGCAGAATTCAGCTGTTCAGCTTCCTGTTAACAATGAGAGTGTTGGGGAATGATACCTTAAATGCAAATCACTGTGTTGTGGAAGATCCGGAGTATTTACCGCTTATTGCAAAGAATGTTTTAGTTGGAGCAGGTGCCTGTTGTGTGTCAGCAGGGGATCAATGCTGCTCAAGTGCTATTTGCATTCAGAGGGGGTTTTCTGACATGAATCACTTGCAAAAGGTTTTCTAGGAAAGAAACTTGAACCTCTGGGAATTCAAATATGCCCCAAACCGGGAAAAAAAAGCACTAATGTTTGTGTTGGACACTGGAAGTCACCAAGAGCAGCATTTGTTCTGCTGAGGCACAGCAAGCACCTGCTTAAAAATCCATAAAACTTGGGGTCATTGGGGCTGGCCAAGACAAACTCAGTGTAGGAGGAACGTTCTGGATGCACTTCCAGTTTTCCTTGGAAAATCCAGGTGGTTCTACCTGTCACTGGTTGTTACGAGCCAAAATTACGCAGTGCTGGCCAGTGAAAAGGAACAGGTGAGGCTGTTTGACTCCAGGATTTTTGGTTTCTTATTTCTTGGAGTATCCCCTTTATAAATCTGGTTTATTTATGGTGGCTGCTCTGTTTTGTAAGCAGGAATTTTAACACCCTTTGAGAGTTCCTAATGGGAAAACATTGACTGGCAGCATTATTTTGCCAGCAGTGAGTTCTGGTGCTGCCATCCTGGGTGGGCTGTGCTTTCCTCCTTGGCCTGAGGGGTTCCCCATTGGAGTAACTGTCCATTGAAGTTGTCTTGGCCAGGGCTGAGTGTTTAGAAGCCCATGGATGATACCACTATGTGTAGAGCAAAGCAGACGTAGCAGTTGTTGGCTCTCTCCTTGTGTCTGGCATTCCGTTGCTCTGGCGAGAGCTCGGTTTTCCTCCACATTGTGTGCAGCTGATGTTCCTCTATTTCATTAGTGTGTTGAATTAGCCTGGAAAAAGGATGTCCTTTTCCTGAATCATTTCACCCTTGTGCTTTACGCTTTGGGGAAAGAACCTCAAATGACTCATAGTTTTGTTTAAGATTTTTAGTTTCTTGTTTTTTTCTTCTAATTGGAAACTTTACACAACTTCCTTGGCCTCCATCCAGTGGCTTTATTTGCTCCCGTCGAGCTGCTGTGGTGGGAACACCAAAGTTATCCTCAGTCCAGAGGTTCTAGGGATCAGAAATACCAATACATGCTTGTCGGCATTGCAGAGAGAAGGGCCAGGCTGGCAAATCTTGCCTTCTCTCTTTTGTTTTTACCACAAGGATGTTAAAGATGGATTATTTCAGTGACAACTTTCTCAGCCCCTGTGGAGAGCAGAGAACGAGTTGAAATTTCTTCTGTGGGTTTGGGAACCTTCTGGTTGATGGTAACTGAGGTGAAAGGCCTGAAGTGTTAATGGGGAAGGAGAAGTGAATCAAAATTGTGAAGACAGGTTCAAACCTCTGAGAACTCAGGGAAAAACAGCTTGGAAAATGGTAATTCCTGGCTCTAAGTGAAACAGTGTTGAGGGGCTCCTGCGGAGTCTGTGTGCCCAGAGGGGAAGAAATGATGCCATGTGGCTCTAGAGCTTTTGGGGTTCTTTGCCCTTTGTCCCCCCCCAGCTTTGTAGCATCGAAGGGCAGATATTCCAATAATTCATGGACTGAACGATGAGGTGATTTTTGTATCAGGCTTAAAACAGCCCAGCTGTTTCAGAGAATGGTTCATTGAATATTCACCTTCCTGCAGTTGCGATTGTGTGTGAACGATGGCTGAGAAACATGACTTGAATAGTAACAATTTGAAATTCTATTGGGCGTGTCTTTGATTTGACCTTTCCTTTACTATTGGCACAGCCAAATGAGAGCAGAAGAGCTGTGTAACAACACTACATTTCATGGTTTTGGTGATAAGTTGCCTTCAGGAAATAACCCTGGGAGGAAAGTCAACCCAATTAGCCATCATTGGGTTGTTTTTTCTCATGGTTAAAGATCTCAGTGTGTCCCATCAACTGTTACTTCAAGTTGAGTAATCCTCAGTACTGTAAGCCTAGTTTAACCCTGGTCCAAAACGAAGCCCTGCACTACTTGTTTTGCATCTCTTCCTAGAAGGCAACTTCTTTCCCAGGTTTCGTGCCCATGGGTAGAACTGGTGCTCCTTGAAATCCAAGTAGAATATTCAGAAAGGCCTTGTAGCTCTTTATGTTTATCTGTATAATATAGGGAGGGGGAAAAAAGAACAGATCTGGTGTAAACATTTGTATTGAAATAACGTTTTCTTTCCTCCTGCAAGCAAATCTGGTGGACTGCTGAAGACATGGGATACCAAGCTCTAAATGGACCTTTGGGAAGAGAAGCTGTGGCTTACGTGGAATTTCCATGGGCCTCCTGATGGAAGAAAGCTTATCTGTTTAGTATTTGTGCATTTTACTAAAAATGGCAGCTTTAAAAAAAAAAGTTGTGTATCTGCTATTGTGATGCCAATGCCCGTGTTTTAAGTGGAAAAAAAAATGACCTCTTTGCTTTGTGCTGTGTACACAAGATTGCTGGAAAAAAGTAAAGGAATACCCTTTTTATGGCTCACACAGCTTGAAAGTAGCTGTCACTCAAACATGCGCTCACAGTTGAGCTGATTTTGTTTCATTCTAAATAAATTGTTTCTTTTGAGGAAAAAAAAATGGTTTTTCTGCCTGGGAGTTGAATTGACGACAAACGCTTGGCCCCGGTGTCGGCAGTGGAAGGGTCCCTGCTGCTGCTGCCCCGCGTTGAGCTGATAGTTGTGGGGCTGGAGCAAGAAGCGGGGGAGAGAAACCGACACCTTTTCGCGTTGACCGACCTATTGTGCCAAAGTGGAGGAATTCTAGTTCACTGCCTTGCTGTGACCCCCCTGGTTTGTGGTGGAAAAGGGGGTCACTCGCTGCCTCATCCTCTCCGGGACAGGGAAACAGTCCTGCTGCTGGCACACAAGGAGCAGGGAAGCACCACCTTGGCCAAGTCTTGGGCCTTCGCCGGTAGGAAGAGCCGGAGTTCCTGAATTTTTTAAGTTGCTTGATTTGTTTCGTTCACCCGACGCGTTTTGCCTTTAGTTTTGATTCTTGGTTGTTGGTTTTGGTTTTTTTTGTTAATTTTGAAGAAAAAAAAAAGAGTTCCGAGATTGCTTTGAATCTTTGCACGTAAAAAAACCCACACCTTTGCACCAAAATTGCCAAAAGAAAAAGAGAAATGGTCCTTAAGAGTGTTTAAGTGCTGTTAATAAAACGAGGCACTCTTCCGTCTCCAGGGGCTTTTCAGCAGTTGTGGGTTTAGTGCTGAATGGATGAAGAGTTCCTGAGAGCTGGAGGCAGTAATTTAAACCTTTGAGTTGGTGTCTCAGTGCCTTATTTTGACCAGTTCTGAAGCCAGCACGCCTCGGATGTGCATGTACCCTGCTCGCGCCCCAGGGTTCCCTTGCAGCTGCCTCCTGGTGTCAGGAAAAAATTGGAGGCATCCCGAAAATCCCATGCCGCATTCGGGGGCTCCTGGGCCGTGGAAGCTGTTCCCGAGCAGGAGCGCAACCCCGTGTTTGCTGCAGGAGACTTCAGGGCTTGTTGGAGGACCGTCATCAGGAAGAGCTGCCGTTGCATCGTTGGCTTCAGAACCTCTCACGGTGTTGTGTTAAATAATCGTGACGTGCAATGAAGACGCCTCGAGTGGCACTTTGCTCTGATTGCCTTGACATACTTTAACCTCCATGGATAACGAACCTAGTGCTGTCCTAGTGCAGGATCTTTGCTAGGATGCAGTGCCTTCCAGCCTACGGATGCTCTGCAAGGTGTCTGTTCCTGGGGCAAAGCGCTGTGTAAATCCCTGAACCAGGTAAGGAGGTGAAAAAGGTTGGACTGAATTGTAATGTGAAAGAAGATTGTTGTTATTTTTAATCTTATTCTCCAGTTGACTAACTTACTAACATGTTTTATCCCATCAACATGCTGCTCTGGGAATGGCAGCAATGGATCCACTTCTTGGATGTGCTTCTGTTTGTTTGGGGAGTCCTGTTAACAAACAGTGCCCTGTAGGTCAAACTAAGGGTCCTCAGCTTGGCAAGCTGGAGCTCTTCTTTTGACTTCATGAGCTGCTTGAATTAACACAGCTTTAACCCAAAGCAGTGTTTGCAGTCTATGTGTGTTGCAGAAAAGCCAAGCCAATGAATTTGGCAAATGATCCATGTTTATGGGCTGCTGGTGGTGTAATGATGCAAATGAAGCTGTTTGTTGGAAATGGGAGCAATTGTAGCTGTTGCTGGTAATGAGGGGAAGGAATTGAGAAGGGGAGACTCAGCAGATGCTGTTTCTTCTAGAAGTTGGTGTTTGTAGTTAAAACTCGTATTTTTTGCAGTGTGTTCCATGTGCTGTTGAGATCCAACCTTGGAGTCTCATCTGAGGTGTTGTACAGAAGGTTTGGGGCTGGTGGCAATAATGAGAGCTGTGTTTCAACCTTTTTGCCTGGGCTGGGGGGTGATCAGATGAGTGATCTGTCCATGTCGCCCAAAAAAAGGGGATGTTTTTGGCACCTGCTCCCATACCCAGGGGTGTGTGTGGGTGTCAGGTCTTGGGCACTCTCCTGCTTTTTGGTTAAGCTTTGACATGTCAGTGGCTGTTCCAGAAGATTTCTGCCTTTCTACCTCAATTTCATTGTGTATTTAACTGGGAGATTATTCCCTGTCTCCTTTACATGGTGTATTTATTCCAGAGACTTGGAGGTATCGTGGGATGTGGTGTGGGATCATTCTCCTGTGGTCATGACTTGTGTTTTGGGTGCTGGGTCTGTATTCCGAGTGGGTTAGAGGGATGTTCCAGCCACCAGGCTGGTGTTAAAATAAGTCTCTTGGAAGGGTTAAGTGCTCTATATATGCACCATATTAATTTGGCTAATGAGACTTCTGGGGAAAGTGGATTTATAACGAGCACCATTTAATTTACTGTGCTGCAGCGGAGGGTGGGGCGAGCGGATTAGTCAGGAACCAGTTATTGAAATTCACACATTTTTTTAGGACTGTGCTTTTCCCAGCTGCAGCTGAATTAATAAGTCGCAAACATCAGATGGCCCAGATTCTGCTCTTGGCCAATAACAAGCTTATGTTGGCCTTGTGCTGCTGGTTTACTACAAAATGGCAAATGCTCCAGGAGGATTTGCTCCCACGATGTGTCCTGGGGGTTGGGGCAAAACCGAAAAGGTTTTGGTTGAACAGGTAAGGGGTCTGCAGAAGGGACAGGGAGAGCAGTGGGAAGGCTCTTAGGGTGATGGATTTGTGATTGTTGTTGTGTCTCCTGTAGTTATTGGCTCGGAAGTGTGTGTAATTAGAGCTGATTTGAGAACTGGAGGAGGTGAAATCCTAAGGCCAAGGAAGTTTTGAGGGGCTGGATCAGCTCCACATGGAATGGTGGGTTTAACAAGAGCCTCCTGGTGTTCATCCTGTTTGTCCATGTGCTGAAGAAGTTGAGGTGGCTTTTGCAGGAACAGAGAACATGAATGTGGTGGACAAAGGCCTCCTCTTTGTCAATCCGTTGTATCCCACTCCAGGGGTGCGTGAATTAGAAATGGAAAATGAAGGTGTGAATGCTGATGGAGTTGAGGTGCCTCCAGTAGGAGCAGAGAACGTGGATGTGGTGTACAAAGGTGTCTCCTGTTTGTCAATCCTCTGTATCCCACTCCAGGAATGTATCAGTTAAACGTGGTTGGAACAGGGAGCTCTGGGTGCTGTCAAACATGTTGGTGTTGCTGTGGGTGAATGTTGCCACCTCCCAGATCAGCTCCTTTTCCCAGACCCCTGGGTCCTGTGTGTTGTCCCAGGATGGGATAGGACGTGTGTGCACGTGGTCGGCTCAGAGGAGCGGATGAGCTGAAGATTAATTGTGGGTCACAGCTGTTTCATCTCCTTATCTCCCTGCCTTGACCTTCATACCTACTTCTGCAATTGGATCTGGAGATTTTCAGTTCCCGTCAGTATTTCCTGTTCCCAGATCCAGTGATAGGTCAGGCTGACTTTTGGCAATGCTCACAACTCAACCCAGCCCCAAACTGGCAGATTTTCCTGGCATTTCTAAGTGATCCTGCAGCCTGTATCTCCTTTTACAGCCTTTCCAACCTGTAAAATGAGACATTTTAAGTGTGTCTGAGGTGCAGAGGGGTTTGAGTGAAGGGAAGCTGTGAGGTCTCACAGGGTGGTTGTTAAGCTCTTTCGCCCATGGAGAGGAGTTGACTTTTGGCCCACAGTGGGGTTTGCAGCCCCCTTGGCCAAGGGATTGCTTTGGGTGTTGTCTGTAGTATGGCCAGGCCAGCTTGGGGTGCTCCAGCTTTGACCTGGGCTGGGCAGAGGTTTGGGGTATGGTGAGGTCTTGAACCACCCGTTGAGTTGAGGCTTGTGGGGATGACGTAGTGAGAAAGGGGATGTTGGTGTTTTTCGTGCTGCTCTTCTTGGGTGGAGGACACAAGGCTGTGTGCAGGAATCTACAGGGGGACTCTTCACCAGCAACTGCAGTGGCCGGATGAAGGGGAATGGGTTCAAGCTGAAAAGGGGAAATTAAGGTGAGAGATATGGCAGGAATCCTTCCCTGGGAGGGTGGAGAGCCCCTGGCACAAGTTGCCCAGAGAAGCTGTGGGTGCCACATCCCTGGAAGTTTTTAAGGCAACACTGGAGCAACCTGGTGTAGTGGAAGGTGTCCCTGCCTATGGCAGTGGGTGGAACTGGATGAGTTTTAAGGTCCTTTCCAACCCAAACCTTTCCAGGATTCTATGATTCTAAGACCTCCTGTTTCCCATCTGCCAGCCCAGCTTTATTCTTCGGTTCAGATTCATTCCTGATGCTCAGATATCTTTAGCAAGTGCCTTTGCTCTTCCTCGGGGCACTCAGAGCTGCATCCCAGCAGCAGTTTGAGGCTGGGAGAGCCCAGTCCCAGAGATCTCATCGCTCTGCCTGCTCTTATCTCACCCAGGGCGGTGGTGATTCGCTTTCCCTGCCAGACCAAAGGCTTGAGGGGCTGGAGCTCAGTTTATTGGTGTTTTATTCATCACTGGGGTGTTGTAAAGCCACCCTTTGCCTCTTCCATTCCAGAGTACAGTCCTTGCTCCATCTGGCCCACGTGAGGAATATCTGTAGGGGAAAGTTTTGCAAAACTCAGTGGTGGCTTTGGAGGCAAAGTCTGCTTTGGAAATGAGACTTTCACCCATGAATTGCTTCTGGAATTGTCCATGGCCATGAGCAAGTGTTCCCATCTCTTCTGTGGTTCCTACAAGCTGGGAAGTTTTCCCATGAGGATCTCTCAGCTAAAGCTAAAACTTCTGTTTTTTCAAACTTCTGGTTTAATTTTTGTTCATTAGAGTCGCTGCTAAATTCCCATGGACTTCAGTGAAAACTGTTGTGGTAGCTCTAAAACTTTTTATTATTATTTTCTAAACACCTCCCACCTCCTGGGGAGGCTCTTATCTCCCTGGAAGTGAAACTTTTTAAGCCAGGCTCTGCTGAATTTCAGCCTAATGACACGCTGCATGGTAAACACAGCTACAGAGGGGGACCAGCCCCAAAACAGCCAAATGTTCCTGTTATCAGCGCGTTTGAGGGTGAGGAAGCAGCAGAAACCACCCGGGGTGTGTGCCAGACAGGGTGAAGGGAGAGCAGCTGTGTTTCCTGTTGCTGGAAGGCCCTTTGTTGTATCCTCACCCAGCTATTTTAAATTGCTTTTGGCTTTTTTCATGTGGCTTAAGGTAAACACTGAAACCTCAGAGTGTTGAGAGCTAGAGCATCTCTGGGGTGTGGTGTGGTCACCACCCAAAAACCAACCTGTGCCTATCATAAAAAAGCCTCTTGTTCTCCTTAAAAATCAGAATTATGTAGATTTTTTCCCCCCTGAGTATCCTGGAAGCTGGTGTTTCTCACAGTGGGTTTGTGTTTAAAGCCACCGATGTGCCGAGAAAAGATCAGTGTGAGATCCCAGGTCACGGATTAAACCCAAAAATTCCTGTTCCTCACCCTGGTCCCAGCCCCCTGAGTGGCTCTGTGATTCCCAGCCAGCTTTCCAAGCAAACCCATTCCTGTGCACATTGGAAAAACAGCTGAAATAATTCCAGTCCAACCCATGAAGGGGATTTTATTGTGAGATAGAGGTCATTCCTTATTGTACAGTAAACATCAGGATCAGCATCCTCTGGATCCAGTGCCAGCGTTTATCTGGTGTTGACATCTGAGGAGCGGTGGGAAAGCCACAGCCTTGGTCATTAGCGATTACTTTTTTTATCAGAAGTAGAACCTGACCATGGAGAGCTTTATTCTGTGGACTTTGGAAGGGCTAAATCCACCTTTTAAAAGCTCTTCCCTGACTTTCCATGGCCCGGAGCAGGTTTCCAAGAATACAGGAGGAGGAAGGGGCACCTGCAGCTGATAACTAGGACCCTCAGGGGTGTTCAGTGACTTTAATTAATGTAAAATATTAATATAAACCAATTCCAGTGTGAGTCAGGGATGCAGCTCTGATTGCATTGTCTTCCGGAGCTTTGATAGGTTTGAGCTGAGTCTTAGCAGCTTTTAATCCTGGCATGTGTAAAACCGCTTGAAGTGGGTTTAGGACCCAGCAGGTGCCCACCCCATAAATTAATCCTGCCAAAGCCTGGCATGGGCTGGCATCGGATCCCAGAGGGTGCCCAGGCCCCTCCTCCAGGATTACACCTGGGGATAAATCGCTGACTAACAATGGAAAAGCATTTCCTCCCCCTGGAACTCCGAGGAAGGATAGGAACTGTTTGGATGGCACAAACCCAGGATTAACTAATCCTTGACTGCAGCAGCCTGTGCTGCAGTGTCTTGTTGAAGAAGCCAGTTCCATGTTTTATTCCTTGCTTCCCTGATCCTGTGGTGCTAAAATTAATCAGGATTCCAGGTCCCAGTCCCATTACACCTGGGAATAAATCACTGACTTAACAATGGAAAAGCATTTCCTCCCGCTGCAATTCCCAGGAAGGAGCTGTGCAGCCCAGGGGTTTGGATGAACAAACGCAGGATTAACTAATCCTTGACTGCAGCAGTGTGTGCTGCAGTGTCTTCTTGGAGAAGCCAATTCCACGTTTTTTTCTTTGCTTCCTTAATCCTGTGGTGCTACAATGAGTCAGGATTCAGGGTCCCAGTCTCCTGTCTATTGATACTCAGAGAACTATTTATTTTCATGAAGTTTTGTTGTTTTTTTCCCAAAGGGACTCAGGTGTTGTGCCAGGTTTTTGTTGGAATACAATGAAAATTTGGGGCTGTTTCCTTGGACTCCTTGTAAAACTCTTTGGTCACTTGGATTCCCCACAGCAACCTCTGGGACCCTGCAGGTCACTGGATCTTTTGGAGGGATCTTTAGTGTTTGGTTTCTTTGCACTATGAACTTTAGATGGTTTTGAGACCAATGAGTCTTGGTTAAAATGCTTCCAGGTGGGATTTCCCATCAGAATCCAGCCATAACAAGTCACGCCGCGAGGAGAAGATGAATTTGGGGCAGGGAAATGCTCCACTGAGTGACTCCGGACTCAGTGCTGAGGTTGGATTTGGTTTTACCAGGTTTTTGATTTATCCCAAGTTAAATTATTTTCTTGGAAGGATCCAGGAGGCTCTTGGTGATTTCTTGCCAATACCAAGTTGGAGATGCTGCTGGTGAGGTCCACGTGAGTTGGAAGTGGGAGGGATCTGTTTCTCTGTGCCTGGACCACCAATTCCCAGGACCAGGAGGGATGACTGGGAGGGCACCACATTTAAACCACATTTTTTCATGCTGAAGATCACTTTTAACCGCTGCTGCTTGCTTTCTTTACTGTGTTCTGCAGTTGAGAAAGGGAAGACTTTCCCTTGAGAAAGGGATGGGTTTCCTTTGAGAAAGGGGAGGATTTCCCTTGAGAAAGGGAAGGGTTTTCAGGAATAATTTCTTCATGGAAAGGATTGTTAAGCATTGGAATGAGATTCCCAGGGAGGTGGTGGAATCACCATCCCTGGAGGTGTCCAGGGAACACCCTGGAGATGTTTAAGGATGTGGCACTCAGTGCTCTACTCTGGTTGACAAGGTGGTGTTTGGTCACAGGTTGGACTCAATGACATTGGAGGTCTTTTCCAACCTCAGTGATCCTGTGATTTGGTGAAGGGAGTGGGAACAAAAGGGGTTTTCCAGTCAACCTCAGAGATCACATGTTTTAACTCCCTTTGTGTTCCAGCAAACCCTGCTTTTGCATTTATCCCAAGTTTTCCCTAAGCAAAACCAGCTTTGGGAAGTTATGTGCAAGGTGGTTTCCTTGGGATGGAGAAATCCCCTCTGGGCAGACACTCCCACCCCTGTCACTGTTTCTTTAAGGCACCTGTTGTGTTTTGCAAGTAAATAAATGTTTTCTGCACAGCTGCAAAGGGAACTAAAACATCTATTCTGTGCTTCCCTTCCCAGCCGGAGGTGTGAGGAGAGAAGTGTGTTTGACCACCAGATGTTACTCTGAGCTTGATCAGCTGAAAGACAAAGATTTGAAGACTTTTCCCACCTCCCGTCCCAACGGAAGGACTCCCAGGGCTCCTGGGAGGAGTTTGCTGTTATGGGCACTGGTTTCCTCAGCATTTTTGGATAGATCAGAGGTAATTGTGGCTGCAGAAAGGCACTTTGCCTGTGCAGTTATTTTGGGGGCCAATAAAGGCTGGTGGTGCCCATCTGTGGGGTGGGATGCTGTGGAAAATGAGAACTCCTGAGCTTTCCTGAGGGGACAAGCACCTGGGAGGCCCATTTTGCTAAATGGTCTGGTGGACAGGACAGGGAATAATCTCTTTAAAAACCTGGAGGTTTGGGGGGGAGCCCATATGTTGGAGCAGATGGGATGGGAGGAATGGACATCACATCCCTCTGGAAGTTGTTCCTTGGTGGCAGAAGTGAAAATCTAACAGGGATTGTGTTGAGAGGATGAAGGTGTCAAGCAGAGGGGGTTTATTAACAGGGAGAGAGCAGAGCCTTGGAAAGGTGCTGGAAATCATGTGGAGTGAGAGCAGAGGGGTATGGCTGTGGTGGGTTGGCTTTTCATCCCCACATCAACTCAACTCCTGCACTTTCCTGAGGAAAGAGAGAGGGGACAAGCACTTGGGAAACCCCTTTTGCTAAAGAAGGGTGAGGGATTGGTCTGGTGAAGAGGACAGGAAGGACTCTTCTTAAAATTCTGGAGGTTGAGAGGTAGCCCATGTGTTGGAGCAGATGGGATGGGAGGTGTGGACACCACCAACTTTCCTCTGGAATTTGTTCCTTGATGGTAAAAGAGGTGAAAATCTAACAGGGATTGTGTTGAAAGGATGAGATTATTAACAGGGATTTTATTAACAGGGAGAGAGGAGAGCCTGGAAAAGGTGCTGGAAATCATGTGGAGTGAGAGCAGATGGGTTAGGATGTGGTGCGTTGGCTCTTCTTTGTCCTCACACTGTTAATAACCAAAACTCTGGTGAGCTCAGGGAGATCCAGAATAAGAGGTTTTTAAAGCTCTTGGGTTGAAAAAGCTGAAGCCAAATGTCCCTCAGAGCCCCCGTTCCAGCAGCAAACCAGAGCTACTGGGGATGTCTGGTTTGCTCGGTGGGAAAGCAAAGATCTCAAATGTTTTAAGAGGTGAAAACTCCAGTTTTTAAGTGAAATCATCATCTCTGCTGCAGGAGGGCTTGACTGAATTAGTACAGGATTGGCTGAGCCAAGCTACACAGCACCAGCTTAAACCCTTCCTAAATCCCATGGCCTTAAACTCTCTTTAAATAATAATCTTCTTAAACCCTGGTGGCTTGGGAAGTGTCCCACTGGAGATCCTATCCTGGATACAGATATTAACTAGTCCATCTGAATCCAGAGTATTTGATGTTCAGGTTTAAGGTGTAAAAAGGTGGCGGTTAAAGTGTAAAAGGACCATTCCCAAAGCACTTCCCTCCTGTGGGTTCCTGGGAGAAGCTACTAAATGAACTATTTTGTAGCATATTCCCCATCCCCTTTAATTTTTCCCTGATTTAAGCACAGTTTCTTTGCCACTGTGTCATTGCGTAACTGCTGAATTTGGCACATCATCTGTTGGAGGAACTTCTTTACCTGTGACAATAATTCCTGAATATTTTTATAATATTCCATAGCATTTTATTAAATAATAAGCCACTTAATTTTGGGCTTGAAATAACCCATTTGACAGTTTAAAGGAGTGTTTTTATAGGGGAAACAGCTCTCTTGATGCTTTAATATTAAAAAAAAAAGGGATGAGGGAAAAAAAACAGTGAGAAATAAAAGGATAATTTAATCTCCTTGCAATTTAATAATAAAAAGTAGGGACAGGAATAAAGAAGGATAATGCCAGTGGCTGGAATGAATCCTTGTGGTATCCCAGGCTGATAAAATAATTTCGAATAATAAGGCAAAAAATTGCAACTTCAGTGCTGGAAAGAAAGTCAAAGCAGCTGTGTGGTGTCTTGACCATCAAAATTAAATTCATAGGACACTGGTCAAATACAGGCTCAGTATTGGAGCTGCCTTGGGAAAAGGCTTTGGAAAGCTCACAGGGAATCTCTGGATGGTTGGGAATGCGGGGAAGGGCAGAGCAGGCTGAGGGTGGGTTTGGTCTCTGGCTTTGCTGCGTTGTGGTTCTGTTTTAAGCAAAACTGGTTTTGCCTCCAGGTCATCTGAGCTGTGGCAAATAAGAGATCCTGGGAGATGGAACAGCCACGTCCTGCAGGAAGGAGGAACGTATGGAGCAGCTGTTGTCCATATCCTCATGGAAGTATAATCCTTATCTCTCTGTCCTTGAATCCCTCCCTAGGGCTCATTATTTGTGTCTGAAGAGAGCAAGTTGTGCTTTGACACTTGGGAGCTCCTTGGCTCTCTCATCCCAAGTGGTGACTCAGCTTTGCTCCTGGGAATGCTCAGGAAGACGAGGCATGCCTCTGGTTTGGAGCTGTCAGGATGAACACACCAGGATTAAATCCAAGAGGTGAAAAAACACACCTCAGGAGTAAAGCAGTGAAATCCAGGTCCAGCCAGGCTGTACTTTGTCATCAAACAACGCTACATTGGGAATTTCTCAGATGGCTTTAATGAGGACCAGTATCCAGATATCCAAACTGGATCCAGTCAAGAGAAATATCGAGATATCCAAAATTAATCTAATCAGGGGAAATATCCAGATACCAAACTGAATTTAATCAGGTACAATGTCCAGATAGCCATACTGAACCTAATCAGGAGAAATAACCAGATACAGAAACTGAACCTAATCAGGAGTAATATCCAGGTATCCAGGCTGGATCCAGTCAAGAGTAAGATCCAGAAATCCAAACAATCTAATAAGGAGAAATATCCAGATATAAAAACTGGATCTAATCATAAGCAATATCCAGATACACAAACTGAATCCAAGCAGGAGCAATATCTGGATATACAAAATAACCAGGAGAAATATCCAGATACACAAACAGAATCTAATCAGGAGAATTACCCAGATATCCAGGCTAGATCTAATCAGAATATCCAGATATCCAAGGTATATCTAATCAGGGGAAATACCTAGATATCCAACCTGGATCTAGTGAGTAGAAATATCCAGGTACACAAAGCGAATCCAATCAGAAGCAACATCCAAATATAAACCCAGATTTTAATCAGGAGCAACAGCCAGGTAAACCAAACTGAATCTGTCACCTAAAAATTCCAATTTTCCTTGTTGCTGCCATTGGTCTTTCCTGGGACAGCTGGCCTTTCCCTGGCTGCAGTCACAGCCCAGCCTTTCCAAGTTCAGCCACACCTGGGGTTGTCCAGGTTGGCTTTTTGGAGCCTCCAGTGCTGTGCCCAGGGCTCAAGGCAGAAGGGCAGGGGTGAGATGAGGGCACAGCCCCCAGCCAGGAGGAAGGAGCACACGTAGGTCTGGGTGTAGTCGTAGAGCCACCCTGTGGAGACAAGGCTGTGTTAAAGCTCTGGGATTTTTCTCCCTGAAAAAAAACATTTTTGGGAGGCAAAGGATGAGTGTTCTCACTGCAGAATCCCTCAGATATTCTAAGTTATTTAAACTCTTCCTGGGCAGTGTTTCCAGTCAGGACTAAACGTGTTGGGCTTTCTTCCCAGGGCCAACTTTGATCCTTGTAGGAGGGTTTAATTTGGTTGAATTTAATCCCTGATTTTTTTTCCTGCTTAAGTGGGCCAAAAGCAGCTGCTGCAGCAGATAGGAGATCCCGATGGAATAACAGGATGACTTGCAGGTGTTGGTGTTTGCCCTGTTTCTCCAGCCTTTTTTCCTGTGCCCCAATTTAATTCCATTTTTTTCAGCCCCAATTTAATCCAACCTGTTTAAATGAGAGAGCCCAGGCCAGGAGCTGGGAGGAAACTTCCTTCAAAGCAGCTTTGTGAGGACTTAAAAGGAAAAGCTGAATTCCATAAAGCCTCAGGAATCTGCGGAGGACAGGAGTCACCCTTTAAAGTGACCTCCAAGTGTTGTGTTTAGTTCTGGCAAATCATTGAAAAGGTGGATAATTCCTCTGGTGGAATCTCAAATATCCAAAGTGATGGGAGATGCTGCTCCAGGGGATAAAATTCTGATACACTCCCAAATCTGGCGTGGGAGGTGGGGGAACAGCTGACCCAGATCTGCTGCTGGTGAAGTGAAATTCCTTTGGGGACATCCATGGGACTTCCAGGAGCAGATCTGGCCCAAATCTGGGATTCTTAGACCTGTGAAGGGATATGATATATCCCTGAAATCCTAGTCTCAGCCACTTTTAGCAACGAGTAGGGAGAGAAGTGGTACCTAAGACTGAAATTCGAGGATCAGTGGTAGAGCAGGGGAGCTGACATTCCCCTGGCATGGATTTCCCTGGCTACAGGAAGGTTTTATAAACAGAGAGAAAGCTGCTCTTCCCCACTTCCGACTTCTGTTGGCTCATTCCTTTCTCAGGGGGAGTTTCTCAGGGATATCTCGGTTTTTTCCCAGGAATATGGTAGGAGCCACAGCACAGGAGAAGCTGGAGCTGTTGGAGAAGTGGATCCCGTGGTGCTGGACTTGGTGACACACCCATGACCCTGAGTGGTTTATTCTCCAAGGTGGGATCTGTTTTTCCTTCCTGGAAATCCCTGGGATGTGGAGAGGATAAGGAATGCTGATCCAGCCCTTTGGGAGATGTTCAGGACAGAGCTCCAGCTGAGCTCGGATTTACTGAAATTATTTTTAATTTATCCTTCCTTATCCTTGTTTTTAATATGTCCTCTGGGATATTTTTTGATTTTCCTGTGGAGAAAGTTGGTGCTGAATGGGATTTTTTTGGGCTGAATGGATTTTTTGGGGGTCTGAATGGGATTTTTTTGGGCTGAATGGGATTTTTGTGGTTTGAGGGGGATTCTTTGGAGCAATGGGATTTTTCAGCATTGCCTCCTCACTGGTGGCACAGCATCACCCTCCACCACATCACACTTTTTAAAGCACCTCCAGTGTCTGTGTCCCAATTCTTATATATCTATTTTATATATTACATATTCAATATATGTTTTATATATTATGTATCTATGTTCTATATCTACAATTTATAGATTCGATATATATTTTATATATTAATATATATCAATACTTTTAATATATTCTATATGTTTATATTAAAATATATATGTTGTGTATATTTTAAATATTCAGTGTTTATTTTACATAGTCTATATATTCTATCTCTAAATTCTATATATTTTTATATATTGTATATATTAAATATGTATTTTATATATCCCATATAGTTCTATCCAAATATATATAACATCTGTATTTTATGTATTTTTGTTAGGGTCCATCCTCTCCCCTCCCACCACCCAGAATTCCTGATTTTGGAATTTGTGTGTTGGGAACTGGAATATATCCTGAATTTTGGATGATATATATATTCTGTAATTTGAATTACATTACATTCACTTCTCTTGCACTTTGAATTAGTGATTTGTGCTGTTTATGGAAATAAAATGCGCCAAAATGTTTGTTCTGGTTTGGTTCGGGGTTTTTTTCAGTGGTTCTGGTGGATGGGAAGGAGATTCCAGACTTTTCCTCCTGGGCTTTTGGTCCTTCCAGCTGCCCTTGGATTTAAGGGCTTTCAGCTGAACAGATTTGCAGGTAAGTCACCTTTGCCTTGCACTAGGCTTTGGTCTAATATGCTAATTAAGCATATTTTAAATATTATTTTTTTAAAATAGTTATTTTATATTTTATATATTGTATATATGAATATTTTATAAATAGTGTTATAATCCTAATGAAATTTTATAATTTTATAAAAATTGTTAAAATAATTTTATAATTTTAATATTTCTTTATATTTTATAAATATTTCAATAGACAATCTACAAATATATTTGATAAATATTTTAATTGTGTTTTTATTTTTATATTATTATATACTTAATATTGAAATATTACATCACATCACAATATTGTATATTTTACATATTATGCATTTTATTATCAAATATAGGATTATATATAATATTTTATATCATCTATTTTATAATACTATAGATTGCATATTTTAACTAATATCTGTTTAATATACTATTAATATTAATATACTGTATTCAGTTTTCACATTCAATCCAGCTTTATTGGAAGAGAAAATTGCAAGATTTATCTGGGTTAAATTAAGAACTAAATAATAAATCAACCAATAAATTAAAATCTAAATAAGTCCATCCTGAACTCTCAATTGTTTCCCTCTTGATGGATCACAGAGGTTTTTCTCTTGTACTTGTATGCCTTTTCTTCTTCTCACCGGCATTAAGACAGATTTCTTAAAAATATGGAAAAATCTTAAAAAAGCTGGAAAAAAAGCTTTTTCAAGAAACCTTGTTTTCCAGAATCCAGGAGTTCAGCACTTCAGGAATCAAAAAGCTTCCAAGGAATGAAATTTCAGCAAGGGGCAGGAAATAAAACTGCAATAAGGGGCAGTTATTTGGCTCCTACCATACCCGTGGCAGGGAATTTAGTGGGATTGAAGGATTGCTTTGTCCTGGGAGTTCATCCTGTGCCAGCAGGGATCCCTCACCCAGGCTATTCATCACCCTGCCAGGTTGAAACTCCCTGTCCAAGAAATGTTTTGGCTGCTTAAAATTGAATCCATAAGTTTTACCAGCCTGGAGATACTGATTAGGAAAATCAATTTTTCCCTGAGCTGGCACTGCTAAAACTTTATCTGGACCTGGGATTTACAGAATCCTTGACAGCTCCCAGCCAGGAGCCCCTGCAGGGCTGGAGGTTGGGAGGGCAGGAGGTAATAAATGGGTGTTGGGTTGGAAGGGACCTTAAAGCTCATCCAGTGTCATGGGCAGGGACACCTTCCACTATCCTAGGCCACTCCAAGTGCTGTCCAACCTGGGCTTGGACACTTCCAAGGATGGGGCATCCTTTGGGAAATCCATGCCAGTCCCTCCCCGCCCTCCCAGGGAGGAATTCCTTCACAATATTCCATCTGTCCCTGCCCTCTGGCAGTGGGAAGCCATTCCCTGTGTCCTGTCCCTCCATCCCTTGTCCCATGTCCCTCTCCAGCTCTCCTGGAGCCCCTTTAGGCCCTGGAAGGGGCTCTGAGGTATCCCTGGAGCCTTCCCTTCTCCAGGGGAATACCCCCGGCTCTCCCAGTTTCCAAAGCAAAGTTTTTTCCAGTGCTTGCAGCATCTCCATGGCCTCCTCTGGACTTGCTCTGGCAGCTCCATGTCCTTTAGGAATGTTGGGACCCCAGAGCTGGGGGCGTTCTCAACTGAGTGGACAGAGAGGCAGAATTCCCCCTTCCTGGCTGTCCCCCACTGTGGGATTTCTGGGAGGATATTTCTGAGCTACAGGGAAAGGAAAATGTCCCAGGGGAAGGAAAAACTTTGTCCCAGGGACAGGGAATGCTCTGTTGGGAGGAGAACAATTCCCTAACTCCCAGCGGTGGCTGGACACTCACTTCTGAGAACCTCACGTCTGCCAAACCAAAACCAGTGCCTGGTTTTGCTGGCAGAGGGAGAAGGGGAATAGCTTTTCATCCTCCTTATCTTTGGGCCAGGAACTCTCAGGGCTGAGCTGTGCAATCTGTCCCCAGACAAGAGATTGTTGAGGCTTCTCCTGATGTTCGAGTGCCTGTTTTGTGGAAATGCTGCTGAGCTGTCCCTGCTCCGCCTTCCCATCCTTCCCTCCCCTCCAGTCCAAAATCAGTGTTAATTGTAACATTCTGGGGGTAAAATCCATGGGAGTGTGGTTGTTATTGTGCTGTGGTTGGGCTTAAACTGGGCATATTTTTCAGCTGTTCCAGGTGGCATTTTCCAAGCTGGATGTGCGTGGTGGGTATATAGTATATTATGATACATATAATATATATTGACATATATTATACATAGTATTCAATATTACAAATAGAATATAAAATAATATAGAATAATATAGAATATTTAATACTTATGATATGCAATGCATAATCTATAATGTATATTGTATTTTCTGTATATATTATAATATGTATATATTATATATAATGATGTATATTATACATAATATTTAATATTATAGATAGAGTACAGAATATGGAATAATATAGATAACATAGAATATTTAACATTTATAATATGTAATGTATAATATATAATGTATATTCTATATTATATTCTATATTACCTATATTGTATTTATATTATTTTATATTATATCATATCATATTATATGATGTATTTACCTGCCAGAGGAGGTCCTCCAATGGCTGCTATCCCTGCGAAGAAGGCAGCAAACCCCAGATAGCTGTGGAGCTTTTCCACACCCACCAGATCCACCTGTTTGTAAAGCACAGTGGATAATCAGTGCTGGATTTCCTGGAAATGTGTAAGCAGAAGAGATTCATTGATATTTTTCGTAAGCACGAGAGATTAATTGATTCTTTTTCCTTGGGAGTTTCTTCTTCAGCTGCAGCTTTGGAAGGACTTTGCCCCTGTAGGTCTGATCCAGCCTGGAATCCCGTCACCTCCATAAGGCCATGACAGAGATTCCTGGGATGTGAGGGGCTTTGTTGCCTTCCAGGTAAGAAGACTTTGAGGAAGACGTTTTAAACTCTGAATTCCTTCCCAGAAAGCAATGCAAAATTATAATGATGCCTCTCCATCTGGATCATGGAATCCTGGAATGGTCTGGGTTGGCAGGGACCTTAAAGCTCATCTCATTTCACCCCCTGCCATGGACAGGGACACCTTCCACTATCCCGGCTTGTTCCAACCTGGCCTTGGACACTTCCAGGGATGGGGCAGCCTCAGCTTCTCTGCGAACTCCATCCCAGTCCCTCCCCACCCTCCCAGGGAGGAATTCCTTCACAGTATTCCATCTATCCCTGCCCCCAGGCCGTGGGAAGCCCTTCCCTGTATCCTCTCCCTCCATCCCTTGTCCCAGGTCCCTCCCCAGCTCTCCCGGAGCCTCTTCAGGCACTGAAAGATCTCCCCAGAGCCTTCTCTTCCCTAAATTGAACATTCCCAGCTCTCCCAGTCTCCAAGACAAAGGTTCTCCAGGCCTTGGAGCATCTTGGTGGCCTCTCTGGATTCACTCCAGCAGGATCCTGCCATAACTGGTCCCTGTGTGTTCCAGATAATTCTGAGATTGGGACCAGATCAGCACCACCCTCTGTGCTGGCATTTGGCAACGAACCCCCTGACTCACCAGCACTGGGAGCACCAGAGCCATGAACCCTCCACAGAACACAGAGAAGGCCACTGTGTAGGTGAGGAGCAGCGGGAATGTTGTGGCCAGAGGTCCCAGGAGGTTCGTGATTCCACTCAGGATCAGGTAAGTCACATGGAAATGGTACTTCTTGGTCCAGTTCTGATCAGCCACCCACCCTGAGAGCAGTTGGCTCAGCATCTCCGTGATGCCTGAGGGAACAGGAGTCACCAGAGCCTCAAAAAACACTTCATCTGAGATATTTTTTTCCTGTTTTTCCCTGTGTCACATCCCAGTTCCACCCGCTCACTGTGACCACAAAGGGCTGAAATGCCAAAAAGTTACAGGAAGGTGGTTTTAGGCTGTTGTAAAATCCATGTTTGGGGCTTTTTTGCCTTTCCCCGCTATTACCAAGTCTGTAAAAATTGCATTAAGGGCTCTGCACTCAGCAGAAACCTCTGAAATGCCCTTCAGGAAAAATAGGGTAGACAAACTTGCTGTCTGATCACTTTTCTGAGATGGAGAAAAAGCAGAATATTAAGAAGAAATATGAGCATGAGATTTTAATTTCTCTGAAGAAGCAGATTGCACAGAAGACCCACATTTTTTAAAGGCTTGGCAAACTTTTGATACTTGGGTTTTTTTACATTTCTCGCTACATTTTTATGAACCAACGATCAGAGTAGAACTCACTGTCAGCTGTCCTGCACCACTGTATCCCTCCTACTCTTAATTCCAAATACCATGGGAATTCCTGGGCTCTCCTAAATGCCTTGACAGCGCATCATTGCTAAATACCCCACAGCTCTGTAGAAGTCAAATGTATTTTTGTACAATAAAATATTTGATTATTACTGAGGTTGGAGCTGCTTTCTTAACCCAGTGTGTTAATCCCAGTTTATAATCAGGCATGGTGTTGTTTTTTGGGGAGTTTGGGTTGGTTTTTCCCCCCTCCCATGGAGGTGAATGTGCCAAATCCAAATGGCTATATCCTAGTTACTATGGATTTTTCCCACAATTTTGAATTTTTCTTCTCCTGGGTCAAACTGGAGCTGTTTGGATTCTGAGTGATTTCTGTGGGTTGTGGGTTTAAGCTAAGCAGGGATGGTGGTGGGAAGGCTCCAGGAGGAGAGAGAGCACCTTTTTACTGGAAAATTTGAGCAGGGAGGATGGGGAGTCATCCACCTTGGGTTGGGAGAACCATCCACTGTGTGAGAGCAACTTGTGCATGTACAGAAGTTGACTCTGATTATCCAGAGGGACCAGAGCTGTGAGCTCAACCTCTGCCAGAAGGATTCCTTCTAGGACATATTTCTTGGCAAAGTTTGGGTTGGTTTTCTATCCTACAACAGGTTTAAAAGATTTTTTTCCTACCAGCCACTGAGATGAGATAGGAGCCATCCATGCTGCTCATTCCCAGTGTCTTGGCTCTTGCCACCAGGTGGAAGAAGGGCACGAAATAGGCCAAGTGGCTGAACAGAAAAGACCATGTGAAGATGAAGAAAACAGGATCCTTCAGTGGGGACAAGTCCAGGAGAGGCTGAGAAGTTTCATTTTTGTTCACTGGAAGGGATTTGCTGCTTCTCTTGGCCTCAGTGGCTGTTTCTGGTGAGCAACTCTCTGGGGTGGGTTTCTCCAGCATTCCTAAGACAGGTCGATTTATTGGGTCAGAGGCATCTTTGCCATGGGACATCAGAAGTCTCTCTGTGGTGGGAAGCTCCTGTGCACTGGGAAGGTGTAATTCCCTGTGAGTGGATCCATCTAAACACCCACCAAGAGTTTCTGAATCCTTCTGTGCCATTAAAGAGCCACAGTCTTGATTTTTGGCAGAGGAGCGTCGGGTGCTGACAGGTCTCAGCAACAGGCTGGAAGGCACCAGGTTCAACATGATGCCTCCAAAAATCAGGAGAGTTCCTGAGGGAACACAGGAGGTGTTTTATTCTCAGAGTGAGAGGGAGGAGCAGTAGGAAATGAGCTTTTAGAACAGTGTGTTCGCATTGAACGTGGAGAAAGCTCTGCCATAAGGAGGAGGGATTTTACCTCCTGTGGAGGAGATAGCAAAACAGAAAGTTTATTCCTGTTTTCCTGGCTGGAAGTCCCTTATGCTGTGATGCACACAACAAATCCAGAGCTACCTCTGGGCTGTGGGAGCTTGTTTTGTTTTCCCTCACTAGAAATCATGATGGACCTTTAAGATGGCCTAAAACCACAATAAAAGGAGGGATTTTCAGTTTTGATTTCTGAGGTCTCTGTTTTGACTCTGATTTTAATGAGTAATTAAAACCATTCTAGGAGAGGCAGAGCTGTTGACTTTTAACCTTTAGAAAGAGCCTCCTCCCCTGCCCAGATCTCCCCAAAATGCCCCCTGAGTGCTGATAAATTTGGATAAGCAGGAGATCACTGACCTTTCCAGCCATAGAGGTCGAGGAGGAGCTGGGTGAAGGGTGCCATGAGGAAGGTGAGCCCCATCCCAGAGCGGGCAACAGCGTTGGAAAAGCCCAGCCTTGCCTGGCAGCGCTTGGCTGTCATCACTGCCGCTGCCTGGTACAGGCAGGCAAAGCCCAGCCCTGAGGGAAGGTCAAAAATAACACATCCATGCCCAAAAAGTATCATGAGCTCTTGGATTTCTAAGCCATGCCATGCCAAGTCTCTGGGATGCAGTGTTTCTGAGCTGGAAGGGGTATTTCTGCTGTTGGAGTCAGTGGAGAGTAAGATTTTGTGGGTGGTGGTAAATATATGGGGGTTTGGAAGCTGTGCCCTTTTAGTGAGAGGTTTGAAAAGGCCAGGATTTGTTGGAGCCAGAAAAGAAATCAAAGTTAGTTGGGACTAGTGTGTTTTACTCTACTGAGAATGAGTTTTTGAGGGTTCACACAACACCTCTTAGAAAGGATATGGGAATGCTTTGCCACTCTAGGTTTACAGAATCACAGAATATCCTGAGTTGGAAGGATCTGCAGGGATTATCAAATCCATCTCCTGGCCGTGCCCAGGACACCCTAACAATCCCACCCTGTCCCTGAAAGCATTGTCCAAATGCTCCTGGAGCTCTGGCAGCCTTGGGGCTGTGCCCACTGCCCTGGGGAGCCTGTTCAGTGCCTGACCACCCTCTGGGGGAAGAGCCTTTTCCTGAGATCCAACCTAAGCCTGCCCTGACACAGCTCCAGCCATTCCCTGGGTCCTGCTCCGTGTTCTCCACAGAGAGCAGAGACTGGAGCTGCCCCACCTGAGGAAGCTGAAGAGCCCAATGAGTCTCCTCTCAGTCTCCTCCAACTGAACAATCCTGGTGCCCTTGTCTTCCCCTCCAGACCCTTCCCAAGGTCAAAGAGCTGATTCCCTCTTGGTGCACTGGAAAAGACTTGTGTGTCAGTGGCTGCTTACCCAGTAGGAGTCCCATGGAGACACAGAGGAAGGGGACACTGGTGGCCTGGGTGCTCAGCAGGCACCCCCCAGCCACCAGCCCGGCCCCGAGCAGGGAGGTCAGACGCTCCCCCAGCCTCCGGCACAGCACGGCCACAAGTGGGGCTGCAAGGCAGAGAGGGAGAGAGCTCAGGCTCAAGGGGACAAAAGCTGCTTTGCAGGTCTTGGGGCTGGGAATTCTGGTAAATGAATCCCTGGGGAGTGGTCCATGTGCAGCCTTGGGAGGGAGGACGAGGAATTTGGGATGGGGTAATAGCCAGGAGAGAGGACAGACTCTGCCTGTGCCCTGGAAGCTCCATGGAGGGGGCAGGGGAAGGAGGCAAAGCCCAAACTTTAAGATGTCCTGAGCCTGCTTCCTAAATCATCTCCTGCCCAGCAAGCCCTGAATTATGCCAGAGCTGATGACAACTGGTGTTTGCTCTGGATCTGTACAATGAACCTACAGAGAATCTCAGACTGGCTTGGGTTGGAAAGAGCCTTAAAACTCATGTCATTGACCCCCTGCCATAGGCAGGGACACCTTCCACTATCCCAGGTTGCTCCAAGACCTTTCCAACCTGGCCTTGGACACTTCCAGGGATGGGGCAGCCACAGCTTCTCTGGGAATTCCACCCCAGTGCCTTCCCACCCCTCCCAGGGAAGAATTCCTCCCCAGTATCATTCTAAATGACACACAGCCCCATCTTTGGACCACGTTTCTGCTGAGACACGTTGTGGGTACCAGCGATGTCCGCCTTGGAGCAGTTTGGGATGGGAATTGGATCATCCTCAGTGCTCTTAACGCAAGTGGCCTCAAAGTTAACATGCTGTCCCAAATCCTTGGGGTTGCTGACTCACCTCCCAGGAAGCGCAAAGAGGACATGATGGAGCCAATCCAACTGACCTGCTCGGAGGAGCCCCCCACCTCCTCCTGGAATGCCACGAAGAAAATCCCAAATGTCTTGAGCATCCCCATCACAAGGACATTGACCTGAATGAGGAACAGGTGGAGGTGAGGAGCCACAGAGGATCAGGAGGGAGGAAAAGCTTTTTCTTCTACTTTTCTTGTGTGGATAATTTGTTATGATGACAAACAAACTGGGACACTTGAAATGGTGTTGAGGAATATCAACAGGGTGCATTCATGCCCACGTTGCATTTTCCTAACAGACCCTCAAAAATCCCTCTGCAAACTGACTTTTCCAAGGAAAAGGAACAAAATCACACTAGAACCCAACTTTCGTAGGATGTTTTTGCTCTCTAAGTTACTTTTTAATACTAAAGCAATAATTAAATGGGTCTTGGCACTGCTGAAGGTCAGTGGGGGTCGGTGAGGGGGTGAGGGCAGCAGGACAGATGTTATCCAGGGCCGTTTCCCAGGCTTGCCCTGCCATGGGAGCAAAGGACAGACAGTTTGTGTCCTTCACTTTAACTTCCTCTCATCTCCCTGGTAGCAGGTGGTTAATGATTGGCAACAAATTACTTGGCATGGAGTGGAATTGGGAAAAGCTTTGCCAGTTTGGGGGATGGTGCCTTCATTACAGTTGGAGTTGATGACCTTCAAGGCCTTTTCCAGCCTTAAGGATTCCTTGGTTCCTCTCTGGTGGGGACATTGTGTGGTATTAAAGCCTGTGAAATGGAGAATTAATGCCTTTTGGGGGGTGTTGAGGTGCCTGATGCTCCCAGGAGGGAGTTCCCAAGTGTGCATGTGCTGCTCTTGCATCAATCCTTGGCTCCTATCTTGCTGCCCAGGGTGGGATCCCACCCTTTCCAAAGGATCAGGACCCCCCCTTTGGGGTTTGACACCCCAGTGGTGATGTTTTCAGTAGGGAAAAGTAATTTTATCCTTGCAAGGTGCCTCCTGACCCCAAGCTGTGGGCTGGGGACCTTCATGTCCATCCCTGGAATGTTTGCAGTGCCATTCCATAGGGAAGGGTGGAGCTGAGTGGGATCAGCCTGTCCTGTCCTCTGAGTGAGATTTGAGACTTTCCCTCTGCCCCAGCTCCCAGGGGGTTCAGTGGCATTTATTCCCTGCTTACCAGAAAGAAGTGAAGCACCACTGCCCAGGCCCACCCTCCGGATGCTGCTGGAGCCCCTGGGCTCTTGCCGGCTTCCAGGGAGTCTTCATCCTCCTTCCTTTCCCCTGCTAATGGGAATTTCGGGACACATTAACACCTTCCTCCTACTGCTGTTTCAATTCAAAAGCTGTTCCCCTGAAGGCAGAGCTGCTTTGGAGCCCTGCGGGGGCAGATCCCACACTCTGCCTTAAGTTTAGAAGCTTTAGGAACCCTTTTTCACCTAGGATGTGAAATTGCACATTATTCCTGCCTGGAAACAGTTTAATATCCTTTCTCTTTCCCACCAAATTATTGGAACCAATTAAGATTTGAGGGATTTAAAGTGACCAGCACTTTAGTTCTGCTTTAGCACTTTGGTTTGTGCCACAAGTTGGGTCTCTCTGGATCCAGCTTTGAGCCCCTGGGAAGCACTTCCTACCCCATGTTTTGCTTGTCTCCCTTCCGGGAGAAGCAGGATCCTGCCCGAGGGAGCGGCTGGACTCGGAAGCAGTCAAGGCTGATGATCCTGAAACTTTCCCCTACCTCCTTGCTGCCGCATGCTGGAAAATCCTCCCTGGAACAGTCGATGGCGAAGAGGATTTGTCTCTTCATTTGCTTCAGAGACTAAATCCCCCCTCGCTGACTTGGCAGCCCAAAGTCTGCTCCTTCACTCATATCCCATGAGGATGATGGTGTCTGTCCTTCCTGATGAGCCCTACTGCAGAACACGGAGTGTGGGAAGAGCTGGAGCTGAGTGACGGAGCCCGTCCTCCTCCTCCTCCTCCTCCTCCTCCTCCTCCTCCTCGTCGTTTCTGTGAGGCCCCAAGGCCAGAGTCCCTCCCCCTCCCCAGCCAGGAGCAGGAAACCCGGGACGTTGGGAGCAGAAATCCTGTTGGGAAAGAGGAGGGGAAGCCTGCAAGGGTTGTAGCTCCAGGACATGCTCTGGATCTGGCCAATTGAGAGGCGCAGGAGGTGGCAGTGGTGGACTGGAGCCAGGCCTGGGGCAGAGCCCTGTCCCTGCCCATCCTGCCTGGCCCTGGCTTGGGAAACTCATTTAGGAGGTGACAGTCTGGAAAACTTTGGGTTTTCTAGCTGGATGGAGCTGTTGTGCTGCTGCAGGCCTGGGAGTCAAGCAGGACTGGCTTTGGCTCCCTGCCTCCATTGTAAACATGCCCCAGCTCCTGGATAAACATGGCCCTCGTGCTTTCTGCCCTGCTGTGGGCTGACCTGGCACCCCAGTCAGCATTCCTGAGATCAGGGAAAACTGGGATCACTGAGGGATAGGCATTCCTGAGGTGGAGAAAACTGTGGGAGCCTGATACCCATCTCTGCTCACTCCCCTGGCAGAGATGCAAAGCTCTTTTTCAGAGAAGCCCAGAAAATATGGGAGTGTGTGAGTTTTCCCTATAGGAAGACTTTTAATACTTGCATTAAGCTTTATTTATGAGGGATGGGGTTTGCAGAGAGGGTGGTTTGAGGGCTTGAAGTGGGGGGGGTCAGCAGGGCCTGGAGGCAGCAGCAGCATCTGCACTCAGAGCTCTTGGAATTCCAGGGGGAAGTACTCAGCTCCAGCTGCTCCTGCTTGGTGAGATATAGGGAGAACGGAGAAGGACTCTTCAAAGCCACCACAGAATTCAGACATGCACAGATCAGGTGTTTACTCAGCATTAACACTGAGCTAGCCAGGAGTGTGGATCCCCATCCGAGGGCTCTTCCTGCCTGTTCCATGTGGGACCGTCACTGTTCCATGGAGGTCCCCCTCGCTGTATGAACAGTTCAGAGCAGCCTGAATATCTTTTCCTCTCTGATCCAGCCCAATCTTCACCTCCTGCTCTGCTGTGAAACTTCCCTTCCCCTCCATGCACAAGACCAGCTCTTCCCTTGCCCCAACACGGGAAGCATTGGAGTGTAACAGCTTCCCAAACCTTTTTGCAGGATTGTTTCCCTGCACCGTTTCAAATCTGGGGTCTGGATTTGTGAGGATGTTGAAAACACCCATTTGCAGCTCCCACAGGGCCAGCATATCCAGGTTTGAACTTTAATTCAAGGCAGTGAGCAAGAAACTCTCCCACAGAACATTTAACTCGAGGAGGCAGAACACTTCCCAGGGACCTTTTCTACTGGAGGAGCCTCCATTAATTCCAGTCTCTTCTCCAGAGAAATGCTAATGAAGGCAATGGGAGAAGTTACCTCAGTTGGCTTTGGAAACAAAGCTCCCAGAGTCCCAGCAAAGAGAAGCAAAGGGGTGTTTTTACAGGTCGTTTATTGATTTTTCCAACCAACAGGACACAAACACCTGGTAGGGTCTGACATTCCATGAGCTGGGTGAGTGACCACGTGTCATTCTCAAGTGTTAAACTGGGAGCTGGAGACGTGGAGAGCTGCACAGGAGCTGTCCAGTGGAGAGGGAGAGCCTTCATCCCAGGTTTGGGGTTCCAAACCAGAGCCAGAGTGCAGAGGGTTGTGCAGGGAGGAGGAGCTGGGAGTGGAGCTGCTTCCCAAGGATCAGGATGCCAATTTATGCACTGCAACAGTGATGCTGTCATGCTTCTGGATCATGATATTCCTAAAACAAGGGGAAAGTGCTGAGGGAGGTGAGGAGCTGGTGGAAACTGGACACAGCAATCATTCAGCAGCACTTCCAGCTCCAAGCCAGACCCTGCCTCCCTTTTTCCCATTCCATGAACTGGAGACATCCCTGCTGCCACACTGACTCCCAAAGCACAGGCTTAATCATCCATAGGGACACCAAGTGTGGAAAAAGTACAGAGCTGCAGTAACCACCCTGCTCTGAAAGGTTTCTCATTGCTTTTACACTTCCTGCCTCTTGAAAGTTCATTAATCCAAGGAATCTAAGGCAGTGCCTCCCCCACAGCTCCAGAGCTGGGGCTTCCTCCACAAGCTGTGACAGGCATCTGGCTCTGGGAGGCTCCCAGGGCTGGGGAAAAGGAAAATGGGGAGGGGAGAAAGTGGCCCCTGCAGGCTGGAAACTCACCCGCTGTCCGACTCCAGGCACACCACGGGGGTGTCTGTGGGGTCGGAGGTGAGCTTGGCTGCCTGCTGAGCCAGCACAGAGATGATCCCGGCGTGTTCATCCGAGAGGGTCCCTCTGCCTGGTGAGGTGGGAAAGAATCCCAGAATCAGCTGGGTTGGAGGAGACCTCTGAGGTCATCGAGTCCAACCTGTGACCCAAAACCACCTTGTCACCCAGACCATGACACTGAATGCCTCATCCAATCTCCTCTAAAACACCTCCAGGGAGGGGGACTCCACCCCCTCCCTTGGCAGCCCCTTCCAATGCCCAGTCACTCTCTCTGTAAAGAACTTCTTCCTGATGTCCAACCTAAACCTCCCCTGGCACATCTTAAGACTATGTCCCCTTGTCCTGCTGCTGGTTGCCTGGGAGAAAAGCCCAACCCGGTGGCCGCCCCCTCCCGGCTCCTCCTCCTGTCAGGGAGTTGTAGAGAGTGAGAAGGTCCCCCCCTCCAGGCTGAGCCCCCCCAGCTGTTCCTGGTGCTCCAGACCCTTCACTAGCCTCGCTGCCCTTCCCTGGACATGCTCCAGCTCCTCAGCATCGTTCCTAAACTGAGGGGCCCAGAACTGGACACAGCACTCTAAGTGTGGCCTCAGCAGTGCCCAGTGCAAGGGCAGAATCACTTCCCTACTCCTGCTGACCACACTATGGCTCATCCAGGCCAGGATGCCATTGGCCTTGGCCACTGGGGCACACACTGGCTCATGTTCAGCTGCTGTCAGTCAGGGACCCCAGGTCCCTTCCTGCCCGGCCCAGTCCAGCACCTCTGTCCCCAGCCTGTGGACAAAGCCATGTATGTCATGGCAAGGCTTTGTGGGAGGCCTCTTTGTCTCCCCTCAGCCAAGGGGGGCTGATCCTGCCCCAAGGACGATTTCCCTCCCTGTGGGCTGATGCAGTGTTCCCAAATTGTTGCCCTCAAACCACCAAAATTCCTGGATTTAAGTGGCAAGAAGAGCTGGCTCTGGTTTCCTTCGTGGCACATGTGGGTGGTGGCCCTTGGGGACACCCAAAGATGGGGGCAGGACAGCAGGGCAGGGCCTGGTGTCCTCACAGTGGGGCTCATGCAGGGCAAGGCTGGGTACCCCCAAACGGGGTGGGGTCCATTAGGGCTGGTCCTGGTGCCCCCCCCCGCCCCCAGGATACCTTAGAGGAGACAGGAAGGGCCTGGGGACCCCCAGCTCAGGGTCTCCCATCCCCAGGAGTTCTGAGAGGGGATAGGCAGGGCCCAGGGTCCCCCCTGGGGCAGTGCCCGGTTCGCCCCCACCCCCAGGACCCCTCAGAGGCCCCGGCTCCCTGTTCCCCGGCGACACTCACAGCCCAGGTTGAGTCCCTGCGAGTCGGTGCACAGGACGCCCACCACGGCCGGGCTCTTCATGCTGGGGGGGCGCAGCGGGCTCAGGGCCGGGACCCCATCCCGCTGCCCGCTCCGCCCCCCGGTCCTGCCCGCGACCCCCCCACCCACTCGGTCTCCCCTCGCTCCCCCTGCTCCTCCTGTCCCACCCGTCCCCTCCAGGCCCCCCCAGTTCCCTCCTGTTCCCCCCGTTCCCTCCTGTCCCCCCCGTCCCCTCCAGGCCCCTCTGTCCCCTCCAGGCCCCCACGTGTCCTCCAGGTGCTGCTCCAGAGTCCCCTCCATGGCCCCGCGCCGCCACTTCCGCCCCACTCCTGGCAACGGCATCACCCACGTGACCTCGCGGACGGCGGCTCCGCGCGGCCAAAAGGCCTCCTTGCGCGCTCAGCGTTATTGGGGACGATCTAGCGAAAATCCCAAACGGCGCCGCACCCTCGGAGCTTCTCGGGATTCCGCGCCATGGAGCAGCCGCTGCAGCCTCACACAGGCACCGTGCCCTTATCTGCGGGACTCACTGCAAACCCGCACCCCCAAATCAGCCCTCCCTGGATGTCTTTTCCTACCGCAGAGCCCGTGATACAATTGCAATTTTGTTTATCTTCCTTTCCCGGTTGTTATCCACCTGAGCGTGATTTTGTTGTGTCCCGCTTCCTCCACACAGCACCGCTCAGAGTTTGTAGAGCCAAATGAAATTCCAGAGGGGTTTTAATGGTGCCTCTGCACCCCCTCTGCGGTCGGAGCATCCTCTCGGAGCGGGACCACGGCAGAGGATGCAGGTTTGGGGATCCAGGTTGGGATGTAGCGACACGGGACATGAGGATACAGGTGGAGCCCAAAAGTTGCAGCAAGACAAACCAAACTGGACCAATGCACACAAGGACGGAGGGTCAGGAGCCCCATCACCTTCCCGTGGGGTAGAGGGGTGATTAAAGTGATGCTCAGCCTGGATTGCCATCAAGAACCCCCCAAAATCCAGCCCATGACAGACCAATACACAAAGTAACAGGGGGGTCAGGACCCCCATCACCTTCCTGAGGGAGAGAGGTGATAAAAGTGATTCTCAGCCCGGTTTTCCTTCAGGGACGCCCCAAAATCCAGCCCTTGCTGAAGTGATACACACAGAGAATGGGGGTCAGGACCCCCATCACTTTCCTTTGGGGCAAGGAGATGTTAAAAGTCATTCTCAGCCCGGATTTCCATGGAGAACCCCCCAAAATCCAGCCCGTGCTGGACCAATACACACAGTGACAGGTGGATCAGGACTCCCATCACCTTTCAGAAGGGCAGAGAGGAGTTAAAAACTGATTCTCAGCCCAGCTTTCCATAGAAAACCCCCCAAAATCCAGTCCATGCTGGACCAATGCTCATAGGGATGGGGTGTCAGGATCCCCACCTTTTTCCCACCGGGCAGAGAGGAGTTAAAAGTGATTCTCAGCCCAGATTTCCATGGCGGACCCCCCCCCCCCCCCCCCAAAATCCATCCTGGTTGCCATCAGAGAGTGGGAGGTGATTTATGGTGGTGCGTCCCAGATCCTGGTGACATTAATGAGGCCCCGTCTGCCTCCTCCTGACAGTGGATCTTGGCTTGGCAGCTCGGGAAATTAAAATGTTATTGATGGGGGGAGTGAAGTGCAGCAGGATTCTTTTTTTTATTTTTTTGGGCTTTTTTAATGTGATTTTTCTACCTCCTTGGTCCAGCTCTGAGCTCCCTCAAGCAAGACAAAGAGACCCAATCCTGACTGTCCAAAGGCTTCCCACTGCATCCCACCCCACTGGGATGGTTTGGGCTGAAATTGCCTTTATTTGGATTTTTTTCCTCACTGCTAGGAAGCAAAGCAGGACAAAAATAGAAATGGAGTCAGAGGACTGCATCCTCTCAGTCCCATCAGCCCCTTTGCACGGATACCTCCCAAAAGCAACCACTCCTGAGCCATTCCTGGCTGTGGGATTTCTGGAAGGAGAGATTTTTGGGAGAGTTGGTATTAATTAATCCAAGCCCAGGTGGAGGAGACTTTAGTGATTCAGCTGCCACATCAAAGGCTGGGCTGGGGGTGTTGAGGCTGGTTTTAACCAATTAAAATGATGATTTAACACCAGACAGAAATTCCCCAGAAAGACCCATCAAACCCACATTTCCAACCAAATCCCATCACCTCAGACCATGTTTCCCACCTGGGGCTGCTCCTGGTCCTTAATTTGTCCCCACTGATCAGGTGTTGTCCCAAAGTCAGCCTCAGGGTATTTATTCCTCAATGGGAAAAGCCCAAGGAGATGGAATTTCATGATGCTGGTGAGGAGCCCTAATCCCACAGGGATGGCTCCTGTAATCCAGGGCTGGGAAAATCCATCTTGCTGTGTCAGAATCATAAGTCCAGCTTTACTATTTGGGGAAAATGGTGTTTTATAACTTGCCCTTGTTGTGAAAAGGGTCTTAGGTAGAATCCCAGCCAGCACTGGGAGGCTGATCTAGCCAAATCCAGGATGCAGGATCCCAGGACCTGGACAGGTATTTAAATTTTTAATAAGTTAAATTCTTTTTACTCTTTATTTTATGGCTGAGACTGCAGGCATTTTTTGCCCCCTGATGGACTGTGGGGCCTGGGTGTGTTTTATTTGAGTCCCCCAGCCCTGAGCATGTTGGGGTGTTGTCCTTTGCATCCTCCCAGGACACAGAAATTTAAAACTAAGCAAATAATTCTATCTTTTTCTGCTTTTTTAGCCATCCCACTCTTATTACCCTGCATTCCCAGGAGAGGCACCAAATACTATTCGAGGTACATGGGTTGTACTTTAACTCATAAATCAACATATTTACATGTTATATTCAGATTAAAATTGCAAAAAAATCCATTATTCCCACTCTGAGTTCTTTTATTCTCCCAAATAAATGCAGCCAAGTCTATATTTTCATGGGATATTTATCACATTACTGCACCTTGGACTCTTCCAAGCTGGGGAGTAGCAGCTAAACTTCATTCTTAGGTTTTCTTTTAGCTAAATAACCCCAAATTCTTAATTAAATTCTTCCAAACACCCATCAAGGATAAATATGGATTTAGGGGTGCATTTGGAAAATGCAGCTGTGTTGAAAAATCCCCCTGGGAGATGGGTGTGGGTGGGAGGGAGGGGTTTTTTTCCTTTCTTGGTCGTTTGTTTATATTTCTTTGATGCCATTGGAGATTCAGATCTCATCTGCTTTTTCTGGGATCATCAGGGGAGGGAAAAAAGCCCAGGAAGGTGGAGCTGGAGGGGTTATAAAGGGTGGGAGGTGTAAGGCTGCTCAGAATTCCAGCACCATGGGCCGAATCCTGCAGCTCCTCTGCTTCCTCCTGCTCCTCAATTCCTGCCCCTGCGCTGTCATCACTGGGGTATGTTCTCCTTTCAGCCCAGATATTGAGTATCCATTGATTTACCCTTATTATTTTGGGAAATAACACAGGAATCAAGGCTTTGTGCTGTTTGCTTTGTGTTGTTCTTTTTTTTTTTATTATTTTCCCCATTTTTTTCCCGGTTTATCCCTCATTTTTCTGACCTGTGAGTGCTGTTCCCACCACCAAATTCTCCTCTCAGCAACATGTCAGCAGGGAAAAGTGGGATTTTAGGAAGTTTTCCAGCAGGGAAAAATTAATATATCTTTATGGACATCTCCTAGAGCATATTCACAATAGGAAAAAAAGGTTCAAACACCCCAAATTGTCCTTTTGCTTCCTAAATTTAGAAAAATAATTAAAAGAAGTGGGAATTGTTGGGATGCCAAGGGGAGGAGGGTGCTTTCCTTGCCCATGGACTCAGAGTGTCCCTGAGCAAGTTCTGGACTGAGGGTGACATTAAAAGTGAATTTTAGTGACAGAATCCAGGTTTTTGTGGTGCTTGCAGAGTCTGGATGCTGGTCTTAGCAAAGCCAGGCTTGGCTGAACCTTCTTTTTATCCCTAGTAGTGAAAAATCTGTTTAGAATCAGATTCAATCCCACTGATTTCTCCACTGACTCTCCACAAAAAGGGATAATGGTGCTTTTCCTAGCCAATGGGAATTTTGGGGGTGACTTCAACTGGCTTTTGGCTCCTCTTAACCCGTATATCCAGACCTGTTTCTTTCCAGCCTGTGGTGGTTTTGGATCTCTCCAACCTGAAGCTGCAGAGACAGGCTGGGGGGATTCACCTCTATCCAGGGCCAAACAGACCCAGCAGCTCCTGGAATTATTCCAGGGCTTATTCCAAGGTGTGGAATTATTCCAGGGTGTGACATTATTCCAGGACCACTTGTTTTTAATAACACAAGGAAAAAGGTTGGATATGCAGTTCCCTGGGTGCCTCCAGACCCCATCAGCACCTCCCCACATTTTCAGGTGAGGGTTGTTGAGATCTGATTTTTAACAGAATTTAGAGGTTTTGAGATTTGGAAGCTCAAGTAGAATCAGGTTCCTTCCAGGAAAGGGAACATTCTGTAAAATCCCTTTTTTGCCCAAACATGAGAGGGTTGCACCCCAAAATTTTGCTTTATGGTGGATTTATTGTGGTTTTCTCCTAGCTGCAATTCCAATTTGCTTGGTTGGTTTGTGTTGGGAGCTCCTGGGAGAGAAGTCCCCAAGGAGGGGGTGACCACAGGAAAGAGTTGGATGAATCCCATCAGTTCTTGTACTACCAACCCACCATCAGGCAGAGGGGTCAGAGAAGGTTTTGGGGGTGCAATGAGTCCCTTTAGTAATGGCCAACACATCCTGGGGGTGCAAAATAGGACCTGCTTGGTGCTAAAAGTAACCCATCTCTTCCTACCATCCTCATGGACTTCCAGGTGTGGTGGAGAGCTAGAGGAGTGTTTCCATCTGTGCCTCAGTCTGCCCATCCCAATTTCCCAAAGTTTTATATCTTTCTTGGAGGGGAGAGACCAAGTTGTTGGAATTACTCTGCTCCCCACTAACACCAAAATAAACCCCCTGGGAATTTAGGTTACTGCACAGTTTCCCAGGCTCCACTGGGCAATATTCCCAGAGAGGATCCAGACAGTGGATTCATCCCTTGATGCCACTGCTTTCCCTTGGCACCCCTGCTGCTTTAAGCCAAGCAGATGCAAACTTTCTTTCTGTGCCTCCTGCACCTGTGTCCAAGAGGGATCTCCTCTTCATCCCAAAAACCTCAGCACCCCAACCCACCACGTGCCCTGCTCCAGAACCTCCCTGGCTCAGCCCAAAATGGGTAAATACTGGGAATTGCAAACCCACTCTTTGTTAAATCCCTATGGAGGGTCACCCCCTTGGTGAAATGGTCTGATTTCTCCATTAATCGTGAAAAAAGAGGGATAATGATGCTTTTCCCTCCTTCTCCTCCACAGGCCTGCGAGAGGGACCCTCAGTGTGGCAGTGGAACTTGCTGTGCTGTGAGCCTGTGGCTGAGGGGGCTGCGGGTCTGCACCCCCCTGGGGCAGGAAGGGGATGAGTGTCATCCTTTCAGTCACAAGGTACCACCTGGGAGGGGGGACAAGTTTGGGAAGGGGGGTCCAAACTCCTCACATGGAAGGAAAGCTCCATAAAACCCTGGGGTGGAGAAGGGCTTGGTGTTTGGTGTTAGGGGGCTGGGTGGAGGACCTGGGAGTGGAGCTGGGAGTCGATCAGGATGCCAGCACTGCTGCAGTCATGCTGCTGGATCATGATATTCCAAGGAAAAAGTTGTGAGAGAGTTGAGGAGCCAGCTGTGATAGGGGTGGAACTGGACCGGTCCATCTCTGTATTTTCTTCCCACTGCCCTGAACTCTGGGATGGAGATGAGGGGTTGGGGGGGAGGGATTTGGGGTGAGGCTCTGGGCAGCACTCCTGAGCTAGAGCAGCTGCTTAGGCCTCCAAATTAGTTTGGGCAGTCCCCTGCCTGCCCATGCCACATTAAATCATGGAATCATGGAAAGGTTTGGGTGGGAAGGAACCTTAAAACTCATCTTGTTCCACTCTCTGCCATGGGCTGAGGCACCTTCCACCAGCCCAGGTTGTTCAGAGCTCCATCCAACCTGGCCCTGATCCCTCAGGAGCTCTCTGGGCCTTGACTGGGAGCTGGGATTGAGCCACCAGCCCATTGCTTTGGAAGCACAGCGTAAACCATATTGCTCCAAATTGAGCCGTAATTGCTCTGCCGAGCTTGGAGAAGCCAAGATAAATCCTCAGAGCCTTTCCAGCTCCCTGATTCATGTTGGATAAGAACTCCCAGCACACTGGGATTAGCCCAAAACTCGGTGCTGCTTCAATCCCAGCTCCAGGAGGATTTAGCAGCAGCATCCCAGCCTCGGGAAGAGCATCCCCCTCCCTGTGCCTGTATGGATTTAACACTCTGCGAGCAAGATTTAATGATGCTGCAGCTCCTGCTGGCACCGGGAAGGGCTTCAGAAGGATCACAAATTCATTTCAGGCACATCCCTGTTAAACCTCAGGGATTTTCTCGTGTCTTTGATCCCGTTGGTTATTTTTGAGGCCATGACACCTCATTTCCCTCATTTTTCTCTGCAGGTTCCTTTCTTTGGGAAGCGCCAGCACCACACCTGCCCCTGTTTGCCCAACCTCCTGTGCTCCAGGTTCCTTGACAGCCGCTTTCGCTGCTCTGGCAACTTCAAGAACATCGATTTTTAGGGGGATTCTCCCTAAAAACCCAGCCCTAAGCCCCCAGCACCCATGTCTTGCCCTCTCCCACAGCTGACAGGTGCCCACAGAGCACTAGGCAGCCTCAAAAGTGCTTTTTCTGGGTGGACAGTGTTGTTTTGAGCTATTTTATGGGAAAACTGAGGCCAAGCTCCTCCAACATGTGGCTCGGCAAAGCTCTGCCCCAGCAAAGCTCTGCCCCAGCCCCCAGCAGGATCCTGCTCCAACATCCTCTGGATTTTGCTGAATTGAGGGACAGCGTGTGTCAAATGTCTGTAGCCTCACAAATCTTTTTCCTAAGCTGTTAGCTTCATGTTCTGGATGCTGCTAGGGAGTTTTCACTTCCCTGCTTTGTTTTATCCACCAAAAATCAAGGCTGAGGGAATCTGAGAAGTGAAAGTGGATGCCAAGCAGCCAAGAGCTTCCTCCTGTTTTTTTATGCTAGTACATGATAAATTTTGGGATGTGAAACTGAGCAGGATCATCTCATGTGCCATAGCATCTCCAGGGCTGGGGGAGACCTGATTTTGCTTAATTTTGCATTTTTCTGTCATCTACAAGGAAGACAAAAATCAGAGGGGCAGAAACTTCATTTTGTGGGGAGTTGGAGCATTTTAAACAACATCCAAAAGTGCAGCTTGTGCCCAAATTGTCCCAAATCCGAATCTTCTGTAGCATCCTCAGAGCTGCCTTCCCTCTGCAATTCCAACTGAATAAATCAGCTCTGTAATGATAATTCCCTTTGTGGTATTTCCCACTTTTGGCTTCTCAGTGGATTTCTCCCATGGAAGCAGATCTTCTGGCTGGTGATGTGTGATCTAATCTGACCCACAATTAAAACAAATCCATACCAAGTAGCAGTGGGGAGTTAAGGAATGGCTTTTACCAAAGTTCAAGCAGGAAGAGACTGAAGCTGGAGCTGTGTTGTGCCACATGTGGGTCTTTGGGTGTAGAAAAATTGTTTTCAGACCCAGCATCTCCTTGAGGTTCAGGCACCTTGTGCCTCTCAGGCACCAGGGCCTCTCTTCATTGCCAGGTGAATTTGAGAGGAGAATGGGGTATTAAAGGTGATTAAATGTGCTATAAGTGATCTTTGGACACCTGTTTTCAGTTCTATATTGAAATAAATTGTGAAAAACTCACTTGAGCTTCTCTCTGCTTCCCACAGCAACCCCTGAACACAATAAAGAAAAAGAATAAAGAACAGTAATCAGCATTTACAGCAAAAACTGTTCCAAAATTGTTGGGTTCCCTTTAGGCACGAGCAGGGCTTAAAGACAGAGCTTCATTTTGGGCTTTGGATGCTCCTTTGTGAAGGAATGATCCTGCAGAAACCTTGGAGTTCAAAGCTAGGGCACTGAGGCCTCACTGGTGGAATTTCATTGGATTTGGTGGAATCTCATGGGTTTTTCTGGATTTTGGTGGGTCCTGGTGTGTTTTAATGGGAATTTCGTGGGGTTTTGGTGGGTTTCAGTGGATTTTGGTGGTATTTGGCTGGGGTTTGGTGGGATTACGGTGGGGTTTCAGTGAGTTTTGGTGGGGTTTTACTGGGTTTTAGTGGGGATTTGGCGGGGCTTGGTGGGTTTTAGTGGGTTTTAGTGGAGTTTTGGTGGGATTTGGTAGGGTTTGGTTGGTTTTGCTGGATTTTGGTGCTAACCCCTCACCTATTTCTATTTCTCAAGCGGCCAAAGGACCCCAGTGTGTGCCTGTGGCAGAGCCTGCGGGGATTTGGTTTGAGGCCAGGCAAAAGCTTCCCTGCACTCGTTCTTCCCCCCAAAAATTCATATACTTGTTGAAAATAAACCACTGGGACAGCCAGCTTGATTTTATTTGGGGTTTTTGTTTGTTTGTTTGTTTTACACATCAGATATTTTGCTTTTTATTTACAAAAGAAAAGTCCTGCAGTACCTGCCCAGATGGGTGAGTTTGTGATACCATCACCTGGCACTGGGAACACCACAAAAAAAACCCCAGAAATGGACCCCAGAACAATATAGAGGGAGGAAAAGTCAAGAAAAACCCTACAATAATTCATGAAACTGTTAAAAATATATAGTTTCATGGTTTGGGTTGGTTTTATTAACCTGCTTCACTTCATTATTTGCCTCTGGCCTTCCCACCAGTTTGGAAATGGGCGGAAGGGGCTCTGAGTGGGGGATTTTTTATCAATTTGCCAGGACCTGACCAGTGGAAAATACTGCAAATTATTTTCTCCCAGCAGAAACAGTAACAACTACAAGAAACACTGGGACATCATAACCAGTGTCTCACTGCGTGGGACACATGTTCCTGCTGTTCTAACCTCCTGCACTGAAGTCACGTGGCAAAACCTCCCCTGTGTTGCTGTAAGATGTACAATATCTGAGGTGAAAATAAAGCTTGTAAGAAATAAACCTCAGGAGATAGAGAAAACTTCACCATAATGTTTAAAATCACAGTTTTATCCCCTTGTAAAATGAAGCTTGTCTGTTCTGCCACTGTATTATCTGTTAACAATAGAATGGCTACACCCTCATTGGTATGCAAGGAGCTGACCAAACCAGTTTGGCCACCCTGTCCCCGGTCCCCCCTGTCCCTGGCTTCTTTGTTCCCTTTCCCTACCCTCCGTCCCTCACAGTTCCGGATGTGACATCACTTCCCCCGGGAACCCTATAAATACCCAGACCTCTGGGAATAAAATCTCTTTGCTGCCTGCGTCACCGGTGTGTGGTTTCCCTGCAACATCTCTGGGACCCTGGCCACCACCACGTGGAGGGGGGAGGGGTGAGGAGCATCCATCCAAACTGCCGTACCCCTGTTTTTCTTTTCTGCATCATTCAGAGACAAAAAAGGGAGTGTGGTCATCTTTGGAGGCATTGACGAGTCTTATTTCACTGGCTCTATCAGCTGGATCTCTGTCTCCTACCAAGGGTACTGGCAGATAACCATGGACAGGTAAATCAGCTCTGCTGATCTATGTTCACTTTGACATTACTTCTAAAGAGACTTGGACTCAACACCATCAGAGCCTTTCCAACACCCCATGGCTGAGGGATGAAGAAATTAAGGGGACAAAATCAATAGTACTTTGGTAATTGCCACCCAAAATGAGGATGCTTTGGGTCTGGGACACAGTCTAGTTCCTATCTGTGATTTCAGGGATGTGTCTGGTCATGTGTGGAGCAAAATTATGGTCTGAAACCTCCTTTTTTTGGGCTTGGTCAAGCCTCAGCTACTGGGTTGAGTTCAGTGTTTCAGTGCCCATGTGTGCAACAGTGGCTGTGTTCCCACTGGGACTGCACACTCCAGGAAGGAAAAGACTCAAAGGCAGCACCTTGGGTAACCCATCTCTAATAAAAAAAGTTAAAAACCATTACTATGGTCCATCTGGTTGCTTAATGTCCCCATGCCTTGTCTCCCCTCCCAGCATCATCATGAACATCCAGGAGGTTGCCTGCAGCAGTGGCTGCCAGGCCATCATCGATACTGGCACGTTCCTCATGGCTGGGCCACCCTCAGGCATCAGCAACATTCAGAGGGCAGTTGGAGCCAGGCAGGACAGGTATGGAGAGGTGAGAGTTCACCCTGCTCACCCTGGAGCCCACCTGGCACTGTAGACCCAGTGCCAAGCCTGATGCCATGCACAGGGAAACTGCTCATGGCAAACCCCCAATACCTCCAGTAGAGCCCCCTGAGACTGTCCCAGTGTCCATTTTATACCAGGGTATCATAGAATCAGAATATGCCCAGTTGGAAGGGACCCATCAGGATCATTGAGTCCAACTCCTGACCCTGCCCAGGACAACCCAAGAATCCCACCCTGTCCCTGAGAGCATTGTCCAAATGCTCCTGGAGCTCTGGCAGCCTTGGGGCCATGCCCACTGCTCTGGGGAGCCTGTTCAGTGCCTGACCACCTTCTGGGGGAAAAATCCTTCCCTGATATCCAACCGAGCCCTCTTCTGACACAGCTGCAACCATTCCCTTGGATCTTGTCACTGTTCACAGAGAACAGAGATTGGTGCTGCCTCTCTACTGCCCCTCCTGAGGATGTTGAAAACCACCATGGGGTTTCCCCTCTCTCCTCATCCTCTGAACAGGAGGTTTCCCTCCTAAGAGCCCCTTCCCTCTGGTCCCTGCAGCACAACGTGAACTGCACCTCCATCCCTGCCATGCCTGACATCGTCTTCATCATCAGTGGGCTCCAGTACTCTGTGTCTGCCTCGTCTTACACTGAGCAGGTGAGGCAGAACCTGCTGGTCCTGCTTGCAGGAGCCTCTTCCAAGGTCCTTCTAGTCACCTTAGTTTCTCCTGTTTCCATGGGAGACAGGGGGTGTATGGCCATGGGCCTCCAGAGCAACACAAAAAATACCACATCTCCCCATGTGCCTTTTCTTGCTCCACTGCAGCACAACCCAGGATCCTGCATGAGCAGCTTCCAGAATACCACCGGAGACCTCTGGATCTTGGGAAATGTCTTCCTCAGGGTGTACTACAGCATCTTTGACCAGGCCAACAACTGCATGGGACTGGCCAAGGCTGTTTAAACCCACCACAGGGATGTGGTTTCATCTCCAACCACACCACAAACCCTGTTTTTGGGCAGAAATAAAGTGCTGATGGTTCAGAGTTGGTGGCTGCATGTTTATTTCTGGTGGAATGGTGAGAATCAGGAAGCTGTCAAACACCTGCTGCCTTGTGGTGATTTGCCAGCATTTGGTCATCACAGGCTGAGGGGAGGAAGTCAGGATTGGCTCTTGGGGTTGCATCATCTGGTGTTTCCAGAAAGTCCAAACTTCCACCTGGAGAGGATGAACTCACCATCCCAGACAAAACCCAGAGCAGATCCCTGCAGACCCACAACCATGTCTTACCAGTAGCTCCCCATCCCTGGGCCCAGGGCTTGGTGTCATCTCAGGACAGTGAATCTGCCAGGAAAATGTGGCTTTGCTGGAGTTTTAACTTTGACCACCCAAGACAGTAGGGCAGGAAATGGCTCTCATGCAGTGCCTCCCATCATGAGGCTTTTACAGAAGCACAGAACCTGAACAGCTCCCATTTTTCTAAAGGAATTTAACTCCATCCACATCAAACCCTATTAAAAATGGAGGTTGCCTCTTTCCTTGGGAGCAACTGCACTGGAATTGCTCAGTGGGAAGCTGGGAGAGAGATCCAAGTCCCTGCTGTTTCTTCATTCCTGATGTGCTGAGGAAAAGGAAATATTTGCATTACTTACTGATCGATGAGGCTGCGTCACCAATGTGGCCTGGAGATCCCTTACCCCATGGGAATGTGAAGGGGGAAATCCAGGTGTTTTGGGCTGGAAATTAAATATTCTCTTCTCTCATTGTGCAAAAATTGAGCTGACTATAAAGGAGGATGTGATGTGGGATGGTGGTAGTGTGATTTACCCTACCCCAGCTACTTGCGATCACATATCCCTGCATTTCCCAGCCCCAGCCCAAGC
The DNA here is from genome assembly GCA_035222235.1 of Margarornis squamiger. NCBI lineage: Eukaryota > Metazoa > Chordata > Aves > Passeriformes > Furnariidae > Margarornis > Margarornis squamiger. The sequence goes on from JAWWTY010000071.1 coordinate 1,746,323, forward strand.
ACAAGCACAAGATGGAGCCAAGCCTGGATTTTGGGCAAAGGGGACTTTCCTCAGCTCCATCACAGGAATTTTCTCACTGTTATGAATAAGAAACAAGGCTGATGCAGTGGGACCCACATCTCTAATGATCAGCAATCCATGGACCAGCCCTGCCAGGACGGACAAGACCTGCAGGAGCACCCAGGGGCTGTAGCTCTGATCTGTGTGAGTGGGATGGGAGCGGGATGTTGATCCTCATCCCTAAATGCCATGACAGGAGGCAGTTCCTAAACCCTTCTAGTGTGGCCACCAGTGCCAAGTCCCCCTGGAAAAATAACACCCTGGAATGGGCTTCCTCTATGGGAGCATCCCCCCGGCCAGAGCAGCCTTTTCCCACATCCGTGTTCACACATGCAACAAAGGAATAAATCAGCTAAAATCTTCTAAACATGAATTAGAGAGAGGGAAACACACGTCGGGAGTGTTTCCAGCAAGGAATGTCTGTCCTGGAGTGCCATCTCCTGGCAAAATCTGAGCTTCTGTGCACCGGGTCCTGGAAGCCAGGCTGGATGGGACTTGGAGCAACTTGGTGGGAGGTGTCCCTGCCCATGGCAGGGAGCGGGATGGGTGAGCTTTAAGGTCCCTTCTGACCCAAACCAGTCTGGGATTGTCGGGAATTTCAGCTCAAAGGAGGAGTGAGACGTTTCTGGCTGACAAATATTTCACACCTGGACACGGGTTCTGACTTCTTCCAGGGATGAAAAGCAGCCAGAACACTTTTCTGAAAAAGCAAAGATGTTTATTATCTTCTTTTTAGGTTTTCCTGTGACAATACAAAATTTCCAGAGGGAATGCAGCCTGTGAGCAGGAGGACATGAAGTCAGGCCCATTAGGGACTGACTCCAGAACAGGACAGTTCCTAATAGCTTTTTATGGATTTCATTGAGCTCTGAGCTTTGGGCCTGCATTTGGGAAGGCACCAAGCTATAAATTGTGCAGGAAAATGGGTTTTCTCATAGGGTTTTACCAAGCACCAGCTGAGTGTTGACACTGGGAATTCACAGCCTGGTTTTCCCCCTGTTTGGGATAAATAGGAAGTAAGTTAATGAGTCTGGAGGGGTTTAATGCCTCTGACCCCATTCTCGTGGAATAAATAAGGGATTCCCTTTGGACTTGGCCTCCCACAGTGGATGGTGGGAGCTGAACTGCTGGGGAAACCTCTGCAGAGCTCACAGGTCTGGAGACCTGTTTTCCAGAGAAGCTCTTCTTGTCCCATACCTGGAAGTGTCCAAGGCCAGGTTGGATGGGGCTTGGAGCAACCTGGGCTAGTGGAAGGTGTCCCTCCCCATGGCAGGGGGTGGCACCAGATGGGCTTTAAGGTCTCAAATCATTCTGGGATCCTGTAATGTCCCACGTCTCAACCCTCCCACACACAATTCCCAGCTGGGAACCAGCTGGGATTCCCAGCTGGGAGCAGCATAAAGCCAAGAACAAAAAGCTGAGCCCAAATGAACAGTACTTTCTACATGCCAGACTTTGAAGCAATTATTCCTTTATTTGAGGATAAAATTTACAAGGGAATAAGAATCAGGTTGTTCATCCTTCTATTCTTTCATCATCCATCCATCCATCCATCCATCCATCCATCCATCCATCCATCCATCCATCCATCCCAGCACCATTATGGTCCATGTTTGTTGAGGGAGCAGGAGGAGTAATGAGCTCATAGCTGAATATTTCCCAGCCCAGACCTTTCCATCAGAGTTTCCTGTGGTGATTTCCCAAGGAACAAACACCAGAAGTGCTTCAGATTCGAAATGCTGGGAGATAATTTGGGGAGGGGAGCATGAAAAATGTAAAAGAATGTAGAAAGTTCAAATTTTCCAGAGGAAAAGGAAAGAGAAGCTGTTATGAAATGAATATAGAAATTGTGAAAATGCTGCTGGAGAGAACTGAAGGATGAACAGGGAGGAGCTGGGGTTGTTCTCAGCTGTGTCTCCTCCAGCTGTTCCCAACTGTGCCTCCTCTAACAGTCCCCACAGATGATCAGAGCTTGAATACAGTGGGAAGGAGACTAAATAGCTCTCACAGCTTCTCCTGTCTGAGGTGATGGCAAGGGATGGGGTAAAGAAAAGGATGGTGGAGGGATGGGGAAAAATACCAAGGGAGAGCAGATGTAAAGGGTGATTTGTTCCAGAGGGAAAGGGAATTGCACTGGTCATGACTCAGATACATCCCCTGGGGTGCAAAACACCTCACTGCAGGAAGACAGTGCACAAAAATAAATCCCAAACCCAAAATAACAACCCCCTCCAAGCAGGACTGTGAGATTTCTGTCACAGGGAAAATCTCAGCAAGCCCAAACTCGTATTTTCCAACAGACCAGGAATAATAAAAACTAATCCCTGTTTCACCATCACTTCCTGAATGAAATTGCAAACCAGGGGTGGTGGAACATTCAGGAGGTAAGACATCCAAGGCAGCAGAGGTGGGAAAACAGCAGATGGGAGACACTGCACGAGAAATTGGGATTCAGTGGAGGCAGAGACATCCGAAAAAACAGCTGAGTGAGACAGTGAAGTGGGAACAAAATGTTTTTGTCAGGAGAAAACCTGCTGGCATTGGAGAGAAAGGCAAAATGAGCTACTGCTGGCTTCTCCAGTCAAATGAAAAATTTTTTCCCATGGAAGTTTGCATGTTTTAGCAAACCAGAAGTGCCTTTTTGCACCAGGGAACCATCAGGCCTTGTTTTCTCTGTGGGTTTTCTCTGTGCACCCTTTGCAGCAACAAAAGGGGCAATAAAAGCTACAAGGTCACAGTGGCTCATCCCCAAGGGTATTTGTAACACCAGATAACCCCCAAACTGAGCATTTGTTGCAGGAGGAATCTCATTCCCTGTCTCAGAGCTCGGTTTTGCATCACAAACCCCAGTGCCCTGGACCATTTTTTGTGACAGTGCCACCGTTCTGGTCACCATCCCTGTCCTCCTAATCCCCTCACCTCCTGGCTTGGGTCCATCCATCACTGCTGAGCCAGCAAATTTAATTAGTCAGGCAGACCAGGGAACTCATCCAGCTAAAAATATCCCTTCTAATTCCTTTTTTCCAGCTTATTTTTGGAGGCAGAGTAGTCCCAGACCTGGGAATTGGTCAGACTCCCAGATCCAAAGTGGTGGGTGGGGAGGAACTACTTAAATGGACTAAAACCAGCAGGAAGCTGGACCCACCTTCATCCCTGGAGAGCTGGGCGTTACCAAGCAAATCATTTAATGTCATTTTGCCCTTTTATCTCTCCAGTAAATGGGGAAAATCTCTGAATGTGGGGAATTCCACTCTGGTGCCAATGGATGGAGGAGAGAAATGTCAAAGCAGATGAGAATCAAATAAAAACAGCCAGATGAGCATCAAATAAAAACCACCAGATGAGCATCAAATAAAAATACACCAGACTGATGGGCAGGGCAGAGAGGTAAGAAAGATGGTATTTATTTGAACAGCCACAGGAAATCAGAGATTGAAAAATGTCTAGAAAAAAAGAAAAAAAAGCAGCAGCACATTTGGGTTGTGGGTTTTGTTTTTGTTTGTTTGTTTGTTTTTTGTTTGTTTGTTTGTTTTTTTAAAAAAAGAAATAAATCAGAGCATGCAGATGTTTGATACCTTTTCCAGCCAATCCCACCTGACAGTGCCCAGTCCCACCATGGCCTCAAGCATCATTTTTTGGCCTTGTCTCGAGGGTAACCCCCATTGGTCTTATTGAGGGACTCCATGCTGCCGTTGCCTGTGGCCACACTGGCCAGGAGCCGCTCCACCTCCCCGGGCAGGATCTGCTTCTCCTCATTCTCCGTCTCCCTGTGGTAGAAATAGTTGAAGTTTGAGACGATAACAGGGACGGGCAGCGCGATGGTCAAAACCCCTGCAATGGCGCACAGGGTGCCCACGATCTTCCCACCCAGGGTGGTGGGACACATGTCTCCATATCCCACGGTGGTCATGGTCACCACAGCCCACCAGAACCCATCTGGAATGCTGGAGAAATGGGACTGTGGCTCATCGACCTCCGCGAAGTAAACGGCACTGGAGAAGAGGATGACACCAATGAAGAGGAAGAAGATGAGCAGGCCAAGCTCCCGCATGCTGGCCTTGAGGGTCTGCCCCAGGATCTGTAGCCCCTTGGAATGCCGGGAGAGCTTGAAGATGCGGAAGACCCGGACCAGGCGGATGATCCGAAGGATAGCCAAGGACATGTTCTGCTGCCCGTTGAGTTCACTCTGCTGGATCAGCTCAGTGGTGAGCGTCACGAAGTAGGGGATGATGGACACGATGTCGATGATGTTCATGATGTTCCTGAAGAACTCAGTCTTGCTGGGGCATACGATGAAGCGGACAAACAGCTCAAAGGAGAACCAGACAATGCAGGCGGTCTCTATGACAAAGAAAGGGTCTGTGAAGGTGCTATGTGCCAGCAAGGTGTCTGTCACATTCCTAGAAAGCTCCTGGGTGGACTTAAATTCCCTTTCCTCCCGGAATTCTGGCAAGGTTTCCATGCAGAAGATGATGATGGAGATGACAATGACCAGGACAGAGACCAAAGCTACACCCCGGGCTGCACTGGAGCTTTCGGGGTACTCAAAGAGCAGCCAGAATTGCCTATGAAAGTCATTGGTTGGTAAGAGGGTTTCAGGATCCTTGATGAACCCTTCATCCTCCCTGAATTGGTCCATGGCTTCATCCCCCAGCTCGTAGAAGGTGATTTCATCAGCGAAGACATCGATGGGGACATTGGCTGGACGACGGATTTTCCCACCAGACTGGTAATAGTAGAGGATCCCATCAAAACTGGGCCTGTTCCTGTCAAAGAAATACTCATTCCTCATGGAGTCAAAGTAGCGCATCCTCTTTTCTGGGTCCCCAAGCAAGGTCTCAGGGAACTGGTCAAGGGTCTTGAGACGTGTCTCAAACCTCAGCCCAGCAATGTTGATGATGACTCGCTGGTCCCCCTCATCCATGCCCACCCTTTCTCCCACCAGGTGGTCACTAAACTCGGCGGAGAACCTGGAGAAGATGGTCTCATTGTTGGCGTTCTCGCTGTTGATGAGGATTCTCAGGTTGGAGAGCAGGTTGGCACAGCTGGGGTGGCCTTTCCGCGACTGTCCAGCGGGGCTGAGGTCACTTGAATAACAGGGATCCTCCACGATCTGATCAGCATTGTCAAAACTGACTAGTGCCACCTCCATCTCCTTCCAACTGGACACGTCCATCATACACTAATCAGATTAACAACATAAATCCCCGGATCCGGCACAGGCAGCTCAAGTCTTTCCCACGCTATGAGGATCTGCAAGGGAACGGACAGGGAGACAGGGCTGAATTGGGCATGTGCATCACTTGGCTCAATAACAAAATCAAACAAACCTGAAGTCAGACAATCCTGGACTTTTTTTTAAATGGAAACATTAATTCCATTCACTGGCAAAACGATTTCCAGCAAGTTGTTATTCTTTGGACCCTACAAACCCTCCTCCCATGGCTTCGTCATCATTAACCTCCCAACACCACTGACAGCACCCAAGGAGGAAAGGTCAGGCAGGAGCAGAGGATGGGGGTAAACCCAGGTGTCCCACCCAGCCTTTTCTCAGCAATCCCAGAGCAACGGGTCATTCCAAACAGTTCCAGGTGCAAATCCAGAGTTCAGAGCAGGATTTGGAGGTGTTAAACATGGATGTTCTGGTCAGCAGCAGCCCTTGATTCAGGTGGAAGAGCTATTGGGTTGAGCCCCAAGAGGTCCTGGGCTGGATCAACTGGCATTCAGAAACAATTCCCAAACTGGGAGCCACACTGGGATTTAGAGAGTGAAGCCCAGCCTTGGAGAACCCCTTTGCTCTGCATGAACTTGGACCTTTTGTCTTGATCGAGACCTTGGAGTGGGCACCGGAGAAGGTGATGTCCTCCAGAGCTCTCCTGGGCCTCCTCCATGGTATTCCTGACATTCCCAGCTACAGGAATAAGACAAGGGCTAAGCACTCAGGTTGCTTGGAGAGCACCTTTCAGGCCATGGGGTGGATTATCTCCCAGACTGGCTCTGTCAGGTGCTCAGAAACAGTCACCATGTCCCCAGAATATTGCTGGGCATCTTCCCGACACACCACTGACATTGTTCTGAACTCAGAGCAAAGTTAAAGTGGAGCCCAGGGACCAGGCCAAGTCATGGAATGGGGAAATAATCTGTCCTGCCTCGGGGAGAGAAATTAGATATTAACAGGGAGCAATTCTGTGGAGATTTGCCCCAAAGTGACTTTCCAAGTAAACTAAATACCCTGATTTATTTCCCTTCTGCATGTATTTTTCAGACAGGAGACACCACAGAGAGACATGCAGAGCTGCTCCATGTGACCACGGTCACCAAGGGCACAGTGGCTTCCTTACTCAGGGAGTGAAAAAACCCAGATGCCCTGGACTGCCAGGAATAGCAACACAATTTAGGCCATGAAGCAGCAGCGGCACCAGGGCCAGTCCTGTGACGAGGATGATCCCCAGTGTAGGGTTTGCTTTGTCCATCCCAGTGCTGGGATGATGCCCATGGGGACTGAGCTGATCCCAGAGCCTCAACATCCCAGTTTCACTGAAGTAATTCAGGGCTCTGAAGTTTTTTCCACCCCAGAAGTGGATTTGTCCATCTTTGCTGACACACAGCCAGGGAAGGGGGTAGGACAAGCTAAAAACCCAAATCTGTTGCCGAAATTAGACTTCAGCATCCTGGCTTGTACAAATCCTCCCTCTTCTCTTCTCTTCTCTTCTCTTCTCTTCTCTTCTCTTCTCTTCTCTTCTCTTCTCTTCTCTTCTCTTCTCTT
>JAWWTY010000071.1:1753248-1767766 GCA_035222235.1 Margarornis squamiger
CTCTTCTCTTCTCTTCTCTTCTCTTCTCTTCTCTTCTCTTCTCTTCTCTTCTCTTTCTCTTCTCTTTCTCTTCTCTTTCTCTTCTCTTCTCTTCTCTTCTCTTCCTCTTCTCAGCTTTCCAGTCCCAGCAGCAAAACTTCCTACAGGAGCCAGCATCCACATCCCAGACAAGGGGTCAACCTTCCTCTTCCCTCAGCAGAGAGTATGGATTTGGGGACAAATCCCACAATTTATCATAAGATGTTTACAGACCATGTTTCTTTGCTCAAACCAAAGCCATGGAACGTGGCTGTTCTTAGGAGTCCATCCCTATGGAGCTGCTCTGGGCTGGTTTTGTGCCAATTTTCCCAGTTGGGGACGTGGAGGGAAGAGTGTTTGGGGCAATGGGGCAGAAGTGCTGCCTGGAGGAAGCAGCAGCAGTGTGGGTTTGCCCCTCAAAGTGAGGTATTGCCAAGCTGAGGAGCCCAAATGACTCCAAACTCTAGTCCTGATGCTCCAGTGATGTCCAGCTTCAATGTGCCCAAGGACCAGCAATTTGTGGGGTTGGATTCATCCCAGGCCTAATTATTTGATGGCCCTGTGAAAAGCTGGTGTTGGAAGGACAAGATGTAACATCAGAGCAACCCAGTGCTGTGGATAACCCAGGTTTCAGGAGCATCAGGAGGCAGGCAAAGGGATACCACAGTAAGTCTGGCCCAAATAAAGCTCTTTTGAATCTTTTGAGAGAAAAACTAGCATAAAAGATAAAAGAAACAGCAGAACACATAATTCCCTTCCTGATTTAATTGATCATTTTTTCTTACTATAAATCCCCCAAGATGATTTTAAATCTGAAAAAAAATTAAAGAAAACTAGTTTGAATCAGAGTTTAGTGTTCAGTGGATGTGTGAGCTGACCTCACCCAGAACACCTCCAGCCTGGGGGGAGAGCCCAGAGGGGTCCACCTGCCTAGGAACTTCTCTTGGCAGTGGGACAAAGAGCAGCTAAAGCTGGCCATGGAATTGCATCCTAAGGCTGAGCCATGAGATGATCTCGGTATTTTAAGCATTAAGTTTTAAGGGCTTAATTCTTAATACTGCCAGGCAAGAAAGTTCCCTAGTCGTTGCTTGGAAGAACATCTTCATCCCAAGGTTTTTGGTTGCAGAAATAATTGTGAATCTTAAAATCTGGCTTTGAATTGAGTCTGGAAATCTGGCTTTGCTCTGGAGCCTTGCAAGCATCAAACTGAGCCCCCCCTGCATCATCCCTCATGGGGAAACTGAGGCACAGAGCTATGATGGGACAATTTACACATCATGATCAGGAGTGAAAGTGAAAAGTTGTCCCCACTGGGACAGGAAAAGGTGATTTTAAGCTCCATTTCAAGCCCTTGGGCAGTTTCCCATGGGATGCAGGGCTCTTTTCTTGCCTTAAAGCCCAAAAACATACTAATGTTTGTCTGTCCCTATCCCAGAGGGAGGTGCCCCACCTGTCCCCAAGTCCCTACACCACTCTATCTTTCTCATTTTTAAGTAAGACCAAAATTAATGGCGCATTCTGAAACCACAAAATATCCCCCCAAAGCTTTTTCCCGCACTCCGGCCTCCAGTGGAGGCTTGAACTAGAAAGTTGCCTCTTTTTTTCCTCCTAAATCAGCCAACATCTGCTTCTGGGAATCTGATTAACTAATATCCTTCAGCGGAAATCCCTGGCTATGGAAAATAATAACAATAAAAAACCACACAGGAGGGGGAGCAACAAAGAAAAGAGAAAGGTCATTTTGAGGGAGAGTTTGTGGTTTGCTCATCACATTCAGGGAAATCAAGGCTGTGGTTTCCAGCAGTCTCTCGCATCCATGGAAATCTCCCTGCCTGGAATTCCATGCACTTCCCACCCATCCTACTTTTATCTCTCTCAGGCTCCTGAGGCAAAAAGCAACCATTTCCAAGGTTTTCCAGAAAACTGGAGATGCTGTCGCCCCATCCCCTCCCCATTAGCCTTGTATGGAATGGGAAACGGGGTCATTCTTCCCACACCAGCACCTACAAGGACTTACCTGGACGGGGGGCATGGAAATGCCAGAGCTCTCTGCATCTGGGAAGAGAGTAATTAACCACCCATCGGGATATGTAGGGAAAGCAGAGACAGGAAAAAAAACAGTCCAGCCATACTCTTGGAAGGTCCCTTTGGGATAACGCAGCCAATGTCTTTTGAAAGGCTTCTCTCTCTTGGCTTCACCGTGTCATTGGCCGGGGATGGATTTTGGCAGGCACGGCAGTGGCATCCGGCACAGTTCGGAGCCCCCATCCCCCTGGAAGCCCTAAAAACAGCCGGGGGGCCATGGGGAAACGGGGCTGGAGGGGTGCAGGGGACACCCCATCCCTGTGCCCCACTCGCCCCGGGGAGGGGGGACCCGGCCACCCACCTCCTGCCCCCACCCGGCCGCCGGACAGAGGGACAGGGGAGGACGTGCCCTTCTGGCTGATGCCACCTTTAATCCCCAATAAAGCTCCGGATGGTCCAGCGGGGACAAGTCTTGTCCGTGACGTGGCGAGGTCTGAGCTGGTCCCCGGGAGAGAGGCGGAGAGGGGGGACAGGGACCAGCGCGCCGCTGGCACAGACAGGGAGATCGCCAGCGAGCAAAAGTGCTCTTTTTAGTATTAAAGTCTAATAATGATGTGGAAAAGAGGAGGGGAGGGGAAAGCTCGAGGGCTGGAGCATCCCCCGGTGCCCACCTACCTCTCGCCTGTGGCCATGGGGACGGCGGGACCGTTTTCAAGAGGGGACGGTGCCACCACCACGTGGGACATCTCCCGTCCCCGCCCCGGGGGTGAGTGAGACCAGTTGCAGCAGCAAGCGCAGCTGACAGAGCCCTGCCGAGGGCATCGCTGGGGGACGGGGGAGAGGTGGATGTGCCCCTTCCTCATGCCTGGATCCCAGCTGGGTGCTGGACTTATCCCCTCTGGTAATTAATAAATCACTGAACATCCCAGGTGGGTGGGACTGCGCAGGTTGGCACCATTCACTGAAATAAGTGGGATTTTGGTTTTATTTTCCTGTTTTTCCCTTTCCTTCCTTTCCATGCTCATGGCCATCCCCACCTTGGGTGTGCCAGAAGGGTTTCATCCCCATTGGGTGGCCTCATACAGGGCTGAATCCCACCTTTACCTTCACCCAGGTTAGCTTTCCACCCTCCTCTTCCCCCCCCTTCATCTCCTCCTCCTCTCAGGCATTTGGGAAGGCAGAGGAGGCAGTGGCACATTTCTCTCCATGTATTTCAGCCTGGATTCCTCCATGGTGACATTCTTTTGCTCTTGAGGGACACGATTACCTCGATTTCCCTCCTTCCAGCATCCTTGGCCGTCCTCTGAGCTATTTCTCCCACCCTGTGATGTTAATGAGCACATTAAACCTCCCTGTCCCGGAGGAGAGCCTTGCTTGGACCATCCTATACTCATCTCCGGCCTTCTGTGATGGAAAGGGGATATGAGATTATTCAGACCTTTGATCAGGCCCTTCAGGGCTGCTTTATCATTTTATACAACCCTTCTGCACCCCTATAGATTACAGTCCTTATATTTCCCCTCATCCCAGATCTATTAACAAAAAAGAATTAAATCAATATTCCTGGCACCTAAATTCAGCCTATGCCCCATCTCCCCTCCAAACCCAGCTTTGGCAGAGCTTTGACTACAGAGTGATGTGGTCTGTAGGCAAAATCTGACCTCATCTGGGTTTTGGTTTTTTCCCCAAAGCTGCCTGGAACTAACCAGGGTCACATCTTGCACCCAGACAAAGAGCACCTGTAGCTGAGGGAAATGCAGAGAGTGAAAACCATCCAGAGGAGCTGCTGGTCTGGCTTGTGTTGGGACTGAGAAGCTTTAGCAAAAATCCCGCTGTTACTAGGAATATCTCCGAAGTCAAAGCAGAGTTGTGGTCCAGGAGAGGTGGGTACAGGGATGGAGATGCCTGGAATAATATAATTTCCTCCAAGAAACAGGACAGTTACACAACTCTCTCATCTTCCAGGGGTTCAGCTACACCCTGGACACCCTCAGAAAACTCTGCCTTTGTGTTCAGCCAAGGTGACTTTAAACACCCTTTGGCACTAAGGATTTCAATCCCACCCAGCCAGGCTGCCCCAGGCATTCCTCTGGCACTCCTTTCCCTCTAATCCTCTGATCCACACTCCTGTCTGGGATTTATCTCACAGGCAAATTTGCCCCTGAGAGTGTTGTGTCCTGCATCTAGGATGGACCAGAATTCAGGGAGTGCTGGCACGGGATCACTGCCCGGTAGTTCTGTGTGCACAGCTCTGACACCAGAGGGGAGATAAAATATCCCCCAGCCCACCCAAATGTAGAGAGGGATTAGTTGCCAAAGGAGGGATTTTTTGGCAACAGGTCCCAGAATTATTGTTTGGACAGGGAGCTTCATTTTCCCTGTGGGGAAAAGCACAACTCATCATCCTTTCCCTATGATCTTACCTAGGATGAGCTGGGGCAGGGTGGGAACAAGGAGGAGAAGACAAGGAGGGGTCCTGCAATGTAACGAGGCAATGACAGTTCATTTGGATTTTCTCTAATTCCCAAGCAAAATGATACTTCTGGAAAGCCATGTGGGCTGGGCTTTGCCCTGTGCCACGCAGCTGCCTGTCCACAGGGCAATTCACTGCAGTAATGAGCCTTTGCTAATTATCCTCTCTCTTTGCAGCACTAATTACCTGGAGTTCAGGCCTATTCCAGCCCCATGGCTCTGGGATGGAGCTGAGGTGGCTCCACAGCACCTCCACAGTGGGAATTTTTCATCTATCCCTGCTAATTGGAGTGCCCCTCAATTAGAAACATTTTTAGGAGGGCATTTTGGGAGGTGCAATATGCAAAACCAGAAGCCAAACCCCTTAATACCCTTGCTTTAGGGCTGGTTTTATTAATATTTAAGCTCTGGCTCAGGCACGGAGTGTCCTTGGAGGCTTAGTGAGGTGTCTGAGGCATATGCCATGGGTGGAGCAGGGTAGGAATTATCCCTAGAAGGGAAACAAGGAGCTGCTGGGTTTGCTGGGGGTGATCGTGCAAAACTTTGTGGCTCAGGAGAGATGTTTGCAAATCTAGCTCTTTAAATTCCAGGCAAATATGTGCAGCTGCAAGGGAATAAACAGGAGGGGAGATGCTGGTGGTTTCTGAATGATAAAAATATAAGAAAGAGTAATTCCAATCTTTCAGGGAATGACAAGTGTCTGGGAAAAGCTGCCTCTGCTGTCAAGTCCTCAGTATGGGAATAGTGGAGAAATGGAAAAGGGGCGAAAATATACTGAGATATTTGGCAATCCCAGAGTTTCTCCTGCTCCACGGCACTGATGGAGCAGCTGGTCCTGAGGCCCCTTTGCTTTTAAAGCAGAAGTTAAAGTGTGTCTGAGGCAAAGGGGGGAAAGACTTTTCACATTTAAACCCACAAATTGTCTTTAACTGGCAGGTTTAGATGGGATATTGGGAAGAAATTCTTCCCTTTGAAGGCTGTGAGGCTAGAGAAGCTGTGGCTGCCCCATTCTTTGGAGTGTTCAAGGATGGGGCTGAGGAGCAACCTGGGCTAGTGGAAGGTGTCCCTTCCAACCCAAACCAGTCTGGAATTCCATGAAATAAATTATGAGTCTGAAACAGCAGCCACAGACTCCTACGGGCTACTTCTCTCTCCGTGCCTCAGTTTCCCTAGAGTTGGTGTTGTGCCAAATAGCCATGCAGGAACTCTCTGGGAAAAGATGTACATAGGAAGATGCAAAACTGGATTCCTGGTGCTGGAATGGAGATGTCCATCCCCGCTGACACCCATGGCAGGCAGAGAAACACACCCAACCAGACCCCTACAACCCTCCCCACTTCTCATACCCCATTCTGATTTTTTCACCCCTATTTTTTTATATGAAAAATATCAGATTATCAGAGAGCCTGGGACATACAGTCCATGCCATGAAACAGATGAAATCTTTCTTGTACCCAGCCATAGAGTCCAAAATTAATCAGCGATGGATTAACTGGGTCAGGATGTAATTTAGTAACAAGTGAGAGCTAGTTCCTGCTCAGAGTTGATGTAGTCCCACATCAGGTGTGCCTGGAAGCTACTGCAGCCTAGCATGGGTAGCAGGAAAACGGAAAAGCCAGATGGGATTAAATGAGCTCTGCAGGGGCAAAGGGACAGAGATAACCTGGATCTGGGCCAGGTTTGGCTGCAGTGGAGCCCTCCTCATCTTCCTGATGCTCAGAGTTGGGTTTTTAGCCTGATTCAGGAAGATTTGAATGGATTTTTGGCCCTGAGGGTGCTGTGGTGACTTATGGAGATGCTGAAAGGGCTGTTTGGAGGCTGGGGGACTGGTCTCTGCTGGGATTCATGAAGGAGTTGCTGCTGCCAAGCATTTGACATACTTTAGGAAGCATCTGGTGGATGGATACATGGACATAAAGTGCTTTGGAAGGGCTTTGATTAGCCTGGACCGGAAGAGGTGTGAGAAAGAGGGTGCCTGGAATGACCTCTTTCCTCTGGAGCATCCTGGCTCCACCCGGGTGCCTGGATGGGGTCAGGGCATGCAGACACCCTCCACCCTCCCCTCCTGCTTACTGCCTTGTAACACGATAAAGAACTCAATCCCAAATCGATGGGAAACTTTCCCAGGCTGTCCAAAAGTGCTGGGATAGAGGCAGAGCTGCCCCCCAACTCCCTGACCCAGCAGCCAGAGCTCAGCGCTGCAACCTCAGTCTGTTCCTGTGGATGAGCAAATGACTTTGTCCCCCCTCGAAATCTGCACTGGCAGCAAACCCTGGAGGAGGTTGGTGGCCAGAGCCAAAGTGGATCGAAAGGATAAATGGAAAGTGATAGGAAGCTGCTAATTGGGTCAGTCACTGATCCCAGGATTTGCAACAACAGCACTAAAAGGAACCCGTGGCAGGTTTAGGGTCCCAGTGTCGCTCAGGGTTTGTGGCATCATGTGCTGAGCCAGAGCCACTACAGAGATCCAGGCATCCCCCAGCACATCCCAGCAACCTCACGACCCCCAGGTGAGAACAGTGTAATTTAGTGCCAGCAGCAAAAAGTAACTAAGAGCTCAAGTGATTGAGATCATGCCAATGAGACCCTCTGACTCCCAGTAAAGCTGTGGTTTGTTCAGCACACACCCAATGGTCAGGAGCACTTCACCCTCCTTCTTTCTCCAAGGACAAACTAAACTTCCCCCATGGTCATGGTGACTCAAAAAATACCACAATAAAAGAGGTAAACAGTAGCCAACTGCCCAAACCCATCAACCCCTCATCTCCTCTGCCCCCCAAGTTAACACCAGCACAATGAAATGAAGAAGGGAGCAACAAACCCGGCTTTTGCATCATCCTCATCCTCCTCCAGCGTGAGGGGAGCCAGGTCCCCCTGTTCCCATCACCTCCTCCCTGAGCTGTGCCAGGTGGGAGCTGCCCAGCCGTGCTGTCCCTTCCCCTCTCCCTGGCAGTGCTGGGATGCTCCAGCCTCTCCTGCAGAAAGGCGATGCCAGTACCCACGTGAGCCCAGTGGGACTCCTTGCCCTCATTCTCCTTGTGCCTGAAATGGGTTTTTGCTTCCTTGCTGGGCCCTGCCCAGCAGCAGCAGCAGCATCCAGGACTTGAAGCTATGTCTCCAAAAGTGTTCCACAGCCTTTGCTTTGCAAGTGAGGGTGAGGAAGAAGCAGCCTGGAGTGGAGGAAGAGGAGCTGGTCCTCAGATGGGACCCTTTCTGTCCTCTCCATGCAGAGCTTCTCACTGGGATGTTCTTACACACTCGGCCAGGACAGTTCTGGCCTTACAAGCGCTTTGGTTTCTTCACCCAAGGAAGGAGAGGGTGGAAAAACAGGACTCTCCATTGCTCCCACCACCAGCACAGCCATATACCAAGGAACAAGCCAGGTGGAGGCATCCAGGGCCCCTCTGGCCATTAGGCCCTTTGTCCAGGCAATTTTCCAATATCTGGGCCTGGCTTTACTCCAGTTCACAGGAAAATCCTCCATTCCCAGGAGCCTGTGATTGCTATCACAGGAGCCCCCAAATTCCTGAAGCTTCAGGAGCAGGAACTGCCTCCCCAGGAGACTTTTTCCATACTTTTTTTATATGGCCAGTGGAGCCTGTTCCTCCATGAACACCTATGGCTGAGGTTATACCTTGATGTACCACTCTGGATCCTGGCTGTGCCTTGCAATCACCCTGGAGCAGCCCCTGGCAGGTGCTGGTTTCTGGATGTAGCCACAATCCCTCTGTTATTCCCAAGATCCGTCACCCACTGCCCCAGGTTCAGGCAGCTGTTTCAACCTCTTGCCTACTTTTCCAGCAGGATTTAATGAAACCACAACTATTTCCTATTTCCCTTTCCATTTCTCCCCCCAGCCCCTGCAGGGAGTGATTCCTTCTCTCCCTGTCCCAAAACTTCACAAGGAAACACAAAACCAAGAGCATCACCCTGGAAAGGGGCTGAACATCCAGAAATGGGGAAGCACCAGCCAGGCCATTTCCAAACTGACCTCCAAAAGTCATCTACATCCTGAATCTTCCTGCCAGAATCTCAGGATGCTGAATTTTTCCCTCAAGCTTTATTCCAACCTGTGCAATTGGGGCAGGTTTCCATGCTGTGCTGTTGAATTGGGAAAGGAAAATATTGAACTCAGCCTGCACTGAGCCCTTTCAGGGCACCCCAGCACTGGGGGGAGTGCAAAGCTGGTGTCTCCCAGAAGTGCTGCTCCAGAGAAAGCCCAAGGAAGTAAAAAGAACACTGGATCCTGGAAAATCAACTCTGGAAAATCCTCCTCCCCCCTCTCCCCTCCACCCCCCAGCTATAGGGAAAAGATCTCAAAGGTCAGACAAAGCAAAAAGCTCCACCTCGGGGCCCTTTTCCCCTGGCAGCCTCAGGCTTCTCATGCCAAGCAGGAGCTGATTTTGCCTCGGAGCGATTTCCTGATCTCCTTCCCATGACCTTTGAAAACAGATCCAGCCCCAAGGTAGCCAAGCCTGAAGGGGTGTATGGCCACTCCGGGATCGGGTGTTCTGGTCCCCACTCGACACCCAGGGTAGCCCTGACGTGACCATGGTAAAGCCACAGTTTTCCCAACTGCCTTCCAGGAGCTAGAAATCTTGGGATGCAATGGGAAATCAGTCACAGGGCACAGACACAAAATCTTGGCTGTAAAAGGGGCAGGTTTAAGCCATCTTGGGGTTGGGGGAGATGCAAAGGGAAAAGCTTAACCAAAAAACCCCAATTCTATTTCCTTGGGAATCAAAGACAATAATCTTTTCTCCATTAAAAATTAGGCTTTATTTGTTTGAGGCTTTGCTTCGATGGAAATTTCTAGAATCTCTACAGAGATTGTCTCCTGCTGAGACCATGGAACTCACCACACATCAAAGAGGAACCAACACTTATGGAATAACTCTGGGTGACACTTGATCGAACCTGAATCCAATGCCAACCAAGGAAAGTTCTCTGGTCCCTCCAAGCTCTTCCATCCAGCCCTTGTCCCAGGGACTGGTTCTCTGTGGGCTTTTCCATTGGAGAATGGAAGTGTTGTTGGAAGTGAGAATTGAGGCAGCACCAAGATCAGCTCATACACTGACCCACAAGACCAGGGAAGACAAGACAACCAAACCCACCATGTTATTGTCCACTACTAAATACAAAGTGTATCAAGCCCACTGGAACCAGCAGCACTTTTGACACAGTATTCCCATTAACCCTCCCCACACCCTTCTCTGCATCACTGGGAATTCCCACATTCCCTCCCCTGGGATCCCCTAAAAATCCTTTTCATTTCCAAACCAACCAAAAAAGAAACATTCCACGAATTATTATTATTGCAGCCTGAATTTGATGTCACTTCTCCTGCATCCCATCCCTTCCCCATTCAAGTCATCCCCATGGAACAGATGCTCCTGCCACTGTTTTGGGTTTTAAGTGACTACTTGGCATCCTGGATTTCAGCCTGCCAGAAATACTGATGAATTCTTTTACTGGTTTAATTTGAGCAGGCTGAAGGCAACTAATATTTCCTGGGTGTGTTTTGAGAGCTCCAACGTTCCTTGCCCATGTTTCCATAAAGCAGATTTGCAGCAGCTGAGGATTTTCTAATGGAAGCCTTGCAAAGCATTCAAACCCATTAAAAACATCACAGCCAAAAGTAACCACTTTATTTAAGCCTTGGAAGAGAAACAGAGACTGGAAATGCTTGAAGCACAGGGTGTTTCTGTCTGGGTTCAGGCACAAACCCAAGAGCAGCCAAAAATCCTGTATCAGCACAACTTGGTATAAAACCACCAATTTAGTTGGAGATAAATGGAAACCTTTTCAACCAGGTGATCCTTTCACATCCTACTGATAATGAAGTAAAATAAATGGCTTAATCTAGGTGGGAGCTTTCCATGCATGCTGGGCTGCATTACATTTCCATTATTTTGTCAATGTCCTACAGGCTTCTATATGCACAATAAATACAATTAAAAACAGTCACTCACCTGCAGTGTTGGTCAAACAGCCCAAATTACAGCCCTTCCTGAAGGAATAAGAGAATCCTGGATGGCTCTGGACGTGGTGGGAGCCTGCACGACTCTGATACGCAGGTAAGGATTAGAGTTTGTCTCAGGAAAGACTCAGATTCAGAAATCCTACACCCCCATGAAACCCTACCTTGCCTTGCTGTCCTTGGCTTTAAAGGAAACACGGTGCTGCAACCAGGGCAGTGGTGCATCTTCACACATGGAGTAACAACTGCCCCGAACAACCCCCAGTGCCTCAGCAACCACCTCCAAGGCCCAAATCCTGAGCTGAACCCCACCAGTGACAGTTTCAGTACTTGGGAATGGATTTATCCCTGCATGGGGTGAGGGATTTCTTTTACATTCAGAGTTTCCCACCTGGCACCAACACCTGTTTTAGCAAGCAACATTTATGTTTTAAGACCAGATGACACCAAAGAGTCCAGCAGGTCTTACCTGGCCATATGTGGATTCTAGTCCAGGCTCTGGCTCCCACCAAGACATGTTCCTGCCTCAACAGAAGCTGCACAACTTTGAAATTGGGTTCTCACTCTCTTTCCTGTGCAAAGCATTAGGGACACAAGGCCAAAACTGCCTGGACATGTTGACTTGAGGTCCCCTGTGTCCCAGGGAGGCCCTGGGAGCCACTCAAGGGATTTTCCAGGAGACACTCAGCATCCCACCCTGTGGGAAACTCCAAAAGCAGCCCTGCATTCAGCTCTGAGCAGCATCAGGCAGTGCAGGGGAAGAGGCGATGCACTCCAAGGTCGCAGAAGTGTCTTCCCATTAGCGAAAACCCACCTTTTTCCCCACCAAGAACCAGCTGTAGGAGATTTTGGCTGCTCTGCTGGGTCCTTCCAAGCCTATAGTATGGGGTGCTGGTCATTTTTATCCCAAGAGTACATGGGATGGGTTAAGCCCATCATCTGCTAGGGGAGGAGGGTGGGAGGAAGGTGCACACTGGAGATGCAGCCTGGCCATGAGTGTGTTGACCAGCATGGAGGGGTCTTCTCCACCTCTCCTTGAGCTGATTGGCATCTTGGTATCAGGTATCACATCCAGTCCTGCAGAAATCATTGACAGCCAGTGCTGGAATGAAAGGAGAGGTCCATGGCTTGCCCAGCTCATCAGCTTGGCCATTCTGCTTTAACCCAACCCATCAGGAAGCCTCGAAGTCTTCCCTCTTCCTTCAAGCACCACCCAAGGCCATGGCTGCCCAGCACCCTCTGAGGTGGGGCAACCCTGTGGGTATTTCCCAGGGGTTACAGTTACACCACAGCGATGGGGAATCTCATTAATTACTCGTTCAGCTGAATGGTGGTAACGAAGGCACAGGACATATCAAGAATCATGTTTGCATGGCAAGTGGCACTGGAACACCCAGAGAGGGTGATGCTCCACAGAAAGGCCTGAAGTTGTTACAAGGGCGTCAGGAGACTTGATACAAAAGGCTGGCTCATTAATAGGTAATGAGGGAATAAATTATGCACCCTCTCAGGTGGATTGTGTTTCTCTCTCCTCACCACCATCTCCATCACTTTCCTGCTCCCTGCTTTCTGTCCCACTTGGTTCTTTTTTCTCCTTTATTTTCCTACTTTGCAGGACTTCATCACCAAAGGCCTCAAAGCTGAACCCAGCCTCGCCCCATGTGATGCCCAAATCCATCCAGAGCGACTCAAGGGACCCCCCACCACCCTGAGCCCTCTCTGGGAAGGGCTGGACACTTCTCCCACCACACCAGGGCTACTCTCACTCCCAGAGCCCCCTGGATGCCCTCAGAGCCTGAAAAAGAAGCTCCAGGCAGCAAAACAAAAGCTTTCCAATGTGTTTTTCTCCAGGATATGCTGTGCCCTGCCTGCCATCTGTCCAGCCTGCACAGGAGCAGCTGGTGCTGGAGGCAGCCAAGTGCCAGCAGCTCCACTCCAGCCACGCTCCAGTGGGTCCTTGGCAGGTGGAGAGGGAAGGAGAAGGTTGAGGGAGGACAAAAGGCGGGGCAGCTTCTCTATGCACTTGGGACTTAGGCTGCCCAACATCCCCAAAATCAGACCAGAAGGGAGAGCAGAGACTAACTTAGTAGAAGGAGATTTGGGGAATCTCCAAGTTCCCTGCCTGACTCAGCTGCTGCCCCAGCGCTAAGGGAGGGCTCAGATCTATCTTGGCAGAGCATTCCCAGCTGGGAAAAGGCAGCAGCTGCCATGACTGTGGGCAGGCTGGAACTACTACCCGCTCCTATTTCAGCTGGGACAGCAATTACCCCTTTTTCCCTTCCCCAGCCCCTTTCCAATCCTGGTTTGTAGACAGTGCTGTGGGATCCGCATGATGCTGAGCCAGGTCCTTCCTGTCAGGTGATCCCTCCTGAGCTCTAAATCCTGGTCCTGAGCCCAGGTGCAATGTTGTCAGAGGGAGCCAAAGTCTGTGGGAGCCACAGCCCACCACACCTGAGCTTTGGGGCTTGCTCCTGTTAGCCAGAGGAGCACAGAAAATATGGGATATTCACAGGACAGCTCTCCACTATTGCTGTGAGTTTGGGATGTCAGGCAGGTCTGAGGTACAACCACATCCCTAATACACAGAGGAGGTGAAGAGCATTTAGGGCAGAGCCAGGAGTGACATCCTAGTCCCTGGACCAGCTCTTTAACAGGAGGATGATGGTCCCTATACCCTGAGGCCCCTTTTCCCAGCACTCCACCCTCTCCAGTCTTCCCCGATCACTTTCTTTGCCCGCTCTGATTTCACAGCCAGGGCTATGCAATCCCTCCTGCCCGGCGTGGGGCTGGGCAATCTGATCCCCCTCCCCTCATCAGACTGTCTATAAACAACATCCCTAATAACCCCAGACCCCACAATGACCCCGATGAAGTTCCACCCTGTGGGACTCAATGCCCAGCTCGATGTTGCCGCAGCTCCTGTTCCACGCCTGCCACCTCCTCGATGGGTTTGGATAACCCCAACCCACGTCACAGCAGCTCCTGGACACCAAAATCAGGCTATTCTGTATCAGTAATAAGAAACTCCCAGCACCTCTGACCAGGATATGTGTCTGCTCCCACTGCAGCTTCCTCCCTGGGGAGAGCAGCATCTCACCCTGGTATCCACAAAGGATGGCGTCAAAGCATCCTTCTCCAGCCTTCTTTATTCCTCACAACAGTCTCCTCCATGGAGGGGCTGTTGCTGGACCATTTTTTGCCAGCCAAAGGATGAGGAGTCACAAAATGGTTTGTTTTGGGAGGGACCTTGTTCCATGGGCAAGGACCCCTTCCCCTAGACCAGGTTGCTCTAAGCCCTGTCCAACCTGGTCTTGGACACTTCCAAGGGATGAGGCAGCCACAGCTTCTCTGGGAATTCCATCCCAGCCTCTCCACACCCTTTCAGGGAAGAATTTCTCCGCAATATCCCATCTAAATGACACATAACCGCATCTTTGGACCGTGTTTCTGCTAAGACACATGTGGGTACCAGCCACATCCAGCCTGGCCTTGGACACTTCCAGAGATGAGGGATCCACAGCTTCTCTGGGCTGAAGGAAAGGAGAGGGAGGTGGTTTTTCAGATAATGAAGGAAGCAAAACCACACAGATGGAAAATAAAAGGGCTGGAGCAAGGTCATAATGAAATGCTTCTCATTTGGAGTCCCTGAAAACCAGAGAAAGGTGGAGGAACAGGCAGAAAAGTAGGAAATTAGGTCCTTTCTTCTCCCTGCACATGCTGGAGACAGCCAAGAGAAAAGTGAGGGGGTGGCTGTAACCAGCCTCAAGCTCCTCCTGTGAGGTGCAGGAGACAAGGATGAACCAACAACAATTCCAAGCGGATATTCCTGCATTATGGATTCACAAGGCCAAGTACAGCATCCCTTCATTGCGACAGCTGGGTGGGAGATGCTCCCCCTTTCTCCCCCCCGCTCATGGCCCCCGAGATGCCCCAGAGAGACACACATGGAGACCACAGGAGGGGAAGCAGAGAGAGAGTTTATTAGCATAACTGGGGTGTATATATAGGTTTTAGGGGAATCCA
>JAWWTY010000071.1:1775348-1799843 GCA_035222235.1 Margarornis squamiger
AAGGGAAAGGGAAAGGGAAAGGGAAAGGGAAAGGGAAAGGGAAAGGGAAAGGGAAAGGGAAAGGGAAAGGGAAAAGGGAGGGAGCCTGAGAAAAGAAGAATCAGGCTGTACAAGGCTCTATAGCACTTAATGCCTCTATACTGGGGGTTGGAATGAGACGATCTTTAAGGTCCTTTCCAACCCAAACCACTGTCATTCTATGGTAAACTGAAAGCATTCCTGGAGGCAGCTCCAGCTATCCAGGGCTGCAGTCCTTGCTCCCATCCTGCTGTGCCAGCAGTATCACTTGTCTCTCAGGTGACCAGTATGATAGACAGGGGAGGAAGAGGGCATTTTTGAGAGCACCCCTGGGCCCAAGTTGGGGAGACCACAGGGGGATTACCAGCACTCCAGGGTCCCTGCTTCCCTCTGCTTGCTCTCTGGGCACTGGAAAATATCAGCCAGGAGCTGTGGTAATGCCCTTTCCTCTGTTTAATGTAATAAGCTGAGGCTGAGCGAGCCCTTTGCCTCGCAGACAGCAGGCAGGAGCTCTGCTAATACTAATCCCCTAATGCTGCCCCTTTAAGCACATTAGGGACAGTCAAGTCCAACACTCTTCGAAGGCTGAGGCTCGTCTTTAACTCCCCTGGGGCTATAAAACACTCCCTGGTCCCCTAACAGGAGGCTCCCGGCAAGAGAGCAGAGCCAGTTTAATAACAGCTGGTGTGGAGAGTTTTTCAGTGATCTCTCCAGTTCCTGATAGAACACGTGCAGCAGCCAATCCCAGAGAAACCGACCACGGAACAGGAAGTATTTATTGTAGAGTCACAGAAGCACAGAATGGTTTGGATTGGAAGGGATCTTAAAGATCACCCAGTTCCACCACCCTGCCACGGGCAGGGACACCTTCCACTATTGAGGTGGCTCAGGTTTCTCAGTGAACCTACAAGACAGCAGAGAGGGAAGATGCAGACAGAAACAGAGGAGACCATCCAAAGGATACCCTCAGTTTCCATTTTAAATTTTTGGGTGTATCTAAAAGACAGAGCAGCAGAGATTTTATGTTTTATAGTGATACCATTTGCTACTGAAAAGTATTTTTTTCTGCCTGAAAGAGGAGAAATTTAGGTTGGATATATGGAAGGAATTCTTCCCTGTGAGAGTGAAGAGGCCATGGTCCAGAGATGCTGTGGCTGCCCCATTCCTGGAAGCATCCAAGGCCAGGTGGGACGGGCTTGGAGCAACCTGGGATAATGGAAGGTGTTCCTGCCTATGGCAGGGGGTGGAACTGGATCTCTAAGTTCCCTTCCAACCCAAGCCATTCTATGATACTACTGGAGCAAAACTGTCTTTTACCCCATTGAGTAAAGTGGTTTCTTTGCCACTTCTCCCATCCAGCATCTTCTACCATCAATAAAAAACATTTGAAACTATTCTGCCCCTACAAAATCAAGCAGGGGCAAGTCCGGAAAACAAACTAACAACCTGCAAGGTTTGTGCTTATTTTAGATGACAGAGAAACCGAAAATTGTTCTGTTCCATTTCTAGAAGTGCATGTGGTTTCCGTACCCTGTGCAGCTGTCATGGGGAAAACACAGACACAATACTCATCTGCAAACTCTCCCAAATGAGATGTTTCCACTTTAAACTTTAAACTTTTAAAGCTTGAGCTTTTAAACTCAAACTCTCCTTTTAGAAATAGGCATTGTGGGGAAGCTTTAATGACATTAAAATTTAATAAAAATGAAAAAGTAGAACTCGTAGTCAGAAAGGATATTTCAGCACACTGACAGCCTTCAGGAAAGGTCATGTTGGGGTGCTCCCAGTTATCCCAGTCAAGGAATGTCAATTATCCTGGATAAGGGATCTCAGATTTGTAACTTCCTAGGAGGCTCCAGAGCATCTTCCTGATAAGGATTGTTTGTCTGACTCAGCTGATGAAAAGTACAGTAGCTCAAATAAAACCATCACACATCAGTAGCCAAGGAGCTGCTGTGATGTTTTTCTTGGGGCTAAGGGAGCATGTTACAAACTGTCCAGGTCCTTTAAAGTCGGGATAAAATTTCAGTGAAACTCAGATCTTGGCATGACTAGCACCTTTGATGACAAACCCTCCTCTCCACACTTTCAGGAAAGGTGTGACTCATACAGGTTGGGGCCAAACCTCTCTCTGCTGTAGGAGGTATTTAACAGCGTCCTTGTTTCATGTGCTATCTCAAAGGAATTTGGCTTTATTTAACCCAAAATCCAGCAAAACAGAACAGAGCAAGAGCCAAGGTCCTCAAGGCTGAGGAGTCTGGAGCTGCCTTAGGCCTGAGTCAATAGTAGGGGCTTGATGGAAGCATTAAACTACTGAAAACCACCTTTTTAGAAGAGAATTGAAGAAATCCAGCTACAGAGAAGCAGCAGAGATTCCCTTCTACCACAGCACTAAAAAGCAGAGTGAAGAGCAAACATAATCAGAGGAGCTACAGAATGTGATCCCACTTTATCTAGCATGTATGAAAATATCAAAGAGCAGCAGGATAGGCTGGAAAATAAAAGTAAGCAGTGGAAAGCAACATCCCTTTACAACTCCATTAAACTATATCCCATGTCAAGCTCACCTGATCCCATCAGATGTCCCATGGCCCCTGATGCACACATGGAGATGAAGCCAGTGAGTTTTCCCCGGCAGAATTTCTGGTTATTTTTCAATCCTGCTCTTTCCTGTCTCCCTTGTCTCCCAAAGCTGACGAGGTTTCCCAGCCAAGCTTCCTGCTCAGGGATGCTTCCCATTGGGTTTGGGGTCATTCTTGGTGGAGCAAGATGAACCTCCATTCCCAAATTTCTCTGCCAAAGATGCTCCTCAGTGAGGGACAGGTGTATTTGGGGGTTGTTTATTGCCTATACGGGCTTTACTGGGGACGTGGCCCAGGAAGGGGGTGCAGAGCTACAACATCCTGCAGGTTGACGGGGCTGGAACCATCTGGAAAAAGGTTTTTTGGGGGAAAAAACAAGGATCAAGGGGGATGGAAGAAGGGATGCCATGACAACCTTTGGGGGTTTCCCAGGAAACCAGGGTCACCATGGCAACTGCATCACTCCCAGTTGGAATCAGTGACTTCCGCTGGAAGGCGTGTTCACCCCTTTAATCTTTTTGCAATAAGCAGCTGCATCTCTCCCAAAAGCATTGCAAAAAAAAGGAGGAAAAATCCCTTTGTCTCCAGCTGGGTGGCTTGGAGGCTGCCCAGAGACGATCCTGCATCCCCTGGTCCAAGCTGGCATCGCTCCCACCTCCTGAAACTATTCCACTGTGCCTTTCCCTTCCTGCCTGAACACAGACCTTCTGCACAGCCACAAATTGGACATTGGATGGAATAATTCCATCAGGTTACAGGAGAAGGGAATTAAGAATGAAAAATGCGGGCTTTGTTTTTGTTTGTTTGTTTTTTTTTTTTTTCTATTTAAATCAGCATTGATTGCACTTGGCCTCTGACCAATTAGAGAATTTCATAAACAATCTAATGGGAGGAAAAAATGGAATCTGTGATGTGCCCATAATGGCACATCACATGTTTCAATATTAAGCATTGTTTAACAATGTGGTAACAGAAACTCTCTGCAAAATGAAATGATTATTTCCTCCCAACCCCCTCCCAGTACACTCTGCTACATATTTTCTGCATTCCCCCACCCAATCCGGGATTGTTAATCCAACAAGTGATTTTATGTGATGGAAGGGAAATCAACTAGAGGCTCCCTTCAGGGAAAGGGGGGGGGAGGAGGGGGGGAAATTGAGGAGCAAAACCCGGAGATTCCCCAAAACCCTGCAAAGCAAAGCAGCCCTGCAACACATTGCAGAACAAACACCTGTTTCAACAGTGAGTGTGGTTTGTCTTCATCTTCCTTGTCTTTTTACCCTTTAGCCATCCTCTTCTTCGGAGAATTTTAAATCCGTTTAGGGTTTTTTTGGATCTTTAGAAAGGAAGGATCTAAAAAAATAAACATATCAAAACGAGGGCACACACAGACTGACGATGGTGCATGTTCCACACAACACTGACACACAGTCACTTTGCATTATTATTGTTATTATTATTGGTATCATTTTACTGCATCCTTGGGTTCTTGTCACTGTTTGTTTGGTCTGGGATTTTTTTTTTTTAAACATCTGTAAAGATCTTTTTGATGTTCACACAGTTGGGATTATTTGTGGTTGTGCAGTTGCCTGCTTTGAAGGCAGCCTGTTTGAATGCACTGTGGTTGATCCCCCCTTCCTCGATGACCATGTACTCAGACTTGCTGAGGGTGGAATTGCTGCGAGCCTTCTTCATCTCCTCGCTGGACGAGAGATGCTGGCAGCTCCCAATGTGCATGTACTGGGCTTGTTCCTCACCTTCCGTCTCCCGGTGGTAGAAATAGTTGAAATTGGAGACTATCACGGGCACAGGGAGGGCAATGGTCAGCACCCCTGCGATGGCACAAAGAGACCCCACAATCTTGCCCCCAATGGTGATGGGGTGCATGTCCCCGTAGCCCACTGTGGTCATGGTCACCACAGCCCACCAGAAGGCGTCAGGGATGCTACTGAAACCTGAACTGGGGTCGTCAGCCTCTGCGAAGTAAACGGCGCTGGAGAAAAGGATGACGCCGATGAAGAGGAAGAAGATGAGCAGGCCCAGCTCCCGCATGCTGGCCTTGAGGGTCTGCCCCAGGATCTGCAGCCCTTTGGAGTGTCGAGAGAGCTTGAAGATGCGGAAGACGCGGACCAGGCGGATAACTCTGAGAATGGCCAAGGACATGGCTTGCTGGCCATTGCCTTGCCTCTCTGCCAGCTCGGTGCCCAGCGTGATGAAGTAGGGAATGATGGCCACAATGTCAATGATGTTCATGATGTTCTTGGAGAAGGTGGCCTTGCTGGGGCAGGCAAAGAAACGGACCAGCAGCTCAAAGGAGAACCAGATGATACACAAAGTCTCCACCACAAAGAAAGGGTCGGCGAAGGATGACACAATGGAAGCAGCTGATGAGGAGGAGTTGGTGAAGACATCAGGTGGGAGAGGGCCACCGCTTGTCCCGAAGGTCACCCCAGTTCCCTCATAGTCATGGTCATCCCTGAATTCAGGCAGGGTCTCCAGACAGAAGATGACGATAGAGATAAGGATGACCAGGACAGAGACAATGGCAATGCCTCGGGCCGGCCCAGAGCTCTCAGGATACTCGAAGAGCAGCCACACTTGGCGCTGAAACTCCTTGTCAGGAAGTGGCCGCTGCTCCTCCCGAATGAAACCCTCATCCTCCCGAAACTTCTCCATGGCCTCCTCGCCTAGCTGGTAGAAGCGGATCTCCTCGGAGAAGATGTCGATGGGGACATTGACGGGCCGCCGGATGCGCCCACCTGACTGGTAGTAGTAGAGGATGGCGTCGAAGCTGGGGCGGTTGCGATCAAAGAAATATTCGTTACGCAGGGGGTCGAAGTATCGCATCCTCTTCCGCGGGTCCCCCAGCAGTGTCTCAGGGAACTGTGCCAGCGTCTTCAGCTGGGTCTCAAACCGGAGCCCCGAGATGTTGATCACCACCCGCTCGCAGCACTCATGTTCCCCGCCGATCGCGGGCTCCCCGGCGGGCATGGCCGGGGCCGGGGACTGTTCGTAGCGCTCCCCGCCGAGCAGCCCGGGAGGGGGCTGCGGTTCTTCCAGCAAAGGGTCTCCTCCGCCGCCTCCGCCTCCGCCTCCGCCTCCCACCACGGTCATGCTGCCTTCCTCCCCTTCTTCACCCTCCTCCTCCTCCTGCTCGGGGCCGGGCTGGGGGGCGACGGGGGGCTCGATGTAGCCCAGGTTGTGGTGGCTGCTGGTCGAGCCGCCCCGAGGGTGCCGGCCGGCGGAGGAGGCAGCGGGAGAGTAGAGCAAGCTCCGGCGGTCGTCCATAAAGGTGTGGGGCGGAAGGGGAAGGGGGGGGGGGGCGGTGGAGGGAGGATCGGAGAGGCGGCAGCCGAAGCCTCTTCTTCCTCCTCTTCCTCCTCCTCCGGGAGGAGAGGGAGAAGTAGCCGCCCAAATACTCAAGCGGCTGCCGCGGCTCTGAGGAGCTGAGGCTCTTCTCAAAAAATCCGCCCCCAGCCTTGGCACCGCCTCACTCAGTCACCGCTCCCGGAGACACCTACCAGCCCCTCGGCCCTGCCCCACAGCCCCCTGCCAGCTCCGGGCACCCCCTCCCCTGCCACTGCTTGGTGAACCCCTATCCATCCCCCAACCAGCGCCGAGGGGCTTCACAGTCTCCTCTGGGAGCATCCTTTCATACTCAGCGGGTTGCAAGCAGGGAGAGGGTTTGTTTTTTTTCTGGCAGAACGGCTGCCTAGAAAGATTTTTCTGCCCTTCCCCAGGTGAAATGTAATTTTTATTCTGGATTTTGGGGCTTTCCTGTTGGTTTTCAGCGATGGTTTCACACAGTGGTGAGGCTGTGGGCAGGGGAAAGCCTATAGCACAGCCAGAGCTAACGGTTTGTTTGAATCAGTGTCTAGGTTAGGCTGGGGATTGGTTTTTTTCTGTCTAGGAGAGCGTGTGCATGTGTGTGTGCGCACATGTGTGTGTGTGTTTCCCTCACCCAAAATAAACAGACAAGCAAAACTGAGCCAGCCCTTGACCAAGGGAGTTTCAGAGTGGACCCAAATCTGTGTTTCAGATTTTCCAACAGGAAAGCAAAACCCCTTCAATTTATTTTGTTGCTGTTGTTGCTGTTGTTTTCTTTCTCCCTTCAATTGATCTTCTTAGGAAAACACTTCAATTCTGGACAAAAGGGACTTTTCCAGGTGAAAAACCTCTTCTGCTGGAGCTCAGCACTGGCAAACACCCCGTCCCCAGGAGATGTGGATCAGGGACAACCTCTGATCTATGCACCCCCAGCATCCTCCCCACCATTTTCCTCACAACCCTCCCTCCCCTCAAGAACAGAAATACTCTAATCCCCAACCATGTGACAAGTGGGGTTTAAGCAATTCAGAGAACTACTGGTTTGGGAAAGAATCATGGAATGGTTTGGGTCGGAGGGGACTGTCAAGCTCACTTGGTTTCAACCCCCAGACATGAGCAGGGATACCTCCCACAGGCCCAAGAGCTCGACCAAGAGGCTTGGGGAGAGGTGAGAAGGGAGACTACGTTCCCTTCCAGAGCCAGACAGGTGATCCTGTTGTGATGGAGGCTAAAACCCCTCCACCATCCCCACCTGAGCTCATCATCCTGGTTATTTTCAACCAGCACAGCCTCCAGAAGGTGGGGAGAACAACAGATGAAAAGATCAAACTTACTTATACTTTAAATCAGAAAGAAGCTGTACAAAATACACAGATCTGGGAGACAGGAGGAAAAGCAATAAATATTGTTGTAAGAGCTGAGTCTGGACTCTAAATGGCAGATGAAGGGCATGGATGGAGTCTGAGCAAGACAAACCCACCTTCTTCTTTGCTGACAGAGGGGGCAACACCCTCTGCCACCAGAAATCAAGGAGGATTCATGCAGGAATGAGCCCCAGAACGGTGTGGATGAAAGAGCGGACATTGACTAAAACCCTACGGAGGGACACTCATCTCCAGGACATGTCACTCTGCCTCCAGACTTGGACACAAGTCTTTGTTGCCACCTCCATCTTTAGATTTAAGCCCCACTTTTGAGACACATTTTCCATGAGAGTCCTGATCTTCTGGGATGAGGGAGTGGATGCCCAGTGTTGCTCCCCCATCATCCTCGGGTCATCATCTGCTCCTTTTGAACCCACAGAATCTCCCAGCTGTTACAAACACCAGAAAAGTCAGGAAGCAAAGCCCTGGAGCACCATTAACCCTTGAGCTCCCCTTGTTGTTTGCAGGTTGAGAAAAAAAATCCTGGAAGCAACAATTCCCATCCAAGATTGAGGCTTTATTTTCATGAACATGAAATAACCGTCATCCCCTCACCAGAGACATGTGTTTAGCAGTTAAAAACTTGTCTGGCTCATCCCTTTTCTCTGCCAGGATTTCTGCCAAAAAATCACTGTCATCTGGTCTAAGGCAAACAAAGAAGGCTGCTTCAAACCATAAACATTTATTGCGGACACAAGGCTGGAGGTAACAAGGTGTAACTTCCATAATTGCCATAATTTACTCTGGATCTGTCAGGGGCAAACTCGTCAGAAATTAAGGAGAGAGTCACAGACCTTTAGGATGCTGCTAGGAAAAGCTTTTCCCTTAAAACCAAGATTAAGCCCTTACCCCCCACAGCAGCAGACATTAACCCTTAAGCTCCTGCTGCAGCTCTGGTCGATGGCCCAAAGGATTTCTCCACCAGCTGGTGGCCCCAGGCACTACATGGCCTCCTGGCCCTGTTTACTCCTTGTCTGCTTCCCTATAATCCTATCAATGCCAATTAAGCTGTGCCAGGCAGCAGCACCGCTGCAGGCGGAGAGCTGCCAGAGGGACAGATCACCTCCTCCCCGGCCACGTTGCCTCAGCTTCTGCATTCCCCTGGGGTTCCCAGCCAGGTCTGGTTCAGCATCAGGGATGCAGCAAGAGCATCACCCCTTCCATCAGCCCCAGCCAGTTCCCCAGAGGGATTTGCAGCCAGTAACTGCAGCAAGCCCAAAATTTCACAGACAGCAACAGAGGTAGTCTACGTCAGCTCCAAAATCCTAGATTTCTGAGCACACACAGGGGCAGAAGGGACATCTATATCGTGCCCAACCCTGCCTGAACTTCCCTGTGAGCTTGGTTCAGCATCAAAACATCTCCTCAATGCTGTGATTTGCTGTCTAATGTAAGATTTCTCAGACCACTCTCTGCAAGTTTCCCTATGCTTTTTCATTCCATCTCCTCTGCTGCATCTGGTCTCAACAAATTTGATTTTATTCTTAACGTCCATTTAAGAAATCCCCCTGTGCAATGACCTATGGGCTGCCCTGGAACAATAGACGCAGCTTCTATGAAGAAGCAGAGCAAACATCACTCTTTTCATTCCTTAATGCCCTTCTCAGGGCTGATTTACAAGCAGAGGGGACACACAGCTTCCCTCTTCCCACAGCCAAACCCAGACCACAAGGGGAATCCCCTCAGCATCCCTCCCCAGGGAAACATTGGCTGCATAAAACATCTCAGGACCATCACCTCGACCCTCAGTTATTCTCAGCCACACATCCTGATTCCACCTGGAAATTCTCCTTGCTTCTTGATGAATCCCAATGCCTCCCAAGCAGCTTTTTGGGGTTGTTCACCCACCAACCGCCACCTCCCCATCACCTTTTAGCACCAGCAGCCAGACCGAGCGTGGCAGCCCAGCTGTGGCAGCGAGCAGGACCTCACCCACCCTCCCCTCCTTTGCGTTTCAATGGGAACTCTGCTCCCATTGATAAATCTAGGACAAATCTGCTTGTCTTTATTTCTAAGGATCAGAAACCTTTCAGCGCAAACGTGGTTACAGTAATAGCTTAATGCACTGCAAATGTATTGTCTCGCCTCCCACAGCAAAGCCCCAACTGATCCAGCAAGGCAGAGCAGTATTAACTCTCTGGCAAGGTTTCCCATCTCATCTCATCTGGGAAACATGAGCCCAACCTCTGCCGCTCATAACATGGATAAGCATTACAGATAAAGGCTCAAGGTTGTCACTCGGGTCACTAATCACGGCCTGAACCCTTTGCAGGCGGGACTGCAGAGACTGTAGGCACCAGGCAGTTTAGCAGCAACCTCGCTTTTCAAGATTAACTTGGAGCAATTATAGAATCACAGAATCATGGACTTGTTTAGCCTGGAAAAGCCCTCTGAAGATGAGTCTAACTGTTTACCCAGCAGTGCCAAGGCCACCACGAAACCATGTCCCCAAGTACTGCATCAAGATGACTTTTAAATCTCTCCAGGGAAGGTGACTCCAGCACTGCCCTGGCAGCCTGACCATCCTTTTGGCAAAGAAATTTTCCCTACTACCAGCCTGAACCTTCTTTGGCACAACCTGAGGGTGTTTTCTCTTGTCCTGTCACTCAGCAATGGGGAATAAGTTGAAAAACACACCCTCTGGCTCCAGACTGGCCAGTCCTGCCATCCTCATCTTCTCTCTCTCAGGAGGTGGGATCATCTCCACAGTCCATGAGACTCACACCCTTCCAGAAGAATTGTGATGCTATTCTCAGTGTATCCCAAGATGGGGTCACTGACCCTCTTCCCAGACATCAGGAATCCCATTTCACCTCCTTGAGCCACAAAAGCATCCAATGAGTGTTACCCCTTTGGGATAAGACAAATTCTCCATCAATGCCACCTATGGAGGCAGCAGGAGGGATGGGGAATGAGTCTTGTTTCCCAGCTTGGATTTGATGCTCTATCTCTGGAGCACATAATCCCTATTGCTGTCCCTGTATTAGTCAGATGCCAGGGATAGCTCAGTCATGGAGTGAATCTTTCATGCCTCAGTTTCCCATCTGGTACATTAAGGGAGTATTTTTTGCCTCCCACCTGGACTGTATTTAAATCCTACACCAGAAGATTTTTGCTGCACTCACAGTTGCAGAAAGTAAGATTCTGAAATTTGAAAGAGGAAAGAAAATCCAATGCTGTCTAAATACGTGGCTTTCACAGCCCTCAGCACAGGTGAAGCACATCACTAGATGCTCAGTAGGGATAACTGATGCCTTTCTTTAACAGGACATTTGGCACCAACCACAGCAGGACTCAAAACAACCTGGAATCATCTCCGACTGCTGCAGCCCAGCTGCCAAAGGCAAAACATCTTCAGAGAGCAGTTGTTGCTGCAAATAGAGGGGGGAAGTGAAAATGGAACTGATAACCCAAAATAACCGAGCATGGACAGGAGTTATTTTTCACGTTTTTTTTTCCCACAAAGCTGCGGATTGAGCAAGAGCATTTCTTGGCCTACAAGGAACAAGTTTCGGTGGCTAAAAAAGATCAGCCAAGTTACTGTCAGCTCTAACAGAGCTAAATCCCCTGTAGCCTTTGGGAATCTGGGAGTTATGACTCGGGATAGAGTTGGACCTATTTTAATATCCTAAAAAGGTGATTAACTGGATGGGATTATGATGGCTAAACAGTGTTAATGCAAATTCTGCTGTAATGGGGATCACATTCCAAGGCCTCCACAATGACAGCAAAGGATACCTTTTGCATCCCCCACAGCTCCTGTTGCATGGCATTATTTGGTCATTAAGATCTAAGATTACACTCAGGAAGCAATCTAACCACAAATCCTTGGGGAAGGTAAGGCAGCATTCCTATGTTGTTGAAGGAGTGGAAGGCAACCTGAGCTTCAGTGAGGGGAGGAGGAAAACCGGGAGACATCTCAGGGGCTGGAGGTGATGCTGGAGAGCATCGGTGTCAATCCAGATGCAGCCTCAGTGTAAAGATGTGAAAATCGCAATCTCTGGCAGTAAAAAGCCAGTGCGTGAGGGGGCTGTTTTGGCCCCTGAAAAATTTATTCAAGGATGTCACTTCTGGTTGTATTTGGTGACAGTCACTCTGTGAGGTGGCGGAGCCTACAGAGCCTCCCTAAACCGAGCAACCACAATGACATCCCATGGCAGTGAAAACTCTTTGAATCCCCTACATCCAAACTCAGCAACTGTTCTCTGTCTAAACGAATGTGCTTGGAGCAGTTTTCACTAAAATATGGGCTCAGTCTCCTCACAACAGTATTTTAAGCTGAATTTTCAGAGGATGCTCAGGGTATTCAAGGTGAATTGGTGCCCAACTCCAGCTGCACAAACAACCTTGTTTTTAAGGAAAATGGTTTTGCTTTTCATAGAAACACCAGAGAATCTGTAAGTCACCACTGTACAACAAAGCATCCCTTGTGCAGGCTCAAATGTTTATTTTTAAAACATGCCCTCACCACCTTTCCCCACTCTTTAGACAGTCATATCTAGAAAAATAAATTGCATCAGAGAAATGAAGAAATTTTTCCTGTGTTTTCCTGCTGGGGTGGAGCCAGCCTTGACCATCCTCTGCCTGGCACCAGGCACCAGAGCCTCCCAGGAATCAGATCTGAGGGAGCTGGGCAAGGAGAAGACAGATTGAGGGCACTGAGCTGTCTCACCCGAGCATAGGATCCCTGTGACAGCCCCTGGGCCACCTGGCAAACCAACAAGGACTTTCAAACTGTGCTTTGTCTCTTGGATTTTACCTCCTGATTTTTGTTGTGGCTCTTCATTTGCTCATTCTGTGAACATCATGTTAGAGAGGAGAGAGATGGAATCGGAGGCTGCAGGAGTTTGATTGACAGAGACCAGGAGAAAATAATGAGGGATAAGGCACTGCCATCATGTATTTAAGTGGGACATGATGTCTATGAATGATTCATCTTTGATATTGATGAGGGAGAGCCACCATTTATAGACTCATGGAATGGTTTGGGTTGGAAAGGACCTTAAAACTCATCTATTTCCACCCACTGCCATGGGCAGGGACATCTTCCACTAGCCTATGCTGCTCCAAGCCCTGTCCAACCTGGCCTTGGACACTTCCAGGGATGGGGCAGCCACAGCTTCTCTGGGCAACCTGTGCATTTATACAGCCTGGGGACAAACCACTCCTTGGAGAGCAGGACTTGACCCCCAGAGCATCCCAGTCCCCTAAGGACTGGCAGGACTGGGGGAGCCCAACTCAGCTCTCACGTAACTATGGTAATCCACAAAACCAAACTGAGGGACTCTCTGGCTTCCACCAAAATCACACCATAGCTTTTCCATGATGTGAAACTGCTGGTGATTAAAACAGGGAACATGCAGGGGAACTGAAAAAGGAGAGAAAATCCCCTTCTTTAGTTCATCTTTCTATGCCTTCAAACAAAGACAGGAGCAAAATCTCTGTGGGAGAATTATCCTGAAGCCACAAAACTTCCATTAGAGTTTGATACAGTCTTGGAAAGAAATAAGGTTACTATTCCTGGGTGCAATGAGAGAGACAAGACGGAGAGACCAGGATGCTCCAGAGGGTTGGGCCCCCAATGACACTGTCCTCAGGCTTTTGGCCTCAAAGTAAATGACTAAATAACAAATTAAAACTTGCACAGGTCACCAGGTAAAAGACATCCGTGCAAACTCTGCTTCCTGGCCTTGGTTAATTAGTTCATGTTTGGGCAGTGCTTAGAGCACAAAAATCTCACACTGCAGTTAAGTGCTAATATTCATCATTCACTTCTCAGCTGGAAATCCAGGGGAAATTCTTTTCTGCCTCAAGGCCCTTCTGTCTGTCCTCCCCACCTTCAGTTAACCCTCGATCACCAGTGATCACCTGATCTCTTAAAGAAATCCCTCTCCCAGCTTATTATTGGGGGGTCATTTTGTGCAGGGGAGAGGAATTTGCTTGCAAACACAGGTGGGAAGTTGTTTTGACTTTAGCTGTCACATCTGGACACTGGTAGACCTGCATTTACCTGTAACATCTGGATGCTGGTAAAGCTGCATTTATCTGTAACATCTGGATGCTGAAAGGTCTGCAGAGCCTGCAGCTAAAGCTGGAGCTCCTTAAAGCTTCCCAGCCATTAGGCAAAGGCTGGGAAACCCAAACCAGCAAAAATTCAGAACAAAGGAATTTGTCTGGAAAGAGCTCTGCAGCTCAACTCTGTGATTTATTTTTAATCAGATTTCCTGCTTTTTAGCTGCAGCACTTCTGGGTGATCCCCCCGAAACCCTGCTCAAAAATCCCCCACATGCCAGGGGGCATTTGCAAGGTGGGATGGGCCAAGAAGGGGGTGAGGAGGACCAGGTGAGTGTCTTTTTTGTCTTCTTATGTGCTGTCATGGAGACCAGGAGGTGTGAGGGCTGATGGTCCTGGAAGAAGGTGACCCATGGATGCCACAGGTCATGCTCATTTTGCTGACCCACATCCTTTTTGCCAAACAATACCAAATTAGTTCTGCTCACAATTATCACAAGATTCACTCAAATTGCTTTTGTTACACAACTCCCAAAGCCACCACGTTCCTCTTTTCAATTTCTCTAAGCCCCAAATGACAATATAACCAATTTGGGGATGTTTTTCTAGGGGGAGAGGAGGATTCCTGGAGCCTGCCTTTTGTTTTTCCTCTGATCTTTTAGGAAAAACATATCCTGGCTCAGCTTGGGGACACCAGGAAGGCTGATGTGCTCTGTCACCTGTGACAGTAACCCAAGCAACAGCTCTGCTGGCAGCAGAGGCAGGAGAGGATGCTGACTCACTGCCTGCTTTGCTTTTGCAGCTCACTCTTAGAAAAAGAGGAGTCTTACCATTCCTTTCCTTTAGCCCTGCCCTTAAAAAAATAATTAAGAAGCCTTAATTATAAGTGACCACATAAAAAAAACCCCAAAACACACAAAAAAAAACCCAACAAAAAAACAAACCTAAAAAACAACAAGGGAGCAGTGGCTATCAAGGAAAACTTTCTTTCCATCAAGGAATGCATTTTGGTTCCAAAGGACCACCATTAATTCACAGAAATCATTGCAAACAGAAATTACTCCAAGATGGAAAGTTTTGCTGCAAATATAAATCACTGAATTATTAAAACCTGAAGATGGCAAGAAAGGAGAAGAAACCTGAGAAGACCTTAGTAAAAGGGGAACTCTCCCCAAAAGAACTGAAAAGTCTCTTCTCCTCCTTGACCTTATTTCTGTCTGCCACTTGCTTTCTTTTTAATGCAAATCTGGTGCTTTCTCTGCTGCTTTGTTACCCCTCTTCTCTTGGGGAAGTACAGAATGAGATCCAGAACGAGATCCAGAATGGCCTAGAGAGAGGAAATTATTTGTCTTTTTCTCACAGCTCTTCCTCCTGATAAAGTCATTTTGACTGGTGAGTGATGGGAACAGAGTGGAGGCTGTCAGATGCTGGTGGGAGTGGGACCAGGGATGGTTTCCAGAATGCTGGGAAGGGAGAGGAGATATCATGGAATTCCCCACCAGAATGTGGGGGCGGAATTCCATGGGGAATTCCCTCCTCAGCAGCAAAGCTTTGTGACACCTCACCTAATAAATAGTGAATTTGGCAATGCTTTAACAACTCTCAGGATTTATTTCTGCTTTGGATTTCTCCATTTGGCCCATCACGAGGAGTATTCAGGTGCTCCCAACACAGAGTAATGCTACTATTGCCAGATGTGATCACATCTGGGATGGGTTCCTTCTCTGTTAACCCCAAGTCCTGTCACCCAGCAGTGAAGGAACACCCTCACTTTTCACTCACAGAGTGATTTTCCAGCCCTAATGCAGAGCAGAGACAGAGAAAACCCTGCACAAGATAATATTGTTATTATCTCCCAAAAACCTCATGAGGTGCCTGAAGATTTCAGGGATGGGAAAAAGCAGAGGATGAATTGTGACTCACGGCTGGGAAATGCACAAAGGTGGCAGAGCTTGTTAGAGAAAAATCAATGCAAAAAGATCCATCCTTGCTCAACAGTTGGCATGAGCCAGAATTCGGCAGGATTATGCTGCTGAATCCTCCAGTTTCTGCAACACACACAACCATGTTCGGCACTGTGGAAACACAAAAATGCCAGAGCTCAGGGCAGGTGGACATGTGGAGCTGGGGACATGTTGGAGTGGTGAAGAAGCTCTGGCCATACAGAACCTACACACGCCTTCCTTCCCAATCTATCCCCTTTCAGGTGACAACCATCACTTATAAACCTCCCCAGGAGCCCTTGTGCCATAAGGCCAAGTCCCTCCATTCCCAACAAGGAACCTTCATGTCATCACAGAGTCACAGAATCATTCAGGTTGGAAAAACCTCCCAATATATCGAGTCCACCCTATGCCTGATCCCCACCTGGCCACCCAGACCAGAGCACTGAGTGCCATGTCCAGTTGTTCCTTGGATGCCTCCAGGGAGTGGAACTCTACCACCCCTCTGGGCAGCCCCTTCCAATGCCTGACAGCCTTTTCCATGAAGAAATTCCTCCTCTCCAAGCTGAGCCTCCCCTGGCACAGCTTGAGGTTGTGCCCTCTCATCCTGTCACTTACTGCCTGGGAGAAGAGCCTGACTCCCACACTGCTACAACCTCCTTTCAGGTAGAAAAATTATCTTCTTTCAGCTGGAGCTGCTTCTAGCAGATTCAGTCTCCTCCTCCTGGTCCTAGCATGAGGAATAAGGGAGAAAATGTGTTTTTTACTCCATGCCCCCTGCAACAGGGTTCCAGGACCTGCCTATACCCATAGTCTACTGCCTGCCTTTCACAGGAGCTTTTAATAGCTTTGTTATGGCAGCAAAGAGGGTGAGAAGCATCTCTGTGAGCTGATTTGGAAATGTTTTTTAATGAGGATGATTCACAGTAGCTCCCAGCCCTGGTGTCAGCTACGGCACCGCTGACATTTCATCACAAGGGAGCTGGAAGAAAAGCTTCTGGCTGCCAGAATCCACAGTGTGTAGAAGAGAGGGAGGCTTGGACCTGAGGCCAATCTGCTGATCTGGATCCAAAGTAAAGGGGTGAAAGGAGGGTTTGAGCTCCAAGGTTTGCAGGAATGCCCTGAAATGTGATGTGAACAATAATGCGACCACCTCCTCCACCCATCCGACTCAAGGACAGGGATAAAGCCATAGGAGGAGG
The DNA here is from genome assembly GCA_035222235.1 of Margarornis squamiger. Classification (NCBI taxonomy): domain Eukaryota; kingdom Metazoa; phylum Chordata; class Aves; order Passeriformes; family Furnariidae; genus Margarornis; species Margarornis squamiger. The sequence continues at coordinate 1,791,857 of JAWWTY010000071.1, forward strand.
TTCTGGACTGTACTTTGGAGGCTGCCTCACCATTTAAAGATACCTGGACTGCAAATCAGAGTCTGGGAAAAGCCAGGAGGCTTTATCCAGGTTGTCCAGAGAAGCTGTAGCTGCCCCATCCCTGAAGTGTCCAAGACCAGGCTGGACAGGCCTTGGAGCAACCTGGTCCAGTGGAAGGTGTCCCTGCCCATGGCAGGGGTGGAATGGGATGAACTTTAAGGTTCCTTTGCACCCAAATCAATCTGGGATTCCATGATTTCATGACCCAGTGCCCACATGAGTGTGGTTTAGCTCATCATTCATTAGTCCATTAAACAGATGACTTTGCGACTATTTCCCAAGGTGATGCAGAAAATTTGGGGAGGAAAAGAACTAAACCAGACATTCTCTCCTCCATGTCGCTGAGGCTCGGCAATGCCCTGTGGTGCCTCAGTCACCCCAGCTGTAAAATGGGTTGGAATTATTGACCTTCCTTCATGGAATGCCCTGAAATCTAGGAAAGACATGATTAGGGGTGGCAATTATAATTATTCACACTCTCTAATGGCACTTCAGAGCCCATCATGGCTGTGTCTGTATTCTCACATTTGTTATAAAGAGGTAAAAGCTTTTTTTTCCACTGATCTTGTGAAGATTTTTCAGCTCTCTTTGATGTGCTGTTGTTAACAGCCCCTTCATTTGATTAATTTTCAGTTCTGCCTTAGGTCTTTAAGAGCTGCCACACAGACTTTGTGAATGGATGGAGCAGAGATTCCCCCCTGAAAACTGCTCCAATTCTCATTAACACAAATCCCTGCAGGGTGAACTCCCAGCCCAGTGCTCGTATGTGAAAATAGCAACGTTTATAATAACAATAAATAAGGGGGCAGGCTCTAGAAACCATGGAGTGTCTCTGTGTGTGTGTGGATATGTGTGGATGTGTGAGGGAAGGTCCCAAAAATGAAGTGATAGCAATATCTGAGGCTTTTGTCAGAGCAAGAGCGCTTGGAATAATAGAATCGCTGCCTCATTACAGACGGCCCGATTTAGACCCTCATTATGAATTTGGCAAGTACTTGGCATAATGAATCAATTTGAAGCAGCACGAGACTCAAGTAATTCATAATGAAACTCCAAATCAAGATTACAAGGCAAGACTAAGCCTCCTCCGCTCAAATTATCTGGATGGAGAGGCAGCCCATGATGAAGATGAATGGAGTGGGCTGGAGGAACCCTCCACCACCACCCGCATGGCCTTGTGTCAGGAGTTTCAATGTCCTGGGGCTCTGGACTCTCATACTAGAATTTCATATGTGTTATTTCTGTTTCAGAGAGTATTTTCTTCTCCGTTCACCAGTGAGGGGGGCAGGGTCTGGTCTGTGGTCACTGCTGGGAGTCCCTGGCTCTATCACATCTTCGTCTCTCTTGCTACTCAAGAATCAGCTTCAAATTCAACCAGTTCTTCTCCTGAACTTACCCCCATAAAAACCCTTTTGTCAGCACAGCCTGTGAGCTCTGTCATCCCTCTCTGCTGATCCTAAATACTTTCCCAAATACCTCCCAAATATCACAGTTTCATGAGCTTCACACAGCAAGATTGGGGAAGAGGCATCGAAACAAGGTACCCATAACAGGATTAGGGTAGAAACAAAGCATGTAAATCCAGAAAAGCTTCATGGACATCCCAACACAAGCTTCTGCCACAAATCCATCAGAAAGGACATGGATCTTGTCCCACATGCTTGGAGCAAGGTAGAGCCTGGCAATAAGTTGCTCTCAAGCCCAGGTTTATTCACCCAAGGCATCTGAGGAAAGTACTACCATGCTCTCAGAGCATCTGTCTGCTCAGGCTTTACCTCTGTGCATTTTAGGAATTACTGAGCTGTGATTAAAAATGTCTCCAATCCCCTTCTTATTTAAATATAGGTTTTCAGGCTAACACAAATAAAGGGGAAAAAAAAATTAAAAGAAAAAAAAACAGAGACAAGGCTTTGCTCTACTAGAGCTGAATAATTAGGGGTGACTAATAGTCACGTACTGTGAGAAAATGCAGAAGAGACTCTTGCCAGGATGCAGACCCTGGCTGATAAAACCTACTACATCCACAGGACAGGTCAGCTGGGGTTTCTGGGGCACTGCTGGCTCAAGTTTACAGCTTCTCTGTCTTTTGAGTCCCCAAACATGAGCAACAGAAGAATCTATGGGGATTCTTCTGGGCTGGGACCACTCATTTCCTCCTATTCTTTGTAGAGATCCTAAATAAATAGAACGGTTTGGGCTGAAGGAACCTTAAAGTTCATCTCATTCCACCTCCTGCCATGGGCAGGGGCACCTTCTACTAGAGCAGGTTGCTCCAAGCCCCATCTGGTCTGGCTTTGAAATACACACCAGTGCCAACTGGACCTCTCCTGGCACAGCCTGAGGCCATTTTCTGTTGTCCTTTCTCTTGGTCCCTGGGAACTGACCCCGAACCCTCTCCCCCGCCCCGGCTTTCCCCTTCTGTCAGGATGTTGCAGAGAGGCAGAATGTTCCACTGAGCCTCCTTTTCTCCAGGCTGAGTGCCCCACCCAGCTCCTTCAGCTGCTCCTGGTGCTCCAGAAGCCTTTCCCTACTCCGTTTCCTTCTCTGGACACGCTCCAGCCCCTCCATGTCCTTCTTGTCCTGAGGGGCCCAGAACTGACCCCAGGATTTGAGGTGTGGCCTCATCAGTGCCCAGCACAGGGGACAATCCCTGCCCTGGTCCTGCTGCCACACCATGGCTGGTACAATCCAGGTGCCACTGGCATCTTGCCCAGCTGGGCACACCTGGGCTCATGTTCAGCCACTGTTGACCAGCACCCCCAGGTAATTTTCCAGCTTTCTAGTCTCTCTGCATCCAGCCTGGAGCGATGCTTGGGGTTATTGTGACCATTTTAAAAGCTGCATCCAGACACTGCTTTCCCAGGACCTGAGTAGCTGGGCCCTCCGTGGACACACACAGCTGGTTTCAGGACCACAATGCCAACACTGGTTGAAAGCCAAGCCCAGGCAGCGCAGGATTGGTGCTTCTGTGACTCCAGCCCTGAGTCACTCAGGAGAACAGGTTGCCACGTAACCTCTTCCTGCCATTCCATGGTTATCTAGGACACACATCCTCCAGGGAGGCTCCAGAACTGATAATGCATTCTGAACTCACTGAGGGTTGTGCTGCAACGTGTTCCTTGGCAGACGGATTATCTGGGCCAAATCCTGCACTGGGAGATACCCAACACACCTCTCCATGACTTCATTAAGCCCGTGTATCTTGCTGAGCCAATACAGGAAGCATCACCAAGGGCTGGAACAAACTCCCATGCATCCCATGTGACCCATGTGTCCTGGACAAGCTGTCCTGGAACAGAGACACAGGCCATGGGGACAGCAGGCCAGGGAGGATGCAGCCACCACTGTGGGGATGTCTCCCTTGGTGTGACAAGAAGCTTGCGGCCACCCCAGGCACTGGGAAAGGCAGAAGGAACAGGAATGATGGTGGGGGTATTCAGCTCCCCAGCATGTGGGTTTGGGATTTTTAAGTTAAAGTATGGGCTGGTCAAGACAGATTTCAGCTCCTGCTTATGGTGCTGAGCATTTACCCTGAACGCCCCCAAATCCTCGATCTTGAGGGAAGCCAAGTCCCAGCTGCACATGTTCAGCCTGTAAGTGCAAGTGAAGTGCAAATGACTAAAAACGCTTCTTCTAAGGAATCAGAGAACCCTTAAGGTTGGAAAAGAATGAAGACCATCAAGTCCAGCTGTTAAAGAAGAAGCTTACCTTCCATCCCCCCCACCACTTGAACAAATCAATGTTCTCTCTCTTGCTGGGGAAAGGAATTGATCTTATTTCCAGCTGTTCTTCCTCCAGTGCAAAGAGGGAATGTGACACAGTTTGGAGATCCAGCTGTGGCACAAGCTGGTGCCTTGGGCATTGTCAGAGCATCCTGCAGAATACTCTAAATTAGGAGTGGGTCAGTTTTGGCTCCCACTGTACTCTGCAATGAGCTCCTCTAAAAATTCACTATTAAAGCACCGAAAAAGAGCTTCAGAGCTACTGAAAATTCCTGCCCCTGGTGAAAGGCTCCTCTGAAACCCCAAGAGCCTGAGCTCAGCCATTTCTTGGGGAAAAGCTCCCCAAACTGTAATCCCAAAGCACAGATTAAATCCATTCTTGTTTGACAAACAAAGAGGTCTGACAAACAAACTCACATTTGGTTGAGTGCTAGAACAACACACAGATTTACAGGTGAGCAGGAAGGTTTCCCATTGTGTTTAACATAAAACAATTTCTTGCACTGCAATTCCCACATTAAGCCTGGCCTGCAGCAGAGCTGGAGGAGACTTTCAATGTTGCACCTTATCTCCATGCAAAATTTTGATTACTTTTTCCGTTCTCTCTTTACTCCATGACTGAGTTTATTTTGCTACATCCTACAGACACTCCCATAAAGAGAGTCAATCTTTGAACTGCAAATTTTAGGGCTTCAGCTCAGAACATGGAAATGGAGCCACAATTTTAAAGAAGAGGTGAGGAGGAGCATCTTCCTGCCAAGTATTTTAGCACTTGAGCCCACTGGACACAGACACACGGCTTAGCCCAGGTTCATTTTAATTATTTTTGAGATGCAGAGTTTGACTAACAAAATGCAATTTTGCTTGAGAAGATAACTTTATCTCCACAAGCCAATGAGGGAGAGGCTTTACCACAGTGCTTGGCACCATCCTGGAACAAACACAGCCATCAATCTCAGTCATCTGAGGCAAGGAGTTTGTCTCTTACCCTCTTAACAGCAGTTGGGCCTGAGTAGTACAAAGACAGAACAAAGCTGCTGATTTAATTTCTATTTGTCTTCTCCAGTTTTGTTGGATTACTTTGGTTACATCCCATGAAGCTGCTGCTGCTTTTCTTGGGAAGTGTTTCTGTGTGTTATCCAAGCAGAGCAAGCTCAGCAGTGACCAAATCCTTCCTGGTTCTTCCTTATATCCCCATCCCATTTTACCTAATAATCTCTGTGTTGCTCTTTTTATACTGCTCTGCTGACCTGCAGCTATCCAGGCTCTTCTGATCCCTCCATCTAGGAAAGCCAGGGATTAGGCTTGGGAATTTATCAGTTATGCAGGTGATATGTTAAAATATACTGGCTTCACATTCACAATCTCATTTGTTCCTTCTGTTTGTTCCTGTTTTGTGGAGATTGACAATCCTGTGAGCTATGGGGCTTGGGGGCAAAACTGCCCCAGTAGCTCCCAGTCCCATTGGCAAAGGCAGGAACAGAGGAGTGATGCCAGGGATGAGGAATTGAGGTGGGTGACCTTCTTTCTCCTCATCTCCGACCCAGCCATAAATAAATGAGGACAAAATAATAAGAACAAAGACTATTTTTAGCAATCACTAGGTGGATGGGAAGGTTCAGTTCTGAGGGTCAAGATGGACCTTTGTAGGTCCCTGAAGTTCAGCCAGATGGAAGAAGTTCATCCAGAAAACCTGCTGCCTTTGGTTACTGGCTCTGCTTTAATACAGATTCTACAGGACCCAGCTCTCTGCCTCGCTGGGCAGGAATTCTATCCTTGGAGAGGCTGTGAGGACACACAGACACCCTGTTCCCTTCACCTGCATGTTCAGACACCCCCGCACAATCCCTATCTTCTCCAAGGGAGCATCCAGAGCTCCAACCCTACTCAACTGCTGCTTGTGTTCTGGAGGGGGGTGACACCATGGAGACGTTCTCCATAAGGCAGAAAACCTCACAGATTTCCCCAAGTCTTTCCCCAGACACCTCTTCATATGCCAACCAGACTGTTACAGAGCAGCCTATATTAAAATCGGATGCAAATCTCTCCACTACAGGAATATTTGACTGATACAACCCTTTGTTCCTTCCCAGGCATAATTGCAATTTGGGGAATGTTCTCCTCTAAGAGAAATTTCTATTTAATGTCTGTGTTATCTGGAGCTGGTTAAACTCTACATGTCCATCTGCAGCAGCTGATAGGGAGACACTGAATGAAGGTGATACCATCTCTCATTTCTCATCAGTCACCCCAGAGCCAGACAGCTTATTTTCCATTGTCCAAGCACCACCTGCATCCTTCTAAGCCCTAACAGCCCACTTTTCTCTCTATTCAAAGCCTGTCATTTCCACCAACATCATTAACCACAAGATTTAGTTCAAAATGCTTTGCACCTTGGTGTTTTTTGTTCCTTTTATAGTTACAGCTGGGAGAAGGAGGCTTGTTTTTCGCTTTGCAAAGGAAGTTGCTTGGAGAATGGCAAGCCTTTGTTCTTCCTAGGGCACTCAGAGAATTGGCACTTCCAGAATTCAAGTCCTTAGGAGGCCATTCAGAGCCAGGGCTGTTAAGAAAATTGATTAGAAATTCCATTAAGCAAGTTGAATGAACTGGAGCTGGCACCGTTGATTACCAGCCCTGTCTGCCTCAAACTGACAATTCCCAAAAGCCTCACAGATCCAGGATCTTTTTTGTTTTAGAAAAAACCCTTTCTTCAAAGTTTAGTAATGCAGCTGAAGAGCCTTGACACAGAAACCCAGGGTCAAGCTTCAGATCTGGTCCCTGCATCTCTGATATGTCTGTGATAGGCAGTATCAGGCTGTGGCACAGCCTCCACCCAAAGTCAATCATCCCTTCCCAGATTAACAAAACATCCTGCAAACCCTCTAGGAACTGCTGGAAACAGAAGGGCAGCAAACAAGCAATCCCACCTCCCACAGTGAGTGTGGCACCAGGATGGAGATGGGAACTGAACGGCTCTTGCCATGGGCCTATCACCAAGGAAATGTTGTCCCCCCTTGCCACGGGTCCTGCTGAGCTCCTATATGCCCATAAGTGCTGGAGAGCTTTCCTGAAGAGTCTGGAATGCACTGCATCACTTCCATGAATTCCTTAAGGAGGCACCTGTGAGCCTTTTCTCGATCCTGCAAACTATGGGGCAACCTCTTCTTCTAGGGGGGACGCTGCTAACCTCCACCAGAAGAGTCTCCACCCTTACTTAACACCCAAAAGCCCCCACCAGGCTCTGCCAGTCCCCATGTCAGGTCTTGCCTACGCACATACTGAAAGAGTGTTATAGTCAAGAGACTACAAGTATAAAATTTAAACACCAAAATTTTATTAAAAGCAAAGGAGCAAAGCAGCACGCTGGACGGAGAGGAAGTCTCCTGCTCCACACCGGACTGCGAGCTTAACGGTTCTCTAGTCCGTTTTTATACCCTCTGTTCTCTTTCGGCTTCTCCAATCAAAGTCCACTTCGTTCCCGCTCCAGGCTCTGTCCTGTTGCTAGGGAGGTGGTCTCCTTTCCAGGATGAGTCCTCTTTTATCACACCATTCCCACCCACACAGCTCTTTCTTTGTTTCTTTATTAATATACTCCAAAACTTATATCCAGCATAACATACATAACATTGTGGTTTAACTTCTACTAGCTTAAGCAAGTAGAATACAACATGACATTTAGCAATTTAAGCAAACCTTAATAAACATAACATTTGGTAATTTTAAGAAAACTTTTGCAAGTTTTTAATTTGATTAGCAAATTATAGGTTTTTACCTTTATCACCTATTACAGACTACTTCTGTTCCAAAAAAGTTGGAAGTGCTAACCTTGCTGCAAAGGTAAAAAACTGGGGTGCAGGGTTTCTTCCAGCAGCCTCAGCTCTGGAACTATGAGCAGATCTCTCACATTTGACCTCAACCACTAACCCACAGGACCCTCTCAGCCCTGCAAGGTACTTCCAGCTGCTGAGAGAGCTCACTTCAGTTGCCTTGGCTGAATTGTCCTCGTTTTCATTGTTCATCCTGCATCAGGATCTATTTCCAACCTGAGGCCTGGACCAACATCCTCTCCCTGTGTGAGTTGTACTGGAAGACGTGTGAGCTCTATTTTAAGGTGCTGCAGTGTGACTTCTTGTGCTGGTTTAAAAGTAAACCGGCAGGAGAAAATGGACCCACCACTAGAGAGATTATAAGTCAGAGTTACAATT
>JAWWTY010000071.1:1799943-1818169 GCA_035222235.1 Margarornis squamiger
TAGAGGGGGGTAGAATACATAGCTTTGATCACCCCCACACAGTGATAACTGGTCCCACCTGCTGAACTAGGACACTGCTGGAGAGGTGTTTCTGTTTTTTCCAGATCTCCAGTGGTGTGAACACAGTGTCAGGGAGAAAGTGGACTCAGTCACCCATCAGAGCAGTCACATGTTCAGGGTGCAATGGGATCAGTGCTCACACCTTTGAGCTTAGTCACCATGGACATGAGAGCAGCCTTCCGTTCCCATCCATCCATCCATCCATCCATCCACCCATCCACCCATCCTGCCTCTTTCCTTCCCATCCATTCCATCCCATTCTAACTCTTCCATCCTACGCCATCCCATTCTATTGCTTCCATCCCATCCCTTCCCATCCTGTCTCACTGCATCCCACACCCCTTCCATCCCATGTCACCCCATCTTATACATTTCAGCCCATCTGTTTCATCCCATATTCTTTCCACCCCATCCAATCTCTTCCCTTCCAATCTCTCCTATCTGTTCCCTTGCAACCCCATCCTATCCCCATCCCACCCAGGGTGTGGAACAGAGCTTGAGATGGGAAAGCCAGTGACGTCTCAGGGGTGAGAGAACTGAGTGCCCGGTACCACACAAACCTCCCTCCTCTCTTTCGTGTCCCCGGTGCCTGGTGACAGCATCTCCCACCATTCCTATGTGCCCACCTGGAGACCACCACCCAAACCCACATGCCAGGCCAAAGCAGATCCCAGTGCTCAGAGGTGACAGCTCCCATTCCCATTCCAGATGCTCCATTTGTTTTCCTATCCACCCTGCCAACTTCCACACCCAGATATGGAGGGGAACAACGTGAGCTCCACCAGCCCTGCCATGAAGAGATACATTGTGCCTAGCTCCCTCTTGGCTGGGAGCTATTTGGTTGCTGCTATTTGGGAGGCTTATTAATCCAGAGGCAAAACCAAGCAGACAATAAATCCTCAGTGCTGGAACACACATGTTGCTCCAGGAAAATTCAAAATCCCATCCACAGGGACTTCAGCCCAGCGGTGGCTAGGGTTGGTCTGTAAAGTGGGGTTGTATTTAATCTTAATAAGAATCCATCTATTAAACCTGCAGTGATTGGAGGTTTTTACAGGAACGTAAAAAAAGGGGATATTTAACCTGGAAAGCAAGGCAGGCAACTCCACTGTTTTCCTAATTCTCATCAAAATAATCCTAAAAACAAGGAAAAGCTTGTCTTCCCAGCAGGGAGGGATTCACCAATGCTTTGGCTCAGTACAGCAGTGGAGAAAACGCCACACACTGACCTGCCTCTGATAACCAGGTAAAACCACATTTCTGGGATTAGCCCAGATAATCCCTCATAAATGCAGTTTTGTTGCACCGTGTTGGGATTCAGAAAACAATGAAGCACAAAAAGGACAAAAAGCAGAGGTGAAGGTATTTTGTTCCCAACAGGGAGAGACCGGGAGGGCAGTGAGTGGAAAACACTAAAAGCCAGCAGTTGGTTGAAAGTCCAAATTGAGCCTGGAGGAGAATTCATGGTACATGATGGCAGTTGAGAGAAGGTTCCAGGGTTGCTGCCTTTACATTTGGCTATTCATTTAATGCTTAACTCATACCCTCATGGAGCAAGAGAAAAGTCTGATTGGCCCCAAACCCCACCAGAAATGTTCAGATGAGGCTGTTGCACATAATGAGGTGTTTCCTCACCTCTTCTTGGCAAACTTAGATGGGGAAATCCAGCAATGCTAAGTAGCTGCTGTTGGTGAGAAGGAATTCAGTAACTTGGCTGATGGACCAGACACCCTGGGGATGTCTTCAGTCCCTCTCTCCTGCTCTCTGACAACCCCAGCTTGTGTAAGGAAACCTTCCCCTGTGAGGGAACCCAGGGCCAGGGATCCTCCTTCCCCATCACACTGAAAAGAGCCTGATGTGATCCAGCACTTCCACAGCCACATGGAGAACAAAAATCTCTTCTGCAGGAAGGGCTGGACATGTGTCAAACCCCACGAGACCTCACCCCAGACAGTGTTTTCCTCTCAGCCCTGCAGCAACTGATTCTCCTGCTTTAATGTGACTTGGCATGACAATTTTTCCCCTAGGTGCACGGGTCTGTCTTTTCCTCTCTCTTTCTGGTTTTTGATCACTGTGAAGCTGGCAGACTCATCCTGCTCCGGACTGAGGATGGCCCAGCTGTTTGGAGCTGCAACACCAGAAATTGCGGGGAATCTTCATATGACAGCCTGATTTCTTCCCTTTAGTTGCAAAAGAGGGATCAGCCCTTGCTCCCACGCCTCCCACTGGGCCAGTTCTTCATGGGGACTATGTATTTCCACAACACCTTGGACAGAGGCACCACGAATCACAGTTAGATCCCCCAAAGATCCAGACCCTACATATTTTAATGCAAAACAGAGTGGTGGATGGCTGAAGAGACTCTGAGATGCTTGCTGTTGCAACTGTGGAGATGCAGGGTTGCACATGGCAACCCAAGACTCTCAGGCACATAGCGTGACTCTTGGTGTGTCCTGTGCAGGGCTTAGAGTTGGACTCAATGATCCTTGTGGGTCTCTTCCAACTTGTCTGCTTCTGTGATTCTGTGACCTTCATAGCTGGAGATTTACTTTGAGGGGAAACCCCTCTCTCAGCTCCCATCTCCTTTTCCACATCCTTTCTGAGCAGCAACAGCCTCATAAACTCTGATTCACCAGATGGAGGACTTTCAGGCAAACAAGTACAATTGGGTTTAATGTGCTGAACAACCCCATAGAAATCCTGGGTCCAGATCCTCCATCTGCTCTGGTAGCCCAATGGCACCTACAGCCAACCTTTGCAGGGTTCCCTATGTGTGGGGAATCCCAGTATGACATCAAAACCTGGGCTGGTCAGAGAAAACAGGGCTCGGTTGGGGAAATCAAACTATTCCTATAAGAGTACTTTGGAATGCTGATTTAAGTGACATGTGCAGCCAACATCAATGTGCAGCCTTAAATGGGGATGAGTTGCTGTTCTCCTCTGGCAGAGGCTGTAGCAGTGTTGGTGACACACAGGCAGGTGACACAGCTGAGGTCAGGAAAGGCTGAAAGCCACCCATGCTCTGCACCCCACGCCACTGCAGATCCCAAAACCACACCTGCAGTGCCAGCATTGGAGCCACCACCACACCCTGCATTTTCATGATCTGTGGATACGTTTTCTAGTCCACTGTAGGGCAGGAAAGTCCCAGGGACTCCAGGCCTAGTGTCCCTCCAGTGCTCCAGGAGACCTGTCTCAAAGGGAATGTGGTGGAGTTGCTGTGGATGCCAAGTGTGGCAGGATCCTTGGTGTGCTATCTTTAGAAGGAACACATGCTATACTCAATTCCTTCTGCTCTACTTCCTGCATGAAACCCTTCCTGGTGCAGGCTCATGGGGTGTGGAGGGAGGAGGGGGCTCCCCATGTTCCACACCCAATGCTGATATGTCCAGTCAGTGAGCATTGACTGAGTTGGCATTTAAGCTTTGACACTGTAATAAGTATGTATGTGATTTGTACTAGTAGGGAAACAATTGGTTTTATTGTACCCTCATAAAACAATAAAACCAACTGTTGTAAGGTCAACAGTTTCCCTGAACCTTTATCAAGGAATACCTGAATTATGATAGGGAATCTGTCAAATCACTGAATCCTGAAATTCCCCCTGTCACCCCTTTATCAAGGAATACCTGAATTATGGTGGGAAGTTATCAAGACACTAAATTGTAATGTAGTAATTAACCAGTTGTAAAAATAATGACTTAACTGTAGCCATAAAAGGAGAAGTATGTAAAATTCATATGTATACCATGTAATGAATATGTATAAAGTGCCTGGATAAAAGCCAGACACACATTGTACCTGACACATGAGTTGGTGGAGCGAAGACTCCCCCCTTGTGTCCAGGCCTGCATTGCTCTTACCATATAATAAAATTTTTATTTTAAAAATTCATTTGGTTGAGACTCTGTTTCTCACAACACCATAACCCATCTTCTTCTGCTGAGGACTTTGGTGTCACAGTGGCTTTTATCAAAAGCCACTGAAGCATGCCACTCTTGTGGGGCATGGAATAGATTCACGTCCTGCACAGCCATGGCCAGCTCTGGGAAGGCTGGTGAAAGCCCTGGTGCAATATCATGGAGTCATAGAATGGTTTCGATTGGAAGGGACCTTAAAGATCATCTCATTCCAACCCTTCTACCATGAACAGGGACAGCTTCCACCAGACCAGGTTGTTCCAAGCCCTGTCCAACCTGGCCTTGGACACTTCCAGGGATAGGGCAGTGTACTGGTTTAAAGGTAAACCAGCAGGGGAAAGTAACCCAACTTAAAAAGAGATTGCAATTACAATTTAATAAAAAGATCACAATAAGTACAGTGATGCAGAGGAAAAATCCATTTGACCCACAAAAAAATGATGTACCACCCAGCACTCTAGGGCACGAACAAAATGGAGCTCAGCAGCCCCTGTGCTGAGGACCACGTTGCCCCCCCTTAGTGCAAAGTGAAAGGAAAGAGAAAACCTGTTGGTGAGGATGACAGCTGCAGTCTGGTCAAGAGTGGCAGTCACAGTCCTGTTGAGGTCCTGGTTCTCTTCTGGATCCCACAAGTGATCCCAGAAGTCCCAGATCCCCAGCATTATATATGCTTAGGCTCAAATGGGAGTGGCCAGTACCTCCCCCAGGGTGAGGAGTTTCACAGTGGGTGATTTACTACACTGTGAGTCACGGGATACTCCTTGATAGCTCATTACCAGACATGACCCCTCAGGCTAGGTGTGAAGGCGCTAATGACTTCCAGATGGGGAGCTATCACACCTGAGTTATTGGTGTGAAGATAGGAAAACTTCCTTATCTCACAGAGTTCCTCAACACCTAGCTTGTAGCCTGAGGGGTCAGGTGTGCCCTGGGCAGCTGCTGCAAATGATCAGTTGTTAGCTGTCCACAAGAAAATAACATAGAGGATGTAGAATACAAAGCCCTGGCCACACCCACACAGTGACAAACTGGTCCCAGCCACTATAACCAGGACAGACAGCTACAGCTTCCCTGGGCAACTTGTTCCAGGGCCTCATCACCCTCACAGGGGGGAATTTTTTTCCTAATATGTAATCTAATCCTGCCCTCTGTCACTGTGAAGCCATTTTCCCCTTGTCCTGGCACTCCAGGCCCCTGCAAACTGTCTCTCTCCATCTTTCTTTTAGGCTCCCTTCAGGTACTGGAAGGCCACAATTAGGTCACCCCGGAGCCTTTTCCAGGCTGTATATAGGGGATTCATCCTCAAACTCATGATCCAGCATCCAGATTCATCCAGATCTAGGAGCTGGTGACTTCCATCCTTTTATATACTCACACATGTCAACCTTCCAGTAACATCTGCACAAGTGTTCCCTATGGAAATCTGTAGGGTCAATGCAGGAAGGCACTACCCAGAAAATGACCTCATGTCCTTGGGGTGGGTGCTGTTAAGTGAGGTCTTTCAAGCAAGTTTCTCCACCCTTGGTACAGATGAATTTCAACACCTTTGGGCTGGGGTCCAACCTCTGCTTCCTGGTGGAGTGTTTTCATTGACAGATGGTTGTAAGTGGGACAAAATGGTGTGTCTGCCTGGCAGAGACTGCAGGAAAAGTGCTGGTGGTTCTTGTGGGATTTGGGTGTGATCTCAGCCTTCTGCCTCATGGCCCTCCTCAGACTCAGTCATAGAACAGCTGGGTGTGCAAGCCCGAAGGGGTCAATGCAACAGAGAAACTCTGAGCCCAGAGTAGTAAAGGCAGCATTACCATTTTCCCTAGATCTCAGAGATTTCCACACCTCATGGGAATCTGACCCCAAACCCCATGTCAGGAGCAATGGCAAATATTTGCACCACTTGGGAAGGGGGACAGGGTAAAGAAATTCCCTGCTAGGCAACAAACTAAACCTGAGTGCAGCCACAGTGAGAAATAGGAGCAAAGAGACTCAGTCTGTCCCCACACGCCCCTGATTCTGAATGTCTTCTCAGTCTGCCCCCACCTCTAGTGGTTACAGTTGAGCCAAATGATGTGAAGTAGAAAGAAAAGTGTTTGGCAAGGAGTCAGAGGCTGCTCTTCTGGGCTGCCAAACCTCATCAGAGCTGCCTGCAGGCAAAGCAGGGCTTTGCCACCTCCGTGCACAGACACCCACCAGCCCCACCATCGTAGGAGGCAATCACACTGCCATCCAAGGTGAGGAGAAACTACCCAAAAGAGCTAGCTCCTGGGACCCAGGAGGCTCTACCAAGGCAGGATTTGGAACAGCAACACTATTCTCTCTATTAAAAACCCCACCCCAAGTAGAGAGACGGGTCTTCAGTGAATTTAAGCACAACCAATGCTGTGCTGGTCTGTGATTTATGGGAGGGGTGACAAGGCTGTCACCCGTAATAACCTTGCCTGTTGTGTGCTGACAGTCACCCAAGGCAGGAGGGAGAGTGCTGGGCCTGACTGGCAAGACAGCTCCAATGATTCTGGGCCATTGCACCAGTACAGGGGAGGCAAACACAGAGCTTATTGCAGCAAGAGCAGCTCTGTTGAGTCTAAATTCCTCCTCTGCGAGATGCTGCTCGTTGCAAGGCACCAGTTCCTGTTTATTTCAGGGTTAAGAAAAGGGAGATAGGGATCCCACACAGAGATCGAAGCTGTCCCACTGCATCCATCCTCAGTGCTGGCAAAGAGGGAATGTCTCCTCTTCTTCCTGATGTCATGCACAGAGAAGGAGTGCAGGGGGCTGGATGGTTACCCTGCTCTCTGGGCATCTGGAGCACAAGTCTGACATAGCCCATTTCTCACTGGGAGGGACAGGTTAAAGTACAAGGCTTTTTGAAGTTATTTATTTTTCCTTTTCAGGAGGAAGAAGAACAAACCCATCCCAGCAAGGCCCTGGCTGCCTGCAGCCAGCAGAGCTACCGGGCAGGCAGACAATTAACACATAGTCATAGAAGCAGAACAGCCCTAATGACAACCACGAGCAGCCTCAGACTTCTTCCCTTTTGTTTGAGACCCAAAGGAAAACAGAGGAAGGAGCCACTTGCCGGTGAGCCAAGGGTCCAATTCCACTTGGATCACATCCTGATGTAGCACCAGTGCCAAACTGCAGTGGATGTTGGGTGACAGTAGTCAGGCAGCCAGGGCTAGAGGCAAGGCAAGGAGCTTTCCTCCTGCTCTGCTTTGCCAGAGGATGTTGGAAAAGGACACTTCGTCATTCTAAAATGTCCAGATAAGCCTCCAGCCAAGCGGGGTTGCCCTGACACTTCTTGTGGCTCCCTCTGCCCACTATCAGAAATCCAAAGGCATAAAAATCAAAGTCTGGAGGAAGGAAGCAAGGAAATGTTTTTCAAGGCATTTCTACTGAAAATAACTTAGAGTGTTCTAGTTTCAAGTCTCTCCTGGCACTGAGGGGAGCAGCAGATCTGGGGACACCCAGCACTGGCTGAACCTCTTCTGGGAGGCGTCTCAACCCACTTTAATTGTTGGTCTTTATGCCACAACCCTGCTCCAGCTGATACAGAGATCACAACTCAAGGCTGTTTTTTCAGATGGCACAGCAGTGAGTTTGGCCCATTCTGCCCCGTAATCCATCTGAACTTGGCTTAAACACAGAGGAAGAATTAAACAGGGGGAGGGAGATGCTTCATTAAATATTCATAGGAAAAAGCATTTCTCTCCCTCATAAATAACCAAAATGTGTTCCTCCTCAATTAATATGCATCACTACTAACTTCTCTAATGAAGCCAAGCTCTGCCACGGGAACTCAACACTAATGCTTTCTGTCAGCTACAAGCACCAGAACTCTGAGATTATTTTTCAGTCAGTTTTTTCCTGCGTTTTCTCACAAAGTGGTAATTCCCAGCTTGTGTCTGCCTTGAAAAACACAGGCCAAGCATCCAGAGCCACAAGAAACAGCATCATGCTGGAGACACAATCATGCTGTACCAGGCAGTGCCACCTGCCCCTTGTGGGTAGGGGTTTTTCCTGAATTAGAAGTATAAGGAATCCCTCTTACTGGCCTATATTTGGACAGGGGTATTTAAAGACATGAAAAGAGGAAAACATAGAAATCCCCTTACGGGAGGAGGCTGATGCCAGGAAATATAAAGACTGGGGGGAACATGTACTCCATATTTCCAATTGTGCTAGACTGTGGGTAGGTGATTAGAGGATGATGATGCTGAAATCCAAACCTGCAGTGAAAACCACCTCAGGCCCACCTTGCACCACTTGAGACCCTCACAGAGAGGGTCTTGGGACATACTCAGGGCCTTCATCCAGACCTGGATGAAGATGGATTATGTATATTATAGGGGTATTTTTCCATAGGGAGCCTGTAAGAAAAGATGGAGAGAAAGTTTTGCAAGGATATGTAGTGACAGGACAAGGGGAAATGGCTTCAAATGGAAAGAAAGTTGGTCTAGATTAGATATTAGGAAGAAATTCTTCCCTGTAAGGGTGGTGAGGTCCTGACACAGGATGCCCAGAGAAGCTGTGGCTGCCCCAGTCCTGGAAGTGTCCAAGGCCAGGTTGGACAGGGCTTGGAGTGACCTGGTATAGTGGACAGTCACCCCCAGGCAGCCATGAAAGGTAACTCCTGCCAGAGCAAGAGCTGGGCTGTCAGTCTTGAAGCCCTGGAGATCACACCTGCTCCACACAGGGTCACTGATGTCTCCTTTGTCCACCCCAAAACTTCCATAAGAGCAACATGCAGGGTAAACTGCAGCATCCATCCTGCGGCTCCAAACTCCCATTGTTTGGCCACAGGGAGTTTGCTTTGGCAAGGATCAAGCCAGTTGGCCATGCCCAACATCTCCATGGGCACTGCTCTGCCCTTTCATTGCTGCTCTGCCCACCCTCTTAAGCAGCCTCAAAAATGATTGAGGTGGGATTTTAACAACACCCTGCTGGCCACTCTCTATGCCCAACTGCAAACAAGAGGCAGAAAGCCAAATGCCAGCAGCAGATGTCCTTCCAAAGGGTAAATCTGGGGTCTTTGTAGTAAAAAAGCAGATATTGGACCCCACGCAGCCTGAAACCCTGAGCAACTTCTGAAACTGCCCTACTGGTACCATCCACCATCTCCTCCTCTCTCAACTCCAGCCTCAGGAAGGAGAGTCACGAATGGGGAGCAGAGGAGTTCAGCAGCCAGACCAGCTCACAGCAGCTCTGCAGATGAATATTTCAGTGAGTTTCCCCATTTTCTTTCTATATGGAGAAAAGAAGGCTCTGGGGAGATCTTGTTGTGGCCTTCCAGTACCGTGAGGGGGGTTTATGAAAAGCAGGGAGAGAGACTATTTACATGGGCAGATAGTGACAGGACATGGGGCAACCGGTTTAAACTCAAAGCAGGCAGAGTTAGGATACTGGGAAGAAATTCTTCCCTGTGAGGGTGGTGAGGCCCTGGCAGAGGTTGCCCAGAGAAGCTGTGGCTGCCCCATCCCTGGAAGTGCCCAAGGCCAGGTTGGATGGGGCTTGGAGTAACCTGGGATAGTGGAAGGTATCCCTGCCCATGGCAGGGGGTGGGACTGAATGGGCTTTAAGGTCCCTTCCAACCCTAATCATTCTGTCATGTAATGCCTCTAAATCAGGCTTTCACAGCCAAAGACTGGCATAAATCTAATTCCTACTGACAATTCACACTATACAATGTTTACAAACACCCCAGTGTCAAAAATTGTAAAAATAAGCAAAAAAAAAGCCCTGATTTTAAATCTCCTTACACAGGTCCTACTTCAGATGACCTAGTATTGATGGGTCACAAATTTTCTTTCACCAGCCTGGCTGAAAGCTTGTATCTGCTTGACAGGGCAGGCGATACTCCACAGGAGGAGAGCCAAGAGCAATACTTCTAATCCTGCGTTAACAAACATGACTCACCCATTTATTTTCACTGGTGTGTTCATGGTTATTTTAAGCTTTGTCTAAAGAATGCCAGTTACTGTATAATAACTGCAGTGAAAGATGGCAGTGTTTTTATTTTGCTTTACAACTAAAGATTTATTTTTAGGTCCTTTAAAAAAACAAACAAAAACAAACAACAAAGTGAAACTCGCCTGTAAATTCTTTTAAAGACTTTGACACTGATTTCCTAAAGCAGATTTGCATGAGTATGTCCCACTTCCAGGCCAGAGTCCACATGAGAAAAAACTAGTGGCCCAGGTGTCACTGGCTCTGTGCTTCCCTGGGAGTCATACTAGGCAAATCTCACCTCACAGGTGAGGGTTTAAGAAGTAAGACTGTGCTTTGCACGATGTTTAGTTCAAGCCTGAGTCCAAACAACCCTTCTGTGTTTCCCCACGCTCTTCCCAGCAAGTAGGAAGGCTAAGATTAATTCTTGGTGTGCGGCATCTGTCCTTGCTCTGCTCTCTGTTTTACCAGTTTGGAACTTGGAGCACCTAGGACTGTCCTGCAGGGTTACGCCATCAGCTCCCATCAGGAATCCATCTGTTCCACAGTTCTCCATCTGCTCCCATGGGGAGGGGCTGGGTGTTGTCTGGGGGTTACAGGTGGAGATGAGGATGCAAATCAGGAGTCCTGGGCTCTGCTCCCACACACAAACAAATGAAGGGGACCATAAATATCCAGGGCATGAGGCTGTTCTCCCTCCATCAAAAGTGTGGAAAAATGAAAACAACACAAAATACCCATCCCAGCCCTGGAGAAACATGGTACTGTGTAGTCAGAGCCCAAGGTTCAATGAGCTTGTTAGGGAAAGAGCGGGAGTAAAAAGTCAGCATTTCCAGCTTTCTTCTTGGCAAGACTCAGAGACTCACTTGACACCCATCACTGGAAAAAGGGCTGCTTGGGGCTCAGCTGTGGAAAAGGACAAGCTAGGACTGCTGGCTGCTCCTCCCTGTGGCACCAGACACAGGGGAATGTCTCCAAACCCTCTGGATACGAACAGGAGCTGGAGAATCAGGAGTTAAGTGCCTGTTCACATAAGTGATGCCTTTAGTTTCACACATACAAATCCCTCTTAGGGCTTCCTTGGAGTTGGCTAACACAGCATCCCTGGTGCTGACAAACACAGGGCTTCCCAGGGCCTTGGCTGGTTCCCCTGTTGTGGCCACAGCAGGGTTTTCCCTAGGCCAGGTCTAAGCAAAGCAAAGAAGAGCCACCCTGAGAGCCGTGGTAAACACTCAAGGTGATGGGTCTCCCTGGACACCACTGAGCATGTCTTGTGGTGGCTGGAGGCTTGCATCCACCAGGGAGAACTCCCTTCTCCCTCCATCACACCAGTTTCCAGGCCATTGCATTAGTGTAAACCCCAGTTTCTCTTTGGAAAACAGGAGAAGCAGTGTCTTTAGGACAAGGGGGGCTGATTTTTAGCTGAGCAAGGGAATAACTAACACACAACCACATCCAACCACCCCTTCTCCAGCCTCACACAACTCTGAGTAAACACCATCCCATAGCTTCATTTTTCCTTCCCACTCTCCCCGCACTTGTAGCTGGAATAAATCCCCTTTGCTTTCCCCAGGAGACAGAGGGATGAGGAAAGCTGTGACTCTGCTCGTAAGAAATGCACAACTGCCCACACAGGTAGAGATTTTCTTTTGGTTTTGCTCTCTGCTCCATGTTTATCCCAGCTGTCCTGGCAAATCCACAATATGCTTCTGCCTCAAATCAGACCGGAGTTTCCCTAAGAATTTTCTCTCAGAAAGTCACTGTCAGGCTCCCAGACCCACTTGCTCTTCCACAGCCATTTTCTGCCCTCTTGTGAAACTCTGCAGAAATCCACTATTGCAGTTCTGCAGAAATCCACAGCCACAGTTCTGCTAAGCCACACTTCCTTATTTCCCAGGCAAAGACATGAGGAGATGATGACTGTCCCAAACTCACATCACTAAGCAATTCCTGAGTGTGAACAAAGGGCTTCAAGGGCCATCACCTCCCCAAAAAATGTGCATTCCTCCCAGTTCTGCAACAACCTGCACTGGGTTTAACCCTGATTTAGCTTGAATTGATCACTTCGTAAAGCCCTGAGTCAGGAGATTCCCCCTTGCACCGCTGGCCTTGGCAGTGACAAAGCTCTTGCTCTCTCCATCCTGCCCAGCAGTTCCCCAGGATCCCATGGTAATAAAGGTTGAACAATCTATGAATTATAAAAGCCCAAGCACATCTGCAGGCTCTTCCTACCAGCAGCTCCTCAGGTGCACCAGCCAGCGTGTTGCAGGGTTGATCATTCCCTCCCCTTCTCCTGACCTTATTTTGGGAATTACCTCCATGGGACACTGGGATTTTGGTGGTTTATTCCAGGGACAGGGCAGTGAAAGGACAGGGATGCAGTCAGCAGACTGGGGCTCAGCGTGTTCCTGCCCACTGAAGACAACAGTTGTTTGTCCAGAAGGAGCAGAATCTTTGGCTCTGATCCACATTTGGTGCCAGCATGGGCCATACCAGCACTGCCCAAATTTCCACGTCAATCCTATAGCTACCCCCTTGGATCCACGTAGGGACAGACAGGATGTGACTTATGCAGACACAGACAGAGCAGGGACAGAAGGGGAAGTGGTTGCCTTCTCTGTGTGTTGCCCTCCAAGCACAGCCCCTCCACCGGAACCCATCATCTGATCAAGTCATCCTTCTGTTCAGGGAAAGCAGCACATCTTGCACCAACCGAGTTCAACCAGCCAGGTCCCTCCATAAATCTAGAGCTGCAATTCCCCTGTGCCTTAAGTGTGCAGTGCTGCCCCTCCACAACAACAAAACTGAGGCACAAAAGAGGCTGGGACTTGAAAACCCCTCAGCCCTCTTTGAGACCAGCAGATTCACCCATATGCTCCGGCTAGCTACAAAAGCCAAATAAAAATAAATAAAAGTAGCTATTCCAGCTACAAAAGCCTCCCCAGGTCTAGCCCCACTCAGCAAAGTGTCAGTGATGGATGCCAAAGGCTCCCTGAGGTCCTTTTCATCTTGTCCAGGCATGGAATGCTCTCATATAGGTTGTTTCTGGTCCCATCAATTACTTGACCTGGGCAGGATGGCGTGATACAAGCCCCCGTTGGCTTTTAAATTCTGGGGACATAAGGACAACAAACTCCACTAGGTCTCCTCCAGTCATTTGTCACAGCCATTGTAGGACTGCTCTTAAAATGTAGCTTTTATTCCACATCCAACAGCACACCACCACACCAAGCCTTTTCCCTTCCAAGAGCTGCTCTTCAATGCCTGGGCTCCAAACCCTGTAGGTGCTGCCAGGGAGCTGCTTGTAGGGACACCAGATCCATTTCCAAAGCTGACAATCAGTGCGATCCAGCATGTCCTGAGCCACATTCCAGATGGCACACCCTGCTCCACTCCCAAACAGATACTCAGTGACTCACAGCCCAACCCACTATGACAAGTGAGACAGGAGGAAGGTCAAACCATCTGTTTGCTGAGAGCTCAGTGCCATATTTAAGAACAAAGTGTTTAAAGACTGGGAAGCTGAACTTAGCTTTCTCCATTATACAAGTCTTGCTTCTGCCCAGTCTCCATGAGCTTGGAATTGCTTTGGGTACTGAAGCTGAGCAGAAATTAGAAAGCACCCAACACCTGCAAGGAGCAGCAGGACAGTTACCCTCAAATTCATGCTCCCTCTTTGTCACAAGACAGAGTCAGACCCAGAAGAGGAAAAAGACTCCATTATTTTTTTACAATTTAAGTTTCTGAAGCTCTAATTACTAAAATATTTCGAATATTTTCAAATATTATGTTGACAGCAGTCTCCATCCCTTCCCAGTGCTAAGCCGCTAGTGCCTTTCACCACAAGCAGCTGCATTTCATAAGATTGTAAGTATTGCCAAGAGTTTTGGGAGCCCTGAGACACATGGGCACATCTACTCAAGGTTATTAATTCCTCCTGCACCAAAGGACACTAAAGAAGACCTTTATTTTTCCTTGAAACCTTGCATGTCTACATACCTAAACCAGATCTTGAGTGCCCTGGCTTGAACTCCCAGCACGTTCTGCTTTGAACTGGAGAGCTAGACTACACAACCTTCTGAGCTCTCTCAGGCTGAGTTTTCATAAATTTTCTTAAGTCTTCATAAGCCCTCAGTGTAAACAATGAGGGTGATGACGGTTCAGGGCTGCCCAAAGTGTGGCCAGTGAGGACAGGGAGGGATGGGTCCCCTCAGGGGTCCTGTGGGCTCAGGAGCTTGAGGGGAGTAGCTGAGGGGGTGACTGTGGTGGCTCTTTCAAGGAACAATGGTGAGTGCACCCGACAGGGGCTGGGGAAGCACCAGGATGCACCTGGAGATGCAGCTTTGCTCAAGGAGGGTGCTGAGGAATGAGACCTCTGCCAAGGGGGAGCGCAGGAGAGGGGACCAGCACCTGAGCAGGTGGGGCAGCACGTGTGGTGGTTTAGTTTTCTTGGCTTTGGTCTACGCCTTCTCTGGTAACAGGGTTATAACTAAGGAAGTATTCCACACCATTCCTTCACATAATCAGGTGAATATAGGAGAAGGAGGGAAGGTTTCCTCCCTCTCTTCCTTTCGGGTGTTTAGAGGACAGCAGGTCTCAGTGTGTTGCCTTTGCTCTTATCTGTGTGAGCTGAGGCCTATCTGAGAAACCGTTGACCCAGCCACACGGAGGTGAAGGAACTGTTTTCTTGAGGGAAGTTTGGTGAGAATTTATTTTGTTAGTTACTTTATTGAGGTATTTCCTGAGTTTTCAAGTGTGTGTATCTGTTTTGTTTTGGTTTTACCAATTTTTGTCCCTCTTTCCTTTCGCTTTCTCCCTCTTTTCCCTTTTGGGGTTGTTTGGGGTTCTTGTTCTATATATTCATAGTGTTTAATTGTATATAACTGTAATATATGTGAATATATTTTTTTTTTTTGCTAAAATTTTCTTTTGCTACTTTTTTTTCTCTCTCTCAGGAGGAAGGAATCTGTGTGGCCAACAGCTGGGTTTAGCAGGGAGCCAACCCAAACCTTCACAACAAGGGGGTGCAAGGAAGGGCTTTCTTCTTTCAATTTCACCTTCCCAGTCCCATTCCAGTCACTCTCCAGTGCATCCAAGTCACTCCAGACAGCCCTCAGTCCCATCCCATTCCCCCTCCATCCCTCCTCAGTGCCCCAAGTTCTTCCCCAGTGCATCCCAGTAACTGCAGAAAAAAGGGTAGGATCAGGAGGAAAAGAGTTTAAATTGTGGGAAAAAACATATCTGTTGTCATTGTTTGTGTTTAAATTGAGGGGGAACCCTTGTCATCTGCAATTTTAGGGGTTTGTATTCAAGGAAAACACTCCTTTTCCGTATTAGTAGTCTCAGTTGACAAGGAACATCCACTTTCTGTTGGTTTGGGGTTTAAATGGAAGGGGGAAATATTTATGGTGACATTTTTTGGGTTTGAATTGAGGCCATTTCCCCAATTTTCAAGTACTTGTTGCACTTCCTGATGCATAACTCACCTATAAAAGTTATATCCTATAGGGACAGGATTTGCCCTACAGAGGTTTATTCAGCAAAGAGTTTTCAAAATAAAAATTGCTGAGTATTAAGTTTGAATGAATTAAGGTAGGAAAAAACCCCAAGCCAAAGATCTCAAGTTTTGCATTATTTACAATATTTGCATATCAGAGAATGAATTGCCCAAGGCAAAAATAAGAGATTCTGGATAGATATTTATGCAGTAGGAGAAAAATGCAAAATTACAGATAAGAGTACAATGGGAAATACTGATGTGTATTTCACTAGGAAAGACTGATAGGAATGCCTTGAGAAAACTGGTCTTATAAAGAATTTACACATGAAAACATTGTTTCAGTAGAACTAGAAGGAATATTATCAGAGTCTGGGTGTTCCACAATCAGCAACGTACCAATCTCCACAACAATTATTATATATCCAGTCAGGCATCCAATTCTTTAAATCATATACAATTTGCTGGTCAAACCCCTGTTTTCTAATTTCTTTGCTAACTGATCCCTGAACTTCTCAAGTTCTTTAACTATTTCTTCTCTCTGTCTTTTGTGTCTCACTTCTCATTGCCTCACAGTATCTCTTTCAAAAGCTCATCTTTGCGAGTTTCACTTTTTCCGAAATAGCTGAAAGCAACTCATAAGATTCACTAGATGTTTCCTTACTTTACAAAATGTCTTGTGTTTTTATAATCTACACATAGTATATCCACACAAAGCCACAAGATGTCGCCCTACACCACAAAATCTACCTAGCCTTCACAAGCCAGTATATCCACACAAAACCACAAACCAGATTTAGCCACACAAAATATCTGTATCTGACTAAATTTACCTATAAAAATACACATGCAAGAGCCAAACAACAATAGAATCTAATCCACTGAATTTTGTCTGACTTCTGATCAAACCCACAATAAATACACCAAAAATTCAGGGTTCTATCCAATCTTAATGGACAAACCCTAATTCTAGGTCTTATCCAATGTAATACACTTACAGCTAGTTGTTCAAAATCACCTCCCATACATGACTTTTAGCAAGGTGTTTCTTTAAGCAATTCGAGCAAAGCAAAAAAACAGTTCTAGGTATACAATACACTTTCCAATAACAAACAAGATAACACAGAACAACAATGACACTAACATAAAAAAACTCCAAGCACAATAATGGCACCTAAACTCCAACACAAGGGACTAGTCCTCTATATTCAAGAAAAATAGTACCTGTAGTGCTGCATCTAGGAGGGAGTGTTCCCCTCTGCCTCGCAGGAACTTACAGAAACAAAGGATAAATACAACACAGGAGGACTAAGTCCTCAGAAACCAGGACAAATTTGTCAAACACAAGCAAGTAAAGCACATGCCAGTCTCAGGGAGTACCCTTGTGGAAAAGCGTCCTTTTCTGATTATCACACAGAGAGAAGGCATCCCTTCTTTGACTTACAGTAAGGAACCAAACAAGACAAGAAAAGTATAAATACATTTTGTATCAATATGCAGAGGTCCTTGTTCACCCTTGCTAGAAGCCAAGCAGGGAAAGGGAGCCCCACCAAGTAAACTTACCTAGGGGCCTCAGGGGGTTCCGAACACTAAGGCAGTTTCTGCAACCAGGAGAAGATGTTCCATTTGCCAAGGGTGCCAAAATGAAGCCAAAAGATCTCAAAATAATGAAACTGTTTATAGACAGTTTATCTTTAAGAAGCAAACGTATTTATTGAAGTGCTTGGGGCTAGCCAGCTAATGCTGGACACACTAGCCCAACCCATTTTATACATTCTAGAGCATGGTTACAACATTAAATCATACATATTAATGACTTCTTGTTTTTCATTGTTCGCTGACCTAGCTCCTTCCAAAGTCCTAGCTCTAAGCCCCCTATATCTAGTTTAAACATCTAAGTTACGTGATTCATAGCCCAGTGGTCTCTCCCTAACATTTTCTATAATGAAGACTTTGGTCCGAAGACTTTGGTCCAGGAGCCAAAACAGAACAAGCTATTAACTAGTGTTTCTACAATGTATTTCTAGCAAAACAGGCAGAACAATTAGGCCTATTATCTCCTTCCAACTCAGCAGGGCAAGGTTCATCAACTAAGCCATTGTTAACTCCTCTTGTACCCTGCTTAGTTATCACCTACACTACAGTAGCACATATTTACATGCACAAGACTCATCCCTAAGAACTAGCACAGCAAGATCCTTCAATATTCCAAATTCAATGCAAATATTGTGTTAACCTTCTTGATTTCCTTCTGTAGTACAATAAAACAAATTGCTCACCTGCCCTGTATATATTTATAAAATAGCGGTAGTGGTGATTACGGTTAGTGGTTATTGGAGATACTGGAAATTAGGGGTAGGTGTCATTATGGGTAGGGTTAAGGTTAGGATTAGGTTTATAGTTAGTGTTAGAAGTAAGGGTAATATGTGGTTGGGGTAATTAGGGATAGTGATTTTTAGTGAAAGTGGTAATTATGGGTAGTGGTTATTATGAAACAGGGCAAGGATTTAAAAAGTTAATTTAGAAGGAGACTCAGCATCTTGCCCTAAGAAATATGATGTTTTAAACTGAGAAAACTGGTTCCCAAAGATTAACTGCCCAAAAGAATGCCTCCCATTGTGTTACAGGAGAGATAACACTGAGAGTGGACATCCATAGAGATAAGAAGGTATGGAGTCAGGGTGAGTCAGGAGGTTTTCTTTGCAAGCCCGGACATGTAGAGAAAAGGTGAAAAGTTCAACTGAGGAAGAGGAGAGAAAATGACCCCTTTTGAGGCTGAAGAAACAGGAACGACCACCAAAAACCTCCCCAA
>JAWWTY010000071.1:1818269-1837452 GCA_035222235.1 Margarornis squamiger
CCTTCCACCAGCCCAGGTTGCTCCAAGCCCTGTCCAACCTGGCCTTGGGCACTTCCAGGGATGGGGCAGCCACAGCTGCTCTGGGCAACCTGTGCCAGGACCTTGCTGTAAAAACCTTCTTCTTTATTATCTAATCCAAACCTCAGCCTTTTTAGTTTAAACCCATCACCCCTGGTCTCACCCCAACTGGCCCTGGGGCCTCACCATAGCCCATGTGCCTTGTCACCCTCTGAATCCAGACATGGTCACAAGCTGAAATAATACAAAATACCAGCCCCTTTGATTGCTGGCTGAATTACCCTGAGTATTCAGGGAGCAAACTGAGGCATTTCACAGGGTCCCTTCCTACTTCTCCCCCCCCTGACTAGGGGTATCAGACGTGGTCAGGGGCACAGTAGCCAGTGGTGCCCAATAACCCAGCTGGGGTCCCTGTGTTGGCATTCACAGGTTCCCAAAGGCAACAGGTCTTGTGGCTCTTGGCTCATCTCTGTCCTTCCCATGTCACCCACAGGCCATTATCTGCAGCTGTTTCATCCCATTTTATTTTGGACTGTTGCCTCCTGTTTTCCATGGGGTGGTGAGTACCTTGTGGTCTGGAGATCCTACCTCAGGTCAGGCCAAGGGCACCTCTAGTCCGTGTCCTTTCTCTGGTGGTGGCATTAAGGATGTTTGTACCTGTGTTGGCCACCCAAGTTGCTCGGTGCTGTGTTCCCACGGTGCCCAAAAAAGATGCCCCAAAGTTCTTACTGCAGACAGAACTGACCTCCTCACAAAACTGTCCATCCTCTCCCTGTCCCCAGGGCTGGTTCAACTCCTTTCTGCTCCCGGTTTCATTAAAGAGAGGTTTAATGAAATAATGGTGGTGGGTGTGGACCCGGAGCGCACGGAACCCCTTTGGAAGGGGATCTCTGTACCCCAGAGGCTGAGCCTGGGCAGGGAAGAAACCCCAAAGGGGGCGCGAGGAGGGCTCAGGGTGCCCTATTTCCTCTCCTAGCGTTACATGGATGGAGAGCTGGGCATGTGGAACGCTGGCTTCGTGAGCCGCAGCACCATCACCGTGTCCCCGTTCGCCGGCGAGTACGACATCTGCCCCAAGGAGGGCCCCGCCGCCTTCCTCACCTTCCAGCTCTCCGACTGCATTCTGCACATCTCCAAGAGGAACTTCTGCCGCTTGCTGTACATTTTCCAGTTCCCCACACGTCAAGTGAGCTGCTCCTCCAGGTACCCAGAGCCACGAGCCCCCTTTCTCTAGCCCAGCTGCCCTGACTGGCACCTCTCCCCTGCAGGTCCTGAACCAGTTTTTTGCCAGTGGCTACCAGGACACGATCTCCTTCTTCCAAAGACTGAGTAAGTGATTGGGAGTGAGGAGCAGGTAGGTTGGCTGCTTCTCTTACCTTGTTGGGTTGCTGACAGAAGGTAAGACATGCTGCCAGTGCACCCCAAGGGCAGAGACATCCCTGCATCCCTGGCACTGCCAGGATTCCCTGAGTCCCAGCCCCTCCTGGAGCTCCCTGGTCACTCTCAGGTGATGTCAGATCCCCTTTTCTCTGCCACACTGTCCCAGGGAACACAGACCCCCAGGACCTGGATACAAGCACAGACTTAGGGGTCCTGTGTGGTGGTTGATAACCCACTGATCCCAAAAAGGTTTGGTGATCCCTGACCCCCTAACCCCACTCCAGTTAGGCACAGGGTCACCAGTGTCCCTGTTTTCCTGGCCATGCCTCACACTGCTGGAGACCTGGAGCTGAGCAACAGGCAGTGAGAGCTGCATTCTCTTCCCCCCAGCTGATTTCTCTGTGGATTACTTTGAGGGCTTTACACTTTCCTTCACCAATGGATCACAGCAGAAAGGTGAGGAGACCCTGCACCTGAAGCCAGGACTGAGAGTACTTTGCTCCAGAGCCACAGAGCCTGAGGATGACACTGAAGAGAATCCAGGGACTATCCCAGGAGAAGAGGAAGAGGAAAACCCACAGGGCCTTTACCAGAAAGGTAAAGAACCAACACTTTCCTTATCCCATTGGTCTTCAGGAGCTAAGTGACACTTGCCCAAGGTTGTCACTACCAAAGGAGGCTCTTTGGGTCTTTGCAGGCTCCAGCAAAGATGTGAGAACATGAGGAATGGGACAAAGTGCCCCTTGGGTCAGGGGTTACCAGTGAAGCCTCATGCTGAGCTCTTTTTGGGTGAGGATTGAGGACTTGGGGCTGGGTCAGAAGGGCTCTTTGGAAAAGCAGCTCTTTCCCTGGAGAAAGCCATTTATTTACTCACCTTGCAAGGTAATAACAGGTTCTGCCCACACATCCTTTTGGTAAGGGTGTCTCAAGGGCTCCAGGTTCAAATCCAAATTCCTCTTTAGCAACTCTGCTTGCAGCCAGAGAAATACTGAGAGCCTGAAAAGCACGTCAGAGCTGCAGCCAAACCCCTCCCTGTATCGTTTTAAGCAACACAGAGCAGGTTTAAACCCAAAACTTGTAGTTTTTTGCAATCCTCTGCAAAGTAATGCCCTCTCTCCTTTTGGTTTTACATGGAAAACTGGGATGAATCCTCAGCATTTCAGTTCCTGGTTTGTATTATTGTTACCAGAGAAAATACCTGCTGGGATGCAACATGTCTTTCAAATTTATTATCTATTTCTTTTTTCTTTCTGATTCTTCCAACATTTCAGAATTCATCAGCTTAGAACAAATGACACAGTTTTTTCAACATGCTGATTATTTCAAATGTTGCCACGTAAATAAAAAGTGAAAAAGACACAAATATTGTTCTAGGAGGACCATGCTTAATGAGGAATATAAAGGGGGAAGGATAGGACCGTTACCAACCCAGATCTAAAAATAAAAGCTTAAAAACCATAAAATAAAAGCAAGGAAGATCCTTCCCCTGAAAACAAACCAACTCTAGGCCCACTAAGAAGTGCAGGACACAGTCTGAGGCTGTTGCTTCCATGGTTGCTATTTTAAAGGCTCCATCACTCTGATGTGTGTGGAGCTTTTGGAAGCAGCATAGCAGGAACGAGGTTTCTTGGGACTCCTGGGTTATCAGGAGTCTCTGTCTCAGGTTTGTAGCTGGGCTGCAACATTTTGCACCAAAATCAGATCACCTGTGGGAGGAATCAAGACTCATTTGTTAGGCAGCCAAGAGGTGAGTCCAGGCTCTCAGCCTGCAGAGGAGAAGCACTTCAGATCTTCCCTAAGTGGGAAGAAAGAGCCCTGATGATCCAGGCCAGGGAAAGGCTGGTTCATTGTTTATCTGTGCAATGCTATAACATCCCTGATGGATGTTGCCAAAGCAGCAGGAGGATGAACTGGGGAACAACTTGTACCTGATTTCTGCCACAAGTGTTGTTTCCAAAGGACACAATCCCCAAGGATTTGCCTCTATCCTCTATCATTTGCACAGGGAGTTGCACCCCCTCTAATTCTTGGACTAGAAGCAGAGTGTGGAATAAAACACCTTCAACCAACAGCCAGAGCCACGGGCAGGACTGGCCACAGGCTGGGCTTTCTTTGGCTCCAGGGCTTGGATCAGGTTCTGGGGTTCTTCCCTCTAGACCTGCAGTGGGATCCACCTTCAGAGGGAGCTCCTGCTGCCTTGGAATGTCTGCAGACCCTCATCCCATCCACCTCAGCCTCCAGTTTCTGCTGAGTTCGATGGGGCAAACAACAGGAGAGTGGTGGGAGGGCAATATTTGAAGGATATCAAAAGCTGCTTATCCTGTTGCCCTTTGGACAGCACGAGGGAGGGAACAGCTCTGCTCAGGTCCTTAAATC
The DNA here is from genome assembly GCA_035222235.1 of Margarornis squamiger. Lineage (NCBI taxonomy): Eukaryota > Metazoa > Chordata > Aves > Passeriformes > Furnariidae > Margarornis > Margarornis squamiger. Next base: position 1,822,044 of record JAWWTY010000071.1, read on the forward strand.
CAGCTTGTCTCACAGGAGCTGCCAGAAGTGCCTGTCACACTGACCAGAGTGGGTTTACTCTCTTTAGGGCCAGGCCAGCCACAGAAGAGCATTTTTGGCCCCAGTTTGCATTTTAAAGAGAGAATGACCGACTTGCAGCCCAGCCTGAAGGCAAAGCCTGACCTGCACTGAGGAGCACAAGGAGGTGACAGTGACAGCACAGACAGAGCCACAGCCCCTTCTGTCCCTGCTTTCCCTGACCCACCTTTAAAGGAGGCATTTCAGAGTGGATCTCTCCCAGCTGGGAGCAGCTGCCTTGCCAGTCTGCTTCCTTGGGCTGAAACACCCCCCTGCACAAGGTGATTCCAATTGATGCCCAGCTTTATCCACTGCCTCTGGCAAAGCCTCCTGGTGCCCTTAGCTCAAAACTCTTGCAGAGGAAGCAGCACCAGCTGTGCTTCCTTGAAAAGATGAGGGATTAATAAAGCAAAAACCAGCTGATTTGAATATTGAGTTTTTACATATTTCTCTCTTGGCAAATCGCTGCAGTTTTGGAGCAGGAGGGGTCTGTGCTGGGACTATTTTGGTTTGGGTGTGTCTTGTAGGTTGGTTTTTGTTCAAGTTCTCAAAGTTTTACTGACTTTTTATGATTAAGCATCATAGGGGCAGGTGGGGCACACTGGGCAATTCCAGCTGTGCTCCTGTTTGTGGCTGAGATTTGCAGACTCATTTAGTGGATTTGGGTGTCCAATTCCTGGATGAGAATTTTCTTTGGGGGTTTTAATTCCCATTGGAAGTGCAGATGCCTGGGGCTGACTGAAATGGGAATACCCTGCCTGGAAGTGGTGGTGGTGCTTATTAGGAAGCCCAGGACCTTTCCCACCCAAACCATTGCGTGATTCCATGAAATAAGTGTCCAGGCTTCTTTTAGCAAGCTCATTCCATGCAAAATATTCTCAGGGCCCTGATGCCAACCAGAGACAGCAGAACCTGGTGTACTCATCTCTCACAGAGCATTTGGAGTTAACTATGGATCTGTTCCCATCAAAGCAGCCTTCAGCTGCTCCCCACGTTCATGCCTGCACTCTCCAGGGCCCTGAGGGTGAAACTTCCCTCTGTTCTGGTTCCCTCTGGGCAATTAAAGCAGCTCCTTATTCAGAGAAACAGCTTGAGCTGTTGGGATCCATTTGTTGCCCATTGGGACCCAGCAAAGAGGGCAGACTCAGCTGGGCTGAAGCCAATCCATCTGATGTGCAGTGTGGATTTGGGATAATTAAGAGAGCTGCCAATTAATTCAGTGTCCACACCAGCACCATGGGCTGTGTCTGCCTGGGCCCTACACTTGTGTGTGGCTGCAAATTACAGACAATTGAGTGTAAAGAGCTAATTTATTTGTGAAATGTAGGAGATGCACAGTTTGCAAGACTCCTGAAGTAGGAGGAGGTTAATCTTTAGGTTCCTCCATCCTTCCCCACAGCTGCAAATTCGAGGGGGGGTTCAAATGTGCTCCCACCTCCACAGGCAGGAGAAGCAGAGCTATGGGGGGGGTGAAGCTCAAGAATAGATCATTGGTAAAATATCTTCAGAGAACTGGACAAAAATTTGTTCCTGCCCAGTGTGATGCTCCCTAAGGGTTCTCCCTCACTCTGATGAAATGCTCTGAAAGTTTTTGAGCGGGAGGAAAACACTTAAAAAGTGGCATTTCCTGGTAAATTCCTGGCCTGTAATCGGCATTAAAGCTGCTGGTGATGAGGAGGGGGAGTGGGGAGAGAAAAGGGTCCTGGGCTGTGGGTGCCTGCAGGTGAAGCAGCACCAGAGCTTTGCCTCGACCTTCACCTTAAAGCAGGTCAGGGTGAGCAGAGGCAGCAGCCCTGGAGGCAGAACCAGCTCCCAAGTGGGGGAAAAAAGCTCCACAAATATGCCCTAGAAAAGCAGCAGCCGTGCTGGTGTGTGAGACCAGCTCTGGTTTCACCCATCCCTTCTTGGGGCAGCAGAACCACGCGGTGTCAGAGACCCCCAGGACCCTTCCAGGACCATTACCTGTGGGGACAAGGGGACAGCAGAGTCAGGATCTGTGGGCCACCAGGGATGAGCAGCCCCTGGAGGGTTTGACACCAAAGGAGTCTGTAGCTGTGTGAAACCATTCTGTGCGAGTCTCTGCACAGCTGCTCGTGAAGGAACTGGCAAGCAGCTTTGAGGGAGATGGGACTTAAAAGCTGTCAGTGTGACAAGTTAAATGCCTTAAATCCTTGAGAGCTCAGTGCCAAAATGTCTCTCAGGATCTTGGTTAAAGTGCCTGATGTCCTGCCAGGGCAAAGCCCAGCAGATAGACATCTGGCACATGAATCTATTGCAGTAGGGAAGAAGCACTGAGCTGGCTCATAGCTCCTATGAGATATCAAAATTATGTCAAAGCAGGGAAAAACAGCTCCTTTAATGTGGGCTACTCCAGATCTGGGGTTTTGAGCCAATGACCCGTGGGTGAGGTCCCTCAGGGTTTGCCTGCTGAGGGTTTGGCTCCCCCAAGCTCCTCACCTCCTGTCCACTGCTCTCTTGGGCAAACGAGGCACCAGGGTTTGGAGGAGCTTGTGGACTCGCTGTACCAGGGAGCTGACACCTTCCAGCAGCCCCCACACCTTCTTCACCCTGCAAGAGCAAAACAAACAGGCTGAGTTTAATGCTGGGCAAAGGCAGCAAAGAGGGAAGGGTGTTCATGGTAGGTGCACACTGCGATGATCTTTTCCATAACCACAAGTGATCCCGTGGTGTTCCCACCAGCCATAGCCACTCTCCCTGAGTTTGCCTTCAGGGAGCACTGAATCCCTCACCCCTGCTGAAGGCACAACCCCTGGTTTGTGTGGCATTCTCTGAGGCCTCTCAGCACGTTCTTACCCCTTCCTGAATAAAGCTGGCAGCCTGTATGGCTGCAACAGGACCTTGGCCAGGGGGTCCTGCAGTCCATTCACCTGCTCCTTCTTCCACAAGCCTGTACCCATGAATGACAACACAGAAGGAAAAAAAGGTCAGTAATAGAAAAAAATCAGATAAATGCAATAATCCCTCTTGTCCTGCAGCTCAGGTAGATGCTTTAGCCCAGCCCCAAGTCCAGTTTGAGCCACTCTTACAAAGCCTCTTTGCAAGCAGCTACTGCAGGTCTGGAAATCTTTATTAGAAACACATAACTCAGTAATGCCTTAAACATAACAGTGCTCCTCTGGAGGGGTGCAGCAGCCCTAAACCCCAAGCTCAGCAGCCCAAATCCTCTACCTGGCAGGAAATAGGGAGTCAGGTACTGAGGGACCCTCCTGCAGAGGCCGGGGTGGGTCCCGTTGGGTGGTGCTGACTCGTTCTTGCCGCAGGTGCTGCCGAAGCGGAAATTGCCATCGAAGTAGTTGCACCCAAAGGCGTCTGTGGGACACACAAAGGGGTGATGTTTGGGGTGTCACACCCTGAGACTGCCCATGGGGTCTTTGGGGTGGCACTTACTGTTCCTGTACAGGAAAAGGGCAGTGTCCTGGTAGCCCTGGGAGAAAATGTCGTTCAAGACCTGCGAGGAGGAACACTTGAGGTCACTAAAGAGCAGGCAGAGGCAGTGCAGGATCTGTCCAAAGCTGTTTGGCCATGGAGGGTTGGGATGGCCCATTTGGGAAGGCAGCAAGCACAGGTTGGTGTTGGAAGGAACTGTTAGGTTGGTTTCCAACCACCAAAGCACTGGTCATAGAATCACAGAATATTTTGGAGTGGAAAGGACCTTAAAGATCATCTCATTCCATCTGGTCCTTTGCAGGTTGTGGAGCCCTGTCCCAATTTGACCACCCATCAGCAGTGTCCTCCCCAAACAATGTCCTGCAGAAACAGTCAGTGCTGTCTCCTCCCTTCAAAATCTGATTAATCAGTGGTGGAGATTGAGCTGAACCCTAAAGCTTGGGGAGGCACGAGCAGCACTCATTTCTTCCCCCCAAAACAAAGCTGGGAGAAGCCCTGGTGGCCTTACCATGGTGCTGGGTGGGAAGAGAGCATAGCTGATCCTGCAGAGGTTCTCAATGGAGATCTGGATGCTGCCGTTGAAGATCTGGAAGCAGAAGAAGATGGCAGGGCAGTCCCGCGGGCAGATGTCGAGCTCCCCAGTGAAGGGGGACACGGTGATGACAGGCTCCTCCAGGCTGGACACGGGCTGCAGGCCAGTGAATCCACCATCCACATAGCGCTGGGGGCAGCAGCAGACAGAGGGTTGGCTTTGAGGATCGTGGCAGTGTCACCAAGATGCAAACCAGCAGCTCCACAGGTGACATCTCCCACCACGAACCAGTGCCAGCACGTCCTCTCCTCTTTCAACAGCACCTCTTCCTACCCTTGCTCTTAATCCCAGCCCTTTCAGCACCCAGCCAGTTCCTCAAGCAGGTGCTGTAATCCACAGCAGTTATTAAATGGGAATATGATTCTTTTAATTCACAAAGCTTTGTAAAAAAAAAATGGTTGGCAGCTGTGAGCCAACTCAGACTTGTGTAACTTTCAAGTCCTGAGCTTGAGCAGTAGGGCCCCCACTTCAATAAGTGTCTGTAAATCCCTGGGGGATTATTCACTGGGCAAGGAAAATGTCATTTGCTGTATTCCAAAAGGAATCAGAATTTACCACCCACCTCAGTGGGATTTGAGGTTGCAGCTGATCAGGTGAAATGTTCATGAAGTAACAGTGCAGAGGGGACACACAGCAATCGTGGACCCATGGAATAGGTTGGGTTGGAGGGGACCTTAAAGCTCATCCCATCCCACCCCATGCCATGGCAGGGACACCTTCCACTAGCCCAGGTTGCTCCAAGCACCATCCAACCTGGCCTTGGACACTCCCAGGGATGGAGACCTTAAAGCCCCTGCCAGTGCCTGCACAGGCTCCAAGAGAGCTGGAGAGGGACTTTGGACAAGGTCTGCAGTGCCAGGACGAAGGGGAAAGGCTTCCCACTGCCAGAGGGCAGGGTTAGACAGGATATTGGGAAGGAATTCTTCCCTCTGAGGCCCTGGCAGATGTTTCCCAGAGAAACTGTGGCTGCCTCATCCCTGGAAGTGCTGGAAACCCCCTCTGTGCTCCTCCTTCACACAGACAAGCACTGGGTATGAAAATGCACAGGGCTGGGGAAGGATCCTCCTGCAGACTTTCAGTGTCTCAGCCTGATCTAAAGGAGTCTGCCCCTGATCTGAGGGAGAACCTGCACTGCAGAATAACCCTGCTCAGGAGAACTGGATGGTGTCTCACATTCCTGAGCATGGGAATCTTCTCACCTCACGTCTGAGATCTGCAAAGCAAGGCTGAATCAGCCACACTCTGCCCTGGGCAAAGCAGGAGAGGGGTCTCCAGGTGGCAGTTCCACCCAGCTATCACATTAGGATGGGATGGGGAACAAGCTAAAAGGCTTCATCCTCCTCCCTGAACAAAAGAAAAAGCCTGGCCATACATATCCCACCCTGCTCAAGCTGGCCATAAATATCCCACCCTGCTCAAGATGGCCATACATATCCCACCCTGCTCAAGCTGGCCATACATATCCCACCCTGCTCAAGCTGGACATACATATCCCATCCTGCTCAAGATGGACATACATATCCCACCCTGCTCAAGCTGGACATGCATATCCCACCCTGCTCAAGATGGACATGCATATCCCACCCTGCTCAAGCTGGAGACCAAACCCAAGACCACACTACTCAGAGCATGTGTTTTGTTGGAAGGATCACTCACCACTCCTCGGTAGGATGGAGGGATGAACCCACAGTAAATAGGAAGGAAGCAGCTGCAGAGCAGGGCCTGGGGGAGGAGAGGGATTGCAGAAGTCAGTGTTCCTGGTAAAGTTCTCCTGGACAAAAGCTGTTGAGTGGGTGCCTGAGAATTCAGCCTTGGCAAAGTCTGGAGCCAGGCTGTGAGTGCCACCCAGACTGTGGCAAGAAGAAGGGCTTCAAGATCTCTTTTCATTAAAGTTCAAACAATTCCTTAGAGCAGGGAATAATGCTCCAGTTTTTAATTAATTAACAAAAGTAGATTTATTTAAATTTAATGAACATCAGTTTAATTGAGCTCTGCCAGAATTAATAGGTGCAAACCTACATATCGCTGTTCAACATTGCCCATCGAGGGTGGCAAGGTGAAACTTTGGGGCCAAATTTTCATCTTTGCAGGTTTTTGGACAAAACCAAGACATCCTCACGAATCATCCTCATCCTGCTGGGCTTTGTCAATGACAAAGCCACTGCTGGGGCATTTGCAACCATTTTCCACCAACCTCATGAGCTGGAAATGACCCCCTGGGCTCCTGGTTTGCCTAGAACAGGCACCACGGTGTGAACTCCAACATCTCCATTGAGTTGCCATCCTCTCCTGCCTCCCTGGGACAAGCAAGCCCAGGACCTCACAGTCTTTACCCTGGGATTCTTCCCCCACATAATTAACCAGATAATTGACTGGTTAATCAGCTGCTTGTTGTTTGGCAGCAGCTTTGCCCAGCTCTTTCCTCCCAGGAAAGTGTGAGACAACAAGGAAACCACTGCCAATGGGATTTGGCCAAGGAGAGACCTGTCAGGAGAGCTGAAAGGTCCATGTGAGCATTAACAGAGCTCTTCAAGAGTCATCAGCATTTATTAGAGCTGGCCAACATCAGTTTTATGAGGCTGGAAACAAACCTGGTGATTTTTTAGCACGTTTTGTTGCTGCCTGACTCTGGAATTCACATCTCCCTCCCTCCCTACCTCCCTCCAAGCCTCATGGAGCTCATTGTGGCGGGACCATGTCTCTGGCAGAGCTTCCTGATACCCTCAGTAGAAAATCTGGTAACTCCTACAGGTCTGGTTTTTTGCTCAGGGTAGAAAACAATGCAGTTAAAAACACCAGCCTAGATTCCTCCACCCCAAGGAACAGGCAGAGATCTTCCTCAGCATCAGAGGAAGGTCTCTGCACCTGAATGAGCTCCTCTTTGGAGCTGAACTCTGAGGCCATGACGTTCTGGCCGTCCACCACCCGTGTGAGTGAGATGTGCAGCCTCCCCGTGGCCAGCTGGTAGGAATCCTCGGGGAGCATCCTCTGCAGAACACTCTTGATACTGGCCAGCAGGCTGCACTTGGGAGACAGGGGACCCAGGATGGTTTTCCTCACTTCTGCTGCCAGGGCAAAGAAAAATTCCTTTAGGTCATCTGAAACACAGACAAGGGGAAGGCAGAGAGAAAGTCAGTATCCCTGCTGCCCTCCCAGTTACATTTTTCATCCTATTTTCGACACTCCTCACAAATAACCCCCTTGCAGCCCCTCTGTGTGACCCCAGGATGCCCCTGCAGGGCAGGAAAAGTGACATCACCTCCGTGATGTCCTCAAAGGACAACGTGTTACTGAGTGTGACCTCATCAGTGAAATCCCAAGGTGAGTGCTCGAGGTAGGGATTAGGGAGAGGCTCCAAAGAGCCCCAGGAAGGGGGATACAGGTGCAGACAGTGGGTTGTAGGTGTCAGTGTGACTTGCACAACACTTTCCTGCCTTCCACCTCCAGTTTTCCACGTGGGCAGCCCCAGCCTGCCTGGGAATGCTGGGATGGCTCAGGGATGAGGACAGGGAGCAGCTCCTCTGCTTAGGGCTTTCCTGCAAGCCAAGTGTCCTGGGAGTCCCCGCTCACCTGAGCTCCCCCAGCAGCCTGTGAGACCGTGTTAATAACAATTAACCAGGATTAAAGGGGCAGAGCTGGAGCCCCAGCTGAGGGCTCAGCATACTCAGGGTTTTAAAGGCTGTGCAGTGATGGGGAGGAAGAGGAGTGCAGCAAACCCCGCAGTCAGCCAGATGCCAAGGAGGGAGTTTGGTCCCTTTGCCTCCATGGGGAGATCCCCTGGGGGAATATCCCAGCTTGGGGGTTAAATCCCTTCAGAAGAAAGCTTATCCAGCTCTGAAAAAGCCACTCTTGCACCGCAGTGGGCTCCCTGTGACCCAGCCCAGAGCCTCAGCACCACAGCTTTGGAGGGTCAGAGGCTTCCGTGCTGCCTGCTGAGATTGCGTGGCCAGGCAGATGGATTAGATGGAGTGTCCACCAGGCACCTGGAGCCACCCAAGCATTAAGAGGGGTTATGTGTGTTTGAGCCGATGTTGAGGCCATGTGGTGGCAATCAGCGCTCAGCGGGGTCACACGGGGACCTCGGGGATCCTGAAAGAGCCAGAGACACCCCAGGGGGGTGGAGCACCCCCAGCCACTGTCTGCCTGCTCTGGGTCCTAGAAAGAGGGGGGAACGTGGAAAAAATGCCCACAAGCTGCAGGGTAGGAGGTGAGAGACAATCCCAGCCTGGGGGCTTTGGGTCAGGGCAGGCAAGGGATGACTCTGGCAGCAATGCCCTGTCTGTGCCTGCCTGCACCACCTTGGTGACCAGGCATGTCCCCAGGAGGTGACCTGTGGGGTGGCAGAGGACAGACGGGCTCTGGGAGCTGCCCAGGGCAGGGCAGGGGGTGTGGACCCGACTGCAGCCACCCCATAGCACACCAAACACACCTTTCACCCTCTTTTTGCCCCAGGGTGAGTTTGTGCCACTTTCATTTTCCTTATTAGAAACCCAGCCAGAGTCACCACTACCCATCACCTGCCCTGGGGAAGATATTTTGGGCACAAGATCATCTCAACCCCTCTAAGTGGATGGTGTTTGCATCCCCAGGGAAGCAGAGCCCTGTTTCAGCACTGATATCCCCAGCAAGAGCAGTTTCCAAATTTATTTACACTGCTGGACAGGCCTCAGCTCCATCCATGATACCAGCATGAGGAATCAGAGAGGAAATTTTGGGGTCCTTGCTGATTTGTGGAGGACTTCCCCCCTATATGGGCAGAAATGTTTATTTCTGCTGTTTCTAAAAAGCAGAGGTTTCAGGAAATGCATGTTTCTGGCTTCTTCCATTATTACTTGGCTCCTAAACCCCTCTGCTCCTCCTAAATGTCCCCACTCCTTGAAGCAGAGCTTGAAGCAGCCTTCAAAGCCTTAAGTCTTGTGTACACTTGTTTACACATGGGCACTAATTGGAATTATGGAAGGATGTGATTATTAGAAGTGGATTAACTGCTCTGAATTAATTCTACACATGGTCCTGTTTCCACCTTGTTGAAAGAGAGTTAGAGGAAACATCTTTTGCAACAATAAGAGAAATCCCAGCCCTGGGTTGGAGCAGGGACTGCTGTTCCTTCAGGAATATCCCACTGATGAGCCCTTGAGCTTTGGGCACAGGGAAAGGTGCTCCAGTGTCTGGGAATGGGAATTGCTCCACATCTTCCCTTGTTCTGGGAAGGCTGAGAGGGATAACCCAGAGAGCCATGCAAGCAGGGCTGTCAGCTCTGGGGGTACCTGTGACTGCCACTCGTGTCCCTGCATTGCTAAGGGATAACCCAAAGGGCCATGCAAGCAGGGCTGTCAGCTCTGGGGGAACCTGTGACTGCCACTCGTGTCCCTGCATCGCTAAGGATCCCAAGAGAGCTGATCCACAGGGGACAAAAGGGCTTCATGTGGGCATGTCCCATGTAAATGCCAGGTCTCCAGGCTTTCCCTGGGACACATCTCAGCACTGCCCAGACCTCAGGCAGAAGGGAACTCGGGCTCCTTCAGCAGGAGCAGGGAAATGAGCCAGTGGAAGACAGGTACATCCAGATTTCCCCACGCAGTATCTCCCCACCATCTGACAGGGAAAGTTCAGACTGTCACAACAGACTAGCTCATCTTACACCACCCAAAATTGCTCCAGCTTGGCTGCCAATAAGTGGCAACACCTTGGGGTTCTTCAGTTCCAACATTATCACGTCCCTGTTGCCAAATACCCCCGAAATCCTCAGGAATAACAGAAGCCCCTATCAGTGCAATTTTAGCATTCAAAACACTGTCTTTTTAGTGCTAGGAAACAAGGCCTCACTTTCTTTGCAGCTCTGGCTGTGTATGTGGCCAACAAAAATGCTGCCTCCACACAGACACCAACACATCAGGTTTTCACCTATTTATACATTTTTTAACAAACAAAGACGTTAATGTCCATTGCTTCTAAATTACATCATTCCCTTTCATTAGTTAGTATTCCATCCACGATTATTAATTATTAATCTCTCACTGCTCGTACCAATTAGTTCATACTTTTAGTCAGTTTCATATCTTTTTCCTCCAGTGGGGGGTTTTCCAACACAAATGCTGAGCCTTTCTTAGTCTTCTTTGTTATCTGCTGGTTTCTGCCAAAGGTCCTTCCTTTCAGATGTCCAGTTTCAACAACACATCTCGCTCTCACGGGCTCTCAGGGTTAACTTTAAAACTTACAGTTTCAGTACTTTTCCCAAGCTGTGTTCTCACAAAAGCTGCTTAGGACAACTTTTTGCTCTGTGACGGCTAAGGGCAATTTAAGGCCTAACACACAACCCCGTGATTAGTGAAAACAACTAATTAAAAGGCTCATTTAAAAAGCTCTAGCATTTCCAACATCCCCACCAGCGCTTCAACGCATCGGCTTTGAAACAAAACCTCTGCAATAAGGGAATGGAGGTGATGGTTTCCTTACCGAGGCCGACCCCGCACACGACGGCAGCAGCAATGAGGGACCCAGCTGATGACCCATAGACCTTGCCCGCTGATTTGAGGAGCTCAGGAGCCAGTTCCAGCAGGGACTGCACCACCCCAACCTGGTAGAGGGCCAGGAAACCACTGCCCGAGAAGGAGAGCGAGAACGGGGTGCTCGGACCCCGGAGATCCTCCACGGGCATCTCGGGATCACAGCGCTGTCTCTGGCTCGGGGTCTCGGGTTGTCCTCTTTCACCAGGTGAAGCTCAGGCTCTCTTCTCCTTTGCTCCCTCCAGGCTCATCTCTGGTGCAGAGGAGTCCAGAAGATGGATTTTCTGCCTCCTTTTATGACAGCTCCCCGAGGCGTTGAGATTCGTGAGCTATTTTAATTGCTGCCTGTGCTAAAAACAGAAATTTTCCCCTGATCAAAACAGCTCTTATAATCCTCCACAACAGGCAAGCTGATGCTCAGGGCTGAATCAAGGCTCCCCCTCTCATTCCAAGGGGTCTGCAGTGCTCCAGGAGCTCTCCCAGGGATGGTCTCGGCGCTCCCGTGCCCGTCACACTTGGAAACATCCGTGCAAAAATGTCTCTTTGCTTCGTGCTTTCTTCATCAAAGGGTGTTTTCCTAAATAGGATTCTCCATCAATCCTGGCTTAGGCACAGCTCAGTACTGAGTGAGTAAAGGCTTGTATAAGACACTTAAAGCCAGAGGGTGTTACACAAGGGGTGGATGCAGGGCTGGGTTAGGCTTGGAGATATTCCTTATATTTGCTCCCCATTGGAAGGGGTTTTTCCTTGCCTGACTCTTGGATATCATTTGGGGGTGCAAAAAATGAAGAGCTGGGTTTGTTTCTCTCTCACCCTCCTAATGAGGTCCTACAGAAGGATCACATTCCCCAAATCTGTGATTATTGAACCAAAATCAATGTGCCTTTGGGCTGTTTGCATTTCCTGGGGGATAGTTAAAAAAAACACAGGGAAATTCAGTAGGTTTCTTGTGTCTTTTCAGCCTCAATGATCCAATGCTGCTGCCAACATACAGAATAAAAATTGCCATTTTCAACAGATTCACATTGATAAATACTGTGTGTTTCTGTTGTCCAAATATAGCCTGAACACTGAGAGTGAATACTACATATGTTGGAATTAAGGTTGTGTCTATACAACCCTGACATGCGGATAAGGCTGAAGGAACAAGCTCTCCTTTCCCATGACATGCATCAGCCTGGCCAGGACAGTACAGGGAAACAGAGGATGGCCCCAGCATCCTGACAGATCCTTTGCAGTGCTGTTTCACCCCAAATTTTTATACATTTTAACTTGTCCTCTCCAGCCATCGCTGTGTCCCCCCAACAAGAACTGTGTCCTGGGAGCAGAGACATGCAAACTGTCCCTGGGTTGAAGTGTCACAGTTCAGCAGGTGGACATTGCCTGAAGCACCAGGTAAATGTCACAGCCAGGGCTGGTCTCTGGAGCTGCCTGGGGGTCAGGACACACTGCAGCTCCAAGATATATTGAATAATTATCTGAGTTATGCTGGAGGTGAACAACTGCTTGAATTACATCCACAGCCACACTGGAGCTTCTCATTTCTTGCCTTTCCAGTGCTTGATGTTTCATGTTATCCCCTCGCTGGGTGAGTCTCCCACACATTGCAGCCTTTCCACCAGCCTCCTGGCGATATCTGAGCTTTGATCTGCATGATTCATGCTGCTGGCTCCTGCAGCCCTTGGGAAAGCAAAAATCCCTTCATTTAAAGGATTTTCTTCCAGCACTGGCAAGTCGGTGAAGGACAAAACCATCATCTCTTGCTGCAACTGGTCCGAACACTGCAGGGCATGGGAAGTGCAGGAATGTTTGCACCCTGGATAGAATAGTTCCTGTGTTCCCTGGGCATTAACTGTGCCTGTGGTGCATGTCAGGCCCCCAAGGGATCCAACAGGCTCTGTAGGATGCTCCTCCTTCACTCAGGGATTGCACTGCCTTGGTCGTGCCCAGCCCCTACTGCCAAGACTTGGGAAAGGTGTGAAGGATCCCATGGGACCTGCAGGAACACGTTCCTCTGTCCACACATTGCTCTGTCCTGAAGTGAGTCACGAGAGGCTTCTCAAGAGGTGTGGGAGGATCCAAATCCCCCCTGCACGCTCCCCAGCTGCAAACCCTGAGGCCCTGGGACCCCATTCCAGGAGATGTCATCCCCCCCTGGCTCAGCTCCGTGCTACTGTGAGATGAAACCTTGTCATCATCCTCTTAGTGACAGCAAATTTTGCATTCATTGGCTCATTAAGTGCTGGGCTGATTTCCTAAGCTGCCCTCCCTCCCCTGGCAAAGCAGGATTAGCAGGGACTGATGACTTTGGAGATGTAGGATGCCAGCAGCAGCCTGAGATGGTCTGGGGAGGAGGTCCCCGACTCACACCGAGCAGCAGGGCTGGGCAGGGCACAGGGAGGCTTCTTGCCCAGGCAGGATCAGTGCCCAGATGGCCGGTGTCCGTGATCCCAGGGATTTTCATGCAAGGGGATTGTCTTCGCTGTTGGAAGCCAAGACAGGGTGTTTAGGGAAGGATGAAGGTAATGCCGAGAGTTGGAAACCGCTCAAGCCCCCAGGACTAATAACTTGCCCTTCTTTGAAACCTTCTTAACATCTTCAGTGGCCACAGGCTGTCAGGTTCTCAATTTTATAACCAAAAGATTAATCCAAGGTGCTGGAGCTGCTCAGGAGAAGGGACAGGAGGTGCTGCACTAACAGCAGCTGTGGCTGCTCCCGACCTCATCCCACTGTGCTGGGCTGGAGCAGCATCCCTGCTCTGGGCTGGGTTATTTGGGGGCAAGAGCCCCCTGTGCAAGGGGCTGAGCAGGTTTTGCTCCTTGTTTTCCCAGCACCACTGCCCTGATGGGTGGGAAAAGAAAGGCCCAGTGACCACAGAAGGAGAATATTTGGTTCAGCTGTGGAATGTGGAATAGCACAGGAGAAGGGAAGGGGAGAGATGAGTCATTTTGCTCCCTGCTGTTTCACCTGGCAGGTGTGTCCCAGGTGCTGATGGAAGCTGAAATCCTCGGGGAGGTCAGTGAGGAGACAGAACCCTTTTCTGCTCCATGCAAATCCCAACCCACCCCTGTCACCGCGTGAGCTCGGATGCAAAACAAAGAGAGGCATTGCATGATCCTCCAGCTGGGTCCTCCCCACCTGCCCAACACCAGCTCACCCTGCCCCACCCACAGCAAGGGCTGGGAGCATCGGCACAAACAGCCAAGGGCAGTTTTGTTCCTCCTGCAGTAAAAGCCCCCCAGTTGGGGTCCTGGCCAAAGGGAAACATGGTGCTGACACGGCACTTGTTGTTGGCAGGATCCAGGAGTGGGATGTGGCATTTCTCAAGGCCCTAATTACCCTGGGCTAAATTAGATGGAGCCCCTGCAAGGTAACCCCCCCTCCTTGAGGCTCTTTAGTGATTGAACTCTATGAGACTTGTCCTTAAAGGCTTTGCAAACAGAGCCATTGATCTGGGTGGGGAAGGGCTGCTCCTGTCCTGCAAGGGCTCTGCTTCCCCATTTTCTATTATTTAGGGTTTTAAAAGGACTGAGAACCCAGAAGGAGGAGGTGCTGGACAGACCCAGCTGGCACCAGGAGACTGTCACCCCACGCATGGCACTGACCCAGACCCAGACATTTGTTTGACACCACCATCACCTTCAACCCAATAGACTATCCCACCTCTTGCACACTCCAAACCCCAAAACTTCATCCCCTTCACCCCAGGCTGGGTCCAGCCTCACGAGGGAGATGCTGCTGCTGGTGCCACCACACCAAGGCCTGGCAAACCCCCCTGCCCCAGCTGCCTTAATCCATGGCCCTTCTTAGGGGTCTGGGCAAAGATTAGCTGGAAACACTCCCAGTGATTAGGGCTTAAATCCCTTTGACATTTCACATCTTCTTAGAGCTTGTAGGTGAGACCCCAGCAGCTGCAAATCCCCTCAGTCCTCGAGGGAGTGACAGCTCAGGAACGAGCTTTACCCAGTTCTTGGTGTCAGCCCAAGCTGCTTTGGGTAGTAAATCTCCTTCTGCTGGAAAGGGAATGGCTATAAATTGTAAAAATGGCAAGACAGAGCTGTGTATCAGCTGGAAGAGTCCTTTGTGCCACTCAGCATCTGAGTGGAAAGGTGCAGCCACAGCAGCTGGAGCAAAGCAAAGGTTATTCCACTTATAAATCTCACACAACACCCAGCAGATAAGCCTGGCTGGCATTTAGGCACCAATTTATTTGACTTCCAAAAAATTTTTTCCAAACTGGATGCTTCTGCTGACCGCAGAAACGACAAAAATTATGTGGCACATTCCCAGATACATATAGAAAAGCAGGTAAATAAATACACACCACGAACACAACAACCCCTGAGGTCCAACACGTACACTTGGTGGGAGCTAAAATGCAAACACACAGGGGGGAATCTGGGCTTGGTTTGATTTACAGACTCTTTGCCCCCAGCCAGGTGGGGTTTTAACATTTCAGACTGCTCTGGCTGTCGCTGTGGTTTTCCTTAGAGGATTTTAAATCCACGGCTCAGGAATTCACCCCACATCCTGGTCACCATCAGGGATTGTCCTCCCATCAGTAAATCTTCATCCTCAGGTTCCCAGGCACCACAGGCCCTTCACAGAAGTCAGTGTCAGTCCGGGCTGTCACAGTGGTCTGTCCTGAGCTTTTCTCTGTTCTGCTGAGACAGAAGGAAACATTCACTGAATCATGGAATGATTTGGGTGGGAAGGGACCTTAAAGTTTATCCAGTTCCACCCCCTGCCATGGGCAGGGACACCTTCCATAGCCCAGGTTGCTCCAAGCCCCGTCCAACCTGACCTTGGACACTTCCAGGGATGGGGCAGCCACAGCTTCTCTGGG
>JAWWTY010000071.1:1837552-1853049 GCA_035222235.1 Margarornis squamiger
CACTTCCAGGGATGGGGCAGCCACAGCTTCTCTGGGAAACCTGTGCCAGGGCCTGCCCACCCTCACAGGGAAGAATTCCTTCCCAATAACCCATCTAACCCTGCCCTCTGGAAGCCATTCCCCTTTGTCATGTCCCTCCATCCCTTGTCCCAAGTCCCTCTCCAGCTCTCCTGGAGCCCCTTTAGGCTCTGCAAGGGGCTCTGAGGTGCCCCTGGAGCCTTCTCTTCTCCAGGTGAACACTCCCAGCTCTCCCAGCCTGACTCCAGAACCACAGAATCCCAGTATTGTTTGGGTGGGAAGGGACCTCACCCAATTCCACCCCCTGTCATGGGCAGGGACATCTTCCACTAGCCCAGGTTGCTCCAAGCCCTGTCCAACCTGGCCTTGGACACTTCCAGGGATGGGGCAGCCACAGCTTCCCCGGGCACTTGCCCTGACTTGCTTCTGGAAGCTCAGCCCCAGGCTCATCCTCCTCCTTACCTGGAGGATTTTGCCGTAGGGCGCAAACGAATCCTCCAGGTACCGCGTGCCGAAGCCCATGATCCTGTTCACTGCCTGGCTGCGGATCCCAGCCAGCCTGGCCGTGAGGTGGACCGTGAAGGCAAACTGGATCTCCTGGGGGTTGGCATCGGGTCTGCTGGCCGTCATTTCCCTGCGCACGTAGGCGTCGGCCAAGTTCTTGAAGGAGCTGTAGGACATGTCCCTGAAGAACAGCTGCAGCCGCGCGTCCTCCCTCACCTGGGCAGGAGAACACACGTCCTGAGCGAGTGACTCGCTGTGTCATCCCCATGCCAATGCCATCCCTCCTCCCCAGAGCTGGGGGAGGACACACAGCCAGCCACGATCACGCCCAGTCCGGGAATTCAGAGTCTTGTCGTTTCCCTGATCTCACGGAGCGTTTCCCGCCCCAGGGGAAGCGATGATGGTGTTGGATTTTATAGCAGGGCAGAGCCTGGCCCAAATTCCCTCAGCTCTGCTCTCACCTGCCTGTCCAGCTCGTCTCCCGCGCTCCGGAGCAGGGCCACGATTCTCCTGATGGCTTCATCTGCACAGAGAAATCCCACGTTATCTCCAGCGCTTTCTCCGAGCCTCCCATACCCAGATGCTCTCTTTGGTCCCCAGGAAAACTTCCCTGAGCAATGTTTATCCACCTCCATCCCCCCAAAACCCATTTCAGCCTATTGCCAAGTGCTTTTCTACCCTCACCCAACAAAACCACACTCCTGCCTTTGAATTTTGCCTTTTGGGTGGTCTAGTGGAAGCTTTTCATAGCCATGGCAGGGGGTGGGAATGACATGATCTTTAAAGTCCTTTCCAACCCAAACCGTTCTGGGATTCTATGAATTTCTCTCTCCCCAGTCAAGCCCTGATGCTGAAAATCTCACCCAAAGCCTTTGTATTCCCTGGATCAGCATTGAAGCAGGAGCTGGGTGCCTCGCAGGCTGTGCATGGGGACAAGTCTTGTGCACCTATGTTTCCTAGAGGTGCCAGCAAGGGCAACACTCACCGACCACATCGGTGCCAGGGGGCTGTGGTGGCTCCTCCAATCCACTTGCTCTGCTCCCCTGGCTCTCACTGCCCTGCACGATCAGCCCGATCTCCTCCGACACTTGTGTGTAGTACCCATCAGGCTGCTCTGCCTCTGCTGCGAAAGAAACACACATTCAGGAGTGAGGATTATTGTTGCTGGAGACTCGTTGAAAGGGAAAAGCAGCCACAGCAGGGAGTGGGTGTGCCCACCCCAGATTAGTGCATTCCCACGTGCTCTCTGAACCACAGCTGAGCGGCTGTGACTTGTCCCAAATCCACCAGAGCTCCCCAGAAATCCCCTCACCAGTGTTTTGGCACTGGAAGGGCTGGGGACAGTTGTCCCACGGGCTCTGCTGCTCCAGCTCTAACCCTAACCATCTCCCTGCAGCAGATCTCAAGCAGCTTAACATTGGCCCTGGAGTGGCTTAGGACTTAATCTCAGGTCTCAAAAGCAGGTTGAAACTAAACCACCATGACCTTTGGTTGCCAGAGGGGCAAAAACCTGGGCTTGGGTGGTTACTGCCAACAGCAGGCTTGGGGTGACCTGTGCTCAAAGCAGGGGCAGATCGACCCTTTCCTGGGGCAGCAGGTTGGGATTGGAGTGTCCAAAACCCATCCCAAACCCCAGAAAGCTCCAGGAGGGTGATGCTTTGTTAGAAGCCAGCAATAAACGTGATGGCTTTCCCAAAGGAAGCCCAAGGAGGTCCCATTGGACGTAGGGGTGGGTCAGGCTCAGGGGTAGGGGTGGTGAGGGTCCCACCTGGCGTGGCTGGTGCCAGGACATGCCGCAGGGGAAGGCAGCTGGGTCTCTTGGTCCTCGCCCCAGATCCCTCTCCCCGCTCCTCCTCCCCATGTTTCTTCAAGGAGAACACCTTCTTGATGCTTGTTTTCCTCTTCGAGGCTCTGCCCGGTGTTGGGGATGTGCTTGAGTCTCCTCTGTGTTTCTTGGCTCCTTCTGGTTTGGAGCCTTGAGGAGCTTTGGCATCTTTCTCCTTGGTTTTTTGCCCTGCATTTTCCTTCTGGTCCTCAGGGCTCCTCTTGAAGAAGAAATTTAAGACAGTTTTCAGCCACGTTGGTTTTGAAACAGAACGTTGGGAAGAGTTTTTAGTGCTTTTCCTCTTGGGCTTCGACCCCTCCTTCGGGAGCTCCTGGGGAGATATGCTGTCATCATCCAGAGCCTCTTCCAGGTCCAGCACTTTGGGTACCTCCTTTCGGTCCTTCTTGGGGCTGGATCTGGCACACGAGTACATGCAGAAGTCGCTTTCTGATCGCTGCAGCCCATCCACCTTCCTCCCTCGCCCTCCAATTTTCTCCTGGAGCATTTTTTTGGCCACCGGTGGGTTTTCCCGGCAGCTCAGCGAGCGCCTGACATAAATCTCCAGCACTTTCTTGGCCTCTTGGCGGTCCAGTGAGAGGATCTTGCCCAAGGGTTGCCTCCCCACATCCCACCGAGGCATCTCCGCAACTGGAGCCCGCACGGTGCTGTGGAGGAAAACAACACTTTCAGCCTGGTTTTTGCTTTGCCCAGGTGGCTGCACAGTTGGGTTGGGCATGATGGAAATGCTCCCCACCCCATTCTGGAGCCCAGGGGTGTCTGAGGTTGTTAATGTTCCTGGTTAATGATCAACCAGGTTTATAGTTGTTACCGGAGTGCTCCTGGTGCGGGGTTTTATGATGGATTACAGACACCACTGATAAAGGAACTGAAACTGCAGGGAGGGGGAGATGGGCCTGGCACATCTCAGGGTCATCATTCAGGGAGTTTCATCCAGCAAGGATATCACCTGATACTATCCTATCATGCTTTTTGCAACGTGTTCCCACACTATGACGAAAAAATACACCCCAGGAACAGCATACGCCCATCACACAACCCAGATTTCTGAGTACTTCCCCTTAAAGTATTGTCTGCTCCCAAAAATACCATTCCTCAGCACAGCTGGGTGCTTCCAGCCCCTGGAGAGGCTAAAGGAAACACAGGCTCTTCCAAATCTCCTCAGTCACCTTGGGGTGCTGAGCTCCCACCAGCACAGGGCTGTGAACGGACCTCGTTCACCTTCTCCTTGCCTTTCCCATCCCTTTTTCTCCATATTTACAAACAAAAATTAAA
Source organism: Margarornis squamiger (assembly GCA_035222235.1). Classification (NCBI taxonomy): domain Eukaryota; kingdom Metazoa; phylum Chordata; class Aves; order Passeriformes; family Furnariidae; genus Margarornis; species Margarornis squamiger. The sequence continues at coordinate 1,841,193 of JAWWTY010000071.1, forward strand.
CAGAAGCATTGCTACGGGAAAACCAGAGAGCTGTGACGGTGCCTCGTGCTGGTTTTACCCTTGAAACCAATTTCATCCTTCAGAGACCCAGACCCAAACCAGACTTTCTCCACCACTGAACAGCACAGCATAGAAAGCTGGCACACTCAGCTGTACAAACCACCCTGGAGCTGGGCATCAACCTCCCCTTAGACTCAGTGGACATCATCACAACACCCAGCACACCCACCCACCCCACCTTGGCCTGGTTTTGGGATCAAGACAACAAGTTTCCTTCACCCAAGCCGACGCCAAACCCCACCAACCACCCCATAACAAATCATTCCACCAAATTTAATCACAGCAAAGCCACAAGCCCCATCCTAACTTGGATGATTCCAGTGCATTGGCCACACCATTCTTTATTTGCTGGTTGGCTTTTTACCTTTCCATCGGTATTTCTGCCCGTTTGGACATAGGTCAAGACAAGCTCTTCGGCCACAGGCGCTGAGGGTTCTCAGGCTCTCCTGGGAGGTGCCTTTTTATACCCAACACGGTGGCTGGCTGAGCTAATTCCTATTTTTAGCAGCCATTCAGGTAGGAGAGAGGCCAATGCTTCCGCCTGGGATCCCCGTTATCACCGCCCTCCTGGCGGAAACCAGCGGGCGTGAGTTTCACTGGAGGGGAAAACTATTTCCTTATGACAAGTAGCGGCAAAACAGCATTAAAAAAGTCACCTGTCACCCAGTGTAAGCGCTGGCCTTTGAGACCAGCTATCTCAGGCAGCTGTTTGGCTTTGGGTTTGGTTTGGTTTGTTGTTTTTCGCCGGGTATGACGCCTCATATGGGCTTTTCTGCGTTGTTTTGGTAAGGGGAAGTCGTAATTTTCTCAGCCAAAAGAAGGCAGCAGATTGCCCTGCTCATGCCCCAGGAGTTCCCAGGATGGTGTTGTGGGACTGCAGGGGCTCTGGAACACGGGGCTGTCAGGTTGTTGAGACACAGAACCAAAATCACAGAATATTCAGAGTTGGAAGGGACCCACGAGGACCCCCGAGTCCAACTCTTAAGTGAATGGCCCATAGAGGGATCAAACCACAGCTTTGGTGTTATTAGCACCGTGCATGGCTGGGCTGCAACATCCTCCAAACCCACTCTGGGGCCCTTCAGACAGCCCGAGCTCCCACCCTAAAACATGAACCAGCACCTGCTCATGACCCATATCCTTCCCATCCCCGTGGCTCCCACTCAGCCTCTCCAGTGACCGAGCATCTCCCACCAGGTCCATCCCAACACCTGCAAACCCCACCTGAGCCGAGAATATCCTCTTAAGATTAAACCTTTCTTACACCAAAGCTCCTTTTGGCCCCAAGGCCACACCTGTGCCCACTGTCCCCCTCACCCAGCTCCCCACCCGTACCTATGGCATCCTCTGGCACATTCCCACGTTCCTCGTCACTATTTTGCCATCTGATGGCAAAATCCCGCACTGCACCTCAGGGGGATGGAGCAGGATGTGTTTGCTGGGCTGCAGCTGCCGGCATGCAGGCTTTGGAAAACCCCCTCTTGGAAAACCCCATGGAAAAGATTCCAGCCCAGCAGCGCTGCATTGTCTCTGGTTTTCAGCTGGGACGATGTGCAGCCAAGGTTTTTCCTGGATAAAAATGTTCTTTTCTCTGATAAGGGGTTCAGTTTGCAAGCAGAACAGCCCGGGATTATGTTTGCTCTCTTCCTGTAAACTCTCTGTGCCATTATTTCCTACGGCTGGGAGAGATCCTGTCCACATCCCTCCATCTCTCCTGAACCCACACTGATGAATCAGAGCCTGCTATTGATTAGGAATTACCTGGCCCAGTTTTTCAGCATCCCCATCAACTGATAAATAATTAAACCCTCTGTGAGGAGCTCTGTGCTGCTCCCCAGCACACGTCCACATCCTTCCATAAGCAGGTCAATTACAGGTGAGGAGAAGCACTTTCAAAATCAATTTTGTTGGTTTTTTTCCTCTGAAACACCCATAAACCAAAAAGCCACATCCACTCCAGCCACAGGGCACAGTTTGGCGATCCTGGATAGCTGGAAATCATCCAACACTGAGTCCAAACCCCATCCCTGCTCATGGATATCTTCTCATGATTGATTCAGCTGGGAATCAGTGCTGACTTAGGACCTCTTGCAGGCTTTTCCACTTGGTAGCAGCAATTCCAGGCACAGCCTGGAGATGGGATACCCAAAGTCACTCCAGGAAAAATCTTGACCTGAACTCTGATTCTGGATCCAGATCTTTATCCAAGTTCAGATCCCTCCTGGGATTTGGGACACGCTCAAACCCAGTGGGAGAGAGGCATAAGAAGAAGCTGTTTGCAAGAGACTGAGACCAACCTAAACCCCATTACCAGAGTGGGGGGAGGGTCCAAATTTGTCCACTTTTCTGATCAATACTGGGAGAGAAGCTGACAGGAAATGTGGTCATGAGGAGGGAGCACTCAACACCAGGCCAGAGATGCTGGAGGGAAAAGCAGAACTAAACCCATGGGGATGCAGGAGGGGACAATCCACTTCTTTGCAGGAAATTGCTTCAGAGGATGGAGGAAAACCAAGGGCGAGGTGTTTCCCACATGAGCTGCAGGGGGTTGCAACAGGCTCAGAAGGTGGCAAGGGTCACATCACCCAAATTTCTTGGGAACAAGACAGACAGGACACAGGCTGAGAGTGGACATCAGGAAAACCCTCCTCTGCAGGAGGGTGGGACAATCTCAAAATAGTGTTATGGAGGGTTGGGAATCACCACCCCTGGAGGTCTTCAAGGCTTGGCTACCCAGAGCCACAGCCAACCCAAGTGGGTGTTGGAGGCTTCTGTTTTACTTGGACCACAAAGGTCCTTTTGAGCCAACAATAACCACCTGGGCACAAAAATACCAGCAGTTTCAGACCTGAACCATGACAGGGGTGTTGAGGAGAGAACCTGAACCACGATGAGGTGTTGAGAGGAACACCTGAACCATGACAGGGGTGTTCAGGGAACACCTGAACCATGACAGGGGTGTTGAGGGGAACACCTGAACCATGACAGGGGTGTTGAGGAGAGAACCTGAACCACGATGGGGTGTTGAGGGGAACACCTGAACCGTGACAGGGGTGTTGAGGGGAACACCTGAACCATGACAGGGGTGTTGAGGGGAACACCTGAACCGTGACAGGGGTGTTGAGGGGAACACCTGAACCGTGACAGGGGTGTTGAGGGCAGACACTGCTCCTTGCACTGGCTGCAGTTCGGGTGGATGGCACAGCCAACACGTGGCTTTGGTGGACACCTCACAGCCCAGTTGTGCAGTTCCTCTGAACCAAGAGGGTTCTGGGCACCAGCCCCCAAAGCTGATCCTCTTTCCCTCCAGCCCTGAGCCTGGTTTTAGCTGCTTCCCCCAAGAGAGGAGCAGAAAACAGCCACTGAGCAACGCCCTGCCCCAAACACCACCAGACCTGGGGCTGCTGAAGTGTTGCTGATGTTCTCCAGGGATCCAAGCACCTGCAAACCTTTGGGACAGCCCACAAGAGGCACCTGCCTGTGTTCCACTGTCCCTGGACTCCAGCCACGCCAAAAGTCACCGCAATTTCGTGCTCTCCTTCCCCACACACCCACGCCAAACTCCCCGGGGAGCAAGCAGTGGTTATTCCGTTGTTTACCAACAGGGACGGGTCCCCATTGCAGGAAAGCAGTGGATTTACAGCCCTCCTGCCTCTCTTTGTAGCAGGGAAAGACACACACATTGCCCCATGGAGGACATGAGAGCTTCCTGGGAACATGCTCATGGTGGCAGCCCATCCTTGGACAGCTGTCCTTGGATGTTCACCCGCCAGCACAAGGAGTGTTGAGGGCTTTTGGCAGCTCCCCAGGCAGGAGAGGAAATCCCCGGCCAAGTCCAGAGCTATCCTTAGTCATCGCAGGAAAAACGAGTGAAGAGAGGTCATATCACACCCTCCCTGTGAGCACGAGCTCCAGGGTCACCAACTGTCACCTCCTCCAACAAAACAGGCACACAGGTTGGAAAAGGGATGGAAAGCTCCGGAGCCACCAGGGCTGTTTCCACGGCAAGAAAGGGGAGGGATGTCTTGTTAAGAGAAGATCGGGGCAAAGTGCACTCCTGGGTGTGTATTCCAGGAGTGGCACAGGGAAGGAGGTCTGCTATCCCACCAAAGATGGGGGGAGCAGAATTCTCACCTATTCTCATGGATTTCATCCCAAGAAAGATCTGGGTTTAATCTTCCCTGGGAAAAGCAGGTCTGGGTGCTTCAGTGCACCTTCCTGCTGTGGTGCATCCCCAGGCTGCAGCTTGGGGGGTGCTGGGTGGCCTCCAGCCCCTCTCCTAGCATGGATTTTGGCCTCCCCTCCTGCCCAGGATGTCCCACAGGCTGTGCCCTTACACTCCTTTACCCCACTAGAGCTTCTCATTTCCTTCTCCTCCCTCACTCGAATTGTCAAGCACCTCTGTTTTGCCAAGGAGCTGGTGACTTTTTCTGGAAGTGAAACTTCTCAGCCAGTGCTTCTGGAGCTGTGGTTCTGCTGAAGCTTTGCCAACCAGCCACCACCCATCCCACCACCATCCCTTGCTGGCTACAGCCCACCAGCACCTCCAGGCTCCAGCTGTGAACTAGTTTTGGAGGAGCAGCACCAGTTACAGCAGAAAGGAACGGTGTTTTCAGGTTGGAAACAACCCAGTTTTGGTGGAAACCTCATGGTGCAAAACACCACACGTTTGTGCTGGGTTCACCCATCAGCCACTGAGCAGCTCAGACTGGGGCACTCTGGTTTAGGAGCTGCCCAGAGGTCTTGGGGACAAGATCTGGCTGCCACAGGAGCTGCTTTTAAATGAGGAAAGCTGGAGTTTTCCAGTTTCAGACCTTCAACCAGCAAAAAGGGGGATTTTCAACTTTATGCAGTCACAGCATTTTATTTCCTCAATGAAAAACAATGTGAAAATATTAGTGGGTGTTTTCTGTTTCCAAACACACAACACAAACACACTCTGTTCCCTCCAGGGATTCCTGCTTCAAACTCAAAGCAAATAACCACATACCTGACCACAACTGGGCTCATATTCATTACTTGCTTTGTTTCTTTTCACATTATTTAATCAGCTAATTACAAAATGCATTACCTGGAGGGAATGGAGTTAAAGTGAGAACGAGCTTAGGGCAACCCTGGAGCTTCAGCCAGGCCTGACCCAGGTGGGTATTTCACCCCAGGAGCAAGCCCAGAGGAGCCAGGGAGATGCCTGCATGCACCATTTCTGCAATAGAAGTCCATTTTCAAGTCGGAGAAATGGCTCAGATTCAGAGCAGCACATTCACACTCACTGCACAAGATGCTCAACCCAGAGCACATGCTCTGCTCTGCTCAGCACATCTCACTCAAACAACAGAGTGATCTCTACCAGCAACTTTGAGCCTCAAAGACAAGCATCACATTTTTCAGAGCAGAAATATCACATTCTCTCCCCTAGGGCAGGAGAGGAGCAGAAAACCACACACATTCGCCTGCGCTTTCGGGGCTGGGGGGCAGTTTCTGGGTATGTTTTGCTAATGAAGACCCAGAGATGTCCCAGCTTTGGCTCAGGGCAGGTTTGGAAATCCAGGGCCAGCTCTGTGGCCTTCTGCCCAGGAGATGCAAGAGACATCAGCACTTCCCAGCAGAGCACAAGTCTGTGATGCACCTCCAGAGATCTCCTATGGCGAAACCTCCAGTTGGTCTTCCTTCAAATCTTCCTGGTCCTCGCTCTCCAGCTTCTCCAGTTTGCTGGATTTCTCATGGACAATCTCCCCAGGAGTCTTCAAAAACCTGCAATGCATTTTTTTTTCTCTTTTTAAGGCCATGTCCAAACCCAGCCCCAAACGAGGCTGTAAATGCTGGAGCCTTTGCCCTCAGCTAGGCCAAGTTGGACGGGGCTTGGAGCAACCTGGTCTAGAGGAAGGTACCTCTGCCTATGGCAGGGGAGTGGAACAAGATGAGTTTAAGTTCCCTTCCAACTCAAGCCATGATCAGTTGAGCTCTGGAGCTCACTGCAGGGGATCTGCCATCCTTGGGCTTTCCTGAGGATCCCAACTCTTGCTTGAAACCCAGGAAGCATCTCAGATGGGACCTGGAGCCCAGACACCCCAGCTCCCAGCTGGCACACGACAGGACCTGGACACAGACCCACCAGATCTCATTCCTCTGTTCTGCTTCACCTCACCTGAACAGCAGCTTCTGCCCTGGCTCCTTTTTGATGATGTCGAGTTTGTAGTAATGTCTCAGCGCTCGTGACATCTTCTCATAGGTCATGTTCACCCGGTTCTGGGAGGGGGAAATAATTTGTTGAGTCCAAGTAACCTGGTTTGGGTCTGTCTGCAGTGGAACCACACGTGGGACATTCTAGGTGGTTCCAGTGGGGGTCTCTAACCCAGACTGGCTTCACAGGCATCCTGGTTTGCTTTCCAGGCAGTGAGAAAGTCCCTCCTTAATCACCAGTTGGCTCTCTCACTAACCCAGCACCCACCGTGCCCTCTTTCCCCATCCCTGTGCCATCAGCCCTGAGCAACAGGTCATGGAAGGGACATCCAGAAGCCCAGGGGGTCACAAATTTGTGCTCAGCTGCACTTACCTTGTGGTTCCCCCAGAGCTGGGCGAGTCCATTTGGGTTGACGACCCTGAAGACCTTGGCTTCCTTGTCTTCCCACCTGATGTAGGGCTCGTAGCGGCTGTCGGAGAGGAGCTGGTACACATAGTCCCACAGCAACCTGCAGTCTGACCATGGGGGGGGAAGAAATGGTCACAGAGCCCCCACTGTGCTCCAGTGAGGGTGGGTCAGCAACAGGATTGAACATGGAACCAGGGACAATAAATAGAAGAGGAGCCCAGAGGACTTTTACTGTGAGATCTCGAAACACAAGCAAGGAACTAGAATTTTTCAGGTGGGGAACCTGAGGTGGAGAAGCATGAAATAAAGGGGAGGGAGACACATAAGCAGACAGGACAAAGCCCTGTCTTGTTTCCCCAAGGAGCCAGGCTATAAATTCATAATTACCTGCAATTTTCCCATCCACTGGGGCTGACAGGGTTGTAGGAAAGGAGCAGATGGCACCTGTCCTGCATCTACTCTCTGAGCTGTGATGGGAGAGGTTCAGTGGCTCCACAGGGCTGTGGAACATGGGCTGGTCTGCACAGCCCAGCCAGGAGGGAACAACAACTGGGGCAGCCTCAGCACTGCAGTCTGTCTCTGCAAATTAAACAAAACCAAATAAACACCCTGTGGCACATTAGGGCTCGTCCCAGATCTTCCAAAGCCCTGAAACAGGAGGGGAGGGACAGCCCAGTGTGATTATCAGCCTGGCAAGGGAGGAGGTGCTGAGGAAAGCACAGGAATTTCCTAAGGAAGAAAGTCCAGGTGGGTCAGAGAAGGGTAAGGGTCAGATACAGAGTTAAAACTGGAACAAGGGGATGCACCAGAGCACAGGCACCCCCTGGCAAATTGTTGTGGGGATTTAAGGTGCTCATTACTTCACACATAAGCCAGCAGAAGAGCTCAGGATCCACCTCCCAGCTTCCAGATCCACCTCCACACTCAGCCAGCCGCTGTCACCAACCTCTCCCCTCCCTGGGCTCCCCAGGGGCACTAATAACCCTCACTGGCCTCTCCCCACTCCACCATTTGGGCCAGAAGCTCTATTTAAGCTCAGCCCTGGCTCCTCAGCCCTTTCCCAGCTATGCTGCAGGGCCAGTCTCCAGCAGAGCTGTGCCTCTGCCTGACTATTGACCCTCCCTATTGATCTCAATCTGCAGGTAGATTTCTTAGGGAAGTCACAGACTTGCCTGGTCACCACAGACCCCCCTGGTGCTGCCTTCTGACCAGACCTGCTTCATCACTGCAAACCCCCCAGATGACCTGGACTTTGTCAGACCTGGTTGCCTCTCTCAGGTGTTGTGGGATGGGTTCAGCTGGCTGAGCTCCAAAGCCCAGGTACGTGCAACCCACTTGGAGCTGTGGGCAGGTTCTGCTTGCTGGGCAGCTGCTGTTCTCCATCCTACCTTCCTCCATGCTCCTGGCCTTCCCAAAGGGGGAGTTCAGCAAAGGGCTGCACACCAGAGCTCTTCTTTGAGTCTTAATGAACTGGAGTATTTCATAAAGCACATCACCTGCAGGGAAGGAAACTCTGCTCAGATGACTTTGGATAACAGTCTCTCTCAAGGTGATGTTGCTGGGGTTATATTATAACATAATAACGAGGTTATTCCCCATCCCAAACCGTTTGCAGTGCAGAAGGACTGGAGGAAGGAAGAGGGTTGTCCTTGTCTCCAGCACCAAAGCATTAAAGCCTGGTCTGCTGCTGGGTCTGCTGGGACCCAACCAGCCCTTCTTGTGCTTGGATGATCCTTGAGACGCCCTTGCCCTGGGTCTAACCTGAGCCCGGAGCTCGGTGTCTGAAGTCCTCCTTGGTGAGGATACACAGGGCTTTGCCGTTCATTTCGAACTTGCTGCCGTCAGTTTGCCGAAGGGAATATTCTTTCTCGGCCCATCTGAGCCAGTGGATCACGTCATCCTTGCTCCACAGGGAGGGCTGGATTCCTGAAACCAGGAGCAGCCTCTGGAACAACTCTGTCTCCATCCTCAAAACTGCTGAGGGACAGGGTGGCATTTCTTCTCCATCACCAAACTTTCCCTCTGCATTAAGCACTCACAAATCAAAAACACCCCAAAGAGAGAAAATGAACCCTGATGGTGCCTTGTCCCTCTTGCCAGCAGGGAATGGTCCCTGGGTGGGACACCATGGCTGGACCCACCATATCTCACCATGGCCTTTTGTAAGCAGCATTGACTTGCTCAACCTCTACTCACTCAGCCTGCCTGGAAGCTTGAAGATCTCCCCAGTGCCAACGGGTGGGTGTCTAGCCTGGGATGGGGGTGGTAACGAAGCTGCCACAACAGGGCTGGAAGAGCTGATGGCCACTTTGCCCTGGGGAAAAGAGATCAGACACATCAGTGGGGTCAATTCCCAGCTCTGATCCTGCCTTTGCTTTGGAGATGCCTCCACCTGCTCCAGTATTTTCTAACTGGTTTCTCATGGCAGCATGTTGTGCTGTCTGCAGCTCTTCCATACATCTTCCTCACATTCTTCCTTGTCCCAGCTCCAGCAGGAGTCTCTGGTTGCCCAAGTCAGGGTTAGGAGCCAGAGATTCCCCTCTCTTTCTCCAGCTCTTGTCTTTAGCAGAGGAACCTGCCCTCATTCAGGCTCTGGAAGGGGGTTGTCCATCCCCACTGCCCTATGGCTGCAAGGAAGTAGAAGATGGAGCCAAGACTGGCAGAGCCTGCAGTGCCTGTGCTAGCTCCCACTTCCTACAGGATCCTCAGAGTCTCGTTGGATTCCTGGGGTTTTAGGACAGCATTTCAGTTATTTAGAGTCGTGAAATAGAGCTGGCAATTGTGCTTAGATTTTGTCTTAAAAACACTGTATGAAGAGAGATCTCCAGCTTTAGCCCCAGTGATCATTTGGGCATGAGGGGAAATGACCATCCCACTCCTCCTGTTCACCAGCCATTAAGCTCCAGCCCCTCAAGAATTACTTTTGCCTTTCAACCAGAGCTTGTGAGCCACAAGGGAGCTCAGATCCTGCTTCCAGCCCCATCTAGATCTTGAAATATTACTGGCATCCAAGCAGATAGTGTTTCCTCTTAAAAATCTATTAATGTGAATCCCAGCAATTTCTCAACTTCACCCACTGGAAAATTAACAGTTTTGCTGGCAAGTGGTATTTTCTAAAGCAGTTGCCAACTCTGAGCACTTCAGGCTCAGGCAGGTTTTTGGAGGTGGTTAAAGCAGCCACCCTTTGTCTATGTGGAAGGGGAGAGGAGCTGAGCACCCTGAAAATCAGAGGGGAAGACAATTACATTGCTGGGGTTTGGAAACATCTTAAATGCAAAGCTGATGTTCCCAGAACCAGGAGAATGGGAGACAGGAGCAATGCACTGCATTCCTCCAGGGAAAAAAACCTTCCATAGGAGTTGCAGCAGGTTAGCAAGTGGTTTTCCTCAGCAGAAGGACAATTTGGTGGCTGCTGGTTGTCTCTGGGTTGGATTTAGCAAAGCAGGCAGCTCCATGACACTGCACAAGGAAACCAGTGGGACTCCAGAATAAGCTCTGAGCAGGCTTGGCAGCAAAGCAAACCGTCTTTCAGATTCATTCTAAGCAATAAGCTACAGGGAAAATAAAAGTGAAAGAAATGAGCAGTGTATTTTGCCTCAAGCTCTCTAAAAGTTACTTTATTTTCCCATTGGTGTGACTCTCTTACAATGAGATTTACAGTAAAAATCGAACCAATCTGCTGTTTGTCTGGCTCCTAAAGATTTCTAGGCTATGAGACACATTCTGAATTTTTATTCCTTTAGCCTGATTTTACGTTCTCGCTTTTACCTCCACTTAGCCCCTTCCACACATTTCCAAGACAGCTTTTCTTTGCTTCGAGACCAAATACTGTCCTTGGAGAGGCTGGACTGGGAAAGCCAGAAAAAGGGGGCGAAAAAACTCCCTTGGAAGTGGATGGAATTAGGGGGGCGGGGGGTCACTCCCGCACACCCGGGACATGATCTTCCACCTCGAATTGAGAGGGAGAGAGCCCTGGGGGCCGGGGAGGAGGGAGGACAAGGGCTGGGGCCGGGGCCGGGCTGTCCCTACCTGCATCCCCGGTGGCGGTGGGCGCTGCCCCGCTGTCCGGCGCGCTCCCGGCCCCGCGGCCGCTGCGGCTCCGGCGCGATCGTGGCGGAAAGCGAAATCGAAACGAGCCGGAGCCTCGGGAGGCAAAAGAGCGGCGTGGGGCAGCACCGGGGGCCGTGTCGTTCACCCCCGCAGCCCACTCCGCCCCTCCCGGGGTCGGGGACCCGAAGCTCCTCCAGCGCCTCCTGCGGGTCCCGCTCCGTCCGAGGGATCCCGATCCGCTCGGGGCACCCCGCTCCCCGCAGGGCATCCCGCTCCGTCGGGGAGATCCCCATCGTCCCAGGGGATCCGGGTCCAGTCAGGGGGATCCCGCTCCGTCCAGGGGATCCCGATCCTCTCAGGGCACCCCGGTCCATTCAGGGGGGTCCCGATCCTCTCGGGGCACCCCGGTCCATTCAGGGGGGTCCCGATCCTCTCAGGGCACCCCGGTCCATTCAGGGGGGTCCCGATCCTCTCAGAGCACCCCGATCCATTCAGGGGGGTCCGATAGTCCCAAAACATCCCTGTCATTCTGGGGGGTCCCGATTCTCCCAGGGAATCCTTCTCCTTTGGAGGGGTCCCGATCCTCTCAGGGCATCCCAATCCATCCAGCGGGGTCCCGATCCTCCCAGGGCATCCCGGTCCATTCATGGGGGTCCCGATAGTCCCCAAACATTCCAGTCCATCCAGGGGGATCCCGCTCCGTCCCAGGGATCCCGATCCGCTTGGGGCTCCCCGATCCTCCCAGGGCATCCCGGTCCATCCAGGGAGGGATGTCGGGAGCACCTCGAACAGCGGGGCTCGTCCTTTTCCTGCCGGCGGGGCCGGGGGGCGGGAGGGGCGCTCACCTGTAAGGGGCACCACACGTGGTGGGGGTCTAGCCGTAACTGGGAGGCACTGGGATAGACTGGGAGGGCATGGGACGGGATTGGGAGGGATAGAAAGGGCACTTCTAGGAAGAAAAAGGGCACTGGGGGGAACTGGGAGGGCACTGGGGTAGACTGGGATAGATTTGCAAGGGATTGGATGAGACTGGGAAGGACTAGGAGACATTTTTAAGGATAAAAAAGGCACTGGGAGTGGCCTGGGAGGCATTTTTAGGGATAAAAAGGGCACTGGGAGTGGCCTGGGAGGCATTTTTAGGGATAAAAAGGGCACTGG
>JAWWTY010000071.1:1855290-1894413 GCA_035222235.1 Margarornis squamiger
CCCCCCTGCAGAGCTGCCTCCAGCTTTGGGATCCCAAACACAGGAAGGACATGGAGCTGCTGGAGAGTCCAGAGGAGGCACCAGGATGATCAGAGGGATGGAGCAGCTCTGCTGGGAGGAAAGGCTGGGAGAAATGGGATTGTTCAGCCTGGAGAAGAGAAGCTTCAGGGTGACCTAACTGTGGCCTTCCAGGACCTGTAGGAGCTGACAGGAAAGATGGAGAGAGACTATTTACAGGGGCCTGGAGTAACAGGACAAGGGGGAATTTACACTGATTTACACTGACAGAGAGTAGGTTGAGATTGGATATTGGGAAGAAATTCCCTGTGAGGGTGGGCAGGCCCTGGCACAGGGTGCCCAGAGAAGCTTTGGCTGCCCCTTCCCTGGAAGTGTCCAAGGCCAGGTTGGATGGAGCTTGGATCAACCTGGGCTAGTGGAAGATGTCCCTGCCCATGGCAGGGGTGGAACAAGCTGAGCTTTAAGGTCCCTTCCATCCCAGGCTATTCTGGGATTCTATAAATTTGGGAACCTCTGTGGGAAGAGTATTTTGAATTATTTTGCCAGGGTTGCTGCAAACCCAAATCCTGTTGTAGCAGTAGGTTATGGCTTTAAGGCAGCAAGTTCTCCCTGTGTGTGCCTTATCCTCACCTCAGCCCCAGTCCTTCCTGCTGGCATTAGCACAGTCACTCCTCATCAGGAGGAGGTTGTGTCTGGGAATCAGTGGGAATCAGCTTTCCCTGCTGAGGTGTGTCCTTGTTTACCCCGTGCCAGGGCTGTGAGGCTGCACTGTACACAGTCAGCTGGATGTTAGGGTTATAAATAGTTCAGAGAAGTGCTTTTTGTGATGTAAACATCAGAACAGGTGAATTACTGGGGTCAGAAACTACGGGTTAGTGTGTAGGCAAAGCTGCTTGTGAGAGTTGTTATTATTTTTTGGGCTGGATTGCCACGTGCCTTTATTACTCTTCTATTTAGGGACACAGTCACCTTTTACCAAAATAGCCTGATGCTGTTTATAGCCTCTCTGCACTTACATCACTGAAAAAAAAATGCTCTTTTTCAAAGGAGCCTGTGCAACAATTGTTTATACTGCTACAATTGTCTTTATTTTCTATAATGACATCCACATTAAAGAGTCTTCTATGGTCTGATCTTATGGCTAAAATGCAGCAGTTTATGTAGAATAACTCTTAAGTGAAACCCATGCAGAAGATTGTGTCCAGACTTATTTCAGCTTATCTTAAATTAATTAAGAACAGGTTAAAGTAAGTTCTCCTGTCATGGAAATAGACGTGTTTCAAGACAGACCTATTTGCAGCACATGAAAAGCTTTTTGATCTCTTTCAGTGCTATCTTTTGCTGGTAAAGTTGGAAGGGGTTGAGTTTTCTGTTTTAATTGGCCTTGAAAGGAGTGATCTTTGTGGTAGGAGTTCATCACATCATTTTATTTTTGAGGAGCTTTCTGTTCTGTATTTACTCTGAGTGGAGTTCAGTGAGCCCAGTCAAGCTGCAGGTGCTGACCTGGAAGAAGCTGTACCTGAAAGGACCAAACTGGTTATTTCTGTTCTCAGCAGTGGTGAGAACCAAGTTATGGTAGAGCCATTTGAGGTTTGATGTAGATTGCATGGACCTACAGGCAGAGAAAGTGGTAGGGGGTTATTTTATTTTATCTTTTTGAGGTTGTTTTGGTTTTTTTCTGGGCAGGTTTTGAGACAGTTCTTTGAGTGGAAGGTAAGATAGTAATTCCAGAGGCCCCATCACTGGTCATCTTTGTGCAAACAGAAATGTATTACCTAAAATCCATCTTAGTCTGTTGGATATGTTCAAAATCACTCAAAGTTACACTTTATTTTCCTGTGCTCCAGAGGAAACCTTACCTGAGCTATGCACAGCAATAAAGTATTTTTAACCGTGAGAGTTGAGAAATCCTCTTGCTTGAGCTGATTTGATCGTGAATCTGATCTTACCTCAGTCTGAGGTACCTTCCTGTCTTGGCAAGTTCAGTCTTTCCTTCTCAGAATCCAAGAGGTTTCATAACCACTCGCTCAGAGTTTTCTGTGCAGGTTATTGTAACATTTTTTTGTGTGGTGACTCAGTCTGTCTCTGCAGGTCATGAGGAGAATCATCATCTTGGTTTATTAGTTGCTGCTTTCAGCACCAAGTTTGGGCCATGCCAGGATGTGTTTGTCACTCAACCTCATCTTGAACTCATTCCATGTGCCGGTGACAGCCAGCCAAGTGTTTAGATCACAGTGTAGCAGCACAGTCAAAGGAAGCAGAGTATAATGTTGTTTAAAAATGTTGCTATTAACTCTACTTTAAACACCTGAAAACCCACAAGTAGAAAAACTTGGGTGTAGAGAAGGGTGAATAACACTTCACCCTTTGTAATGAATTTGCTCCAAGGCTGCAGTGCTGTAGTTAACACCACCTTTGTCCCCTTTTGCCAAAAGCTGGGCTCATAAAGGGACATTGGCCAAGAAGTGGGACTGGATTAATAATTGCATCAGAGTTGCAGAGTCCTGTTAGGAAAGTCACTGCCTGATGAGAGGCCAACTCAGCAGCCAAATAACTTGTGAAAGGAGCCTTGCAGGGCTCCCTGAAACTGCAGGTCCCTGTGGGCTCTCCCTTTACCTGTTCTTGCCAAAGCCACTCTCAGAGACTCTTCCTCCTTCTAAAAAATTTAATAAATACAAAGTGAGTCTCCCTAAAGCTTCAGCTCAGGATGGACTCTGGAACTGCTGTGTTCTGCTTTGGGATCCCAGAGGAGTGTGTGGATAATGAGCTCTTTCTTTGCAAGAAAAATGCTGAGTCGGTGCCTGCTGATAAAGGTCACTTGAGCTGTCTAAAGGATCTCCTGATTTTTAAATAAATTGCTTAATAAAACGTTTGTTTAGCTAGAGGATTGGTTCATTAGTGGCTAATTTAACCCACATCCAGGCAAGCAGCATGATAAACACCTTTCTGTGAGGGAATGTGAAAGGATGGGGAGCCACCAGCATTTTTTTTTTCTCTACTTTATTCATAAGTAGCATAACCAGGGCTAATGCTGAGTTCAGAAATTACCAATTTGGTAAAATTGATATTTTCTGTAGAAGAAATGTGATTGCAATATCTGTTTTTTGAGTAGACCTGGCCAGACTGTTGATGAAAACTCCTCTCATTTCAGGTTTCTGATCCCAACATCCCTTCCAGTTCCAGCATGACAATCAGCTAGAGCTTGTGGACCATCTTTTGCCAAGGTTAGTACAATTTTGGGTTCCTGGCTTTTGGATGGCTTTGCCATGGGAATTCTTTACTTAACAGCCTTCTTGTTCTGAGTCTTGACAGTAGAGAGAACCTGGGACAGGCAGCTGGAAGGGGCTGTGTTTTGTGAGTCTGTTACAGGGGAATAATGGCAGGTACTTTAAGTAACTGAAATCCTGGGATCTGCTTTCCCTGTGTCTCATTCCATGAGCCTTCATGGACCTTTCCCCTCTGTGTCTCTACAACTCCAGCTGTGATTTGCTGTCACAATGTGTCCTCTGACCTGAGCAGAGACTTTAGGCTGGCCTGAGTGGGTTTTGGCTCCACTTTCCAGAGCACAAAAGAGGACTAAGGACTTTTGAAGGGCAGCACAGGCCTGAAATTGAGAAGGAAAATCAATGGCTGTTAGTCTTGGGAGCAGCACTGAACACGGGCTGTAGACACTGAAGCTCAACATTCAGTAATTTCATCTGCAGTTTGGGATTGTTTTTTCCCTGTTGCCCTCAGAACAACCTCAAATGTGTTATGTGGAGCTGTTAAAAATGGTGTTAATCCATGGATTGCCCTGGGAACGGGAACATTCAGTCATTGCATGAGTTTTGCTGTGGAATACACAAATAGAGTAATACCCTTGTGAACTATACACTGGAACAGGTTGTATGTGTCCCACTGTCAGAGTGGCTGGAGAATTACTCAGCTATTTGCTGAGAGAATAAAAATCTGCCTGAGAGCCAATACAGAAATAGCCAAAAGAAGCAATAAAAAAAAGGGGGGGGGGTGGAAATGGAATAAATATAGAGAAATGAGAGCACAGCTCTGCGTGTCAGGTCTACCTCTACAACTCGTGGACAAATAATCTAGATTAACCTTTATTAGTCATGCTTTCAGTAGCAACAGTGAGGATTACAGGAACTGGGAAATTAATGCAACTATCAAGCAGCTCTCATAAAACAGTGCTACGTCCCTGACCTGTGTTGGGCTGTTTGTAGCTTAGTCTGTGGAGTCAGGGAGTTCTCAGAAGGAAGCAGAGCTTGGTAGCCATAAAAACATCAGACCTGACCCTTGTGACAGCAGTGAGAGGTGGTGTGTAACAGTTATTGATTGCTGCTGCCACGTGTCTGGGGCACAAAGTTGTGTAGCTTTGAAAAACAGATTAGGCAGGTGTAAATAGCAAGGCCATGTTTAATAAAAGGGCTTTTTTGATAGATGTAATTTCTGGCCTAGAAAGCATGGCTGGCTCTCTGGAGCCCAGCCCTGTGGCTCCCTGTGCTGGGATAGCAGTTGGTCCCATTTCCTGAACTGAGTGAGTCCACATGATTCGATTGAATGCCCTGTAAACTGTCTGGATTAAGCACCTGCCCCAACCTGAGTGGTTTTTCTCAGGTTAATACTCATTGACACTCTTTTTCTTCAAGTGTATCTGTTTTATAACTGAATGGCTGCAGTTCTCACCCAAGCTTCTGGTAACTTGGAGAAATTGGAGTTGAGAGGTCCACAAAGGAGGTGAGCAGGGAAAAGGCAGGAAGGGAGGAACCTCACAGCAGCAGCAGAGTTTCTGGTCGGACTGGAAATGAGCTGGGTGGATTTTCCAAGTCCCTCGGTTCCTGGGCTCCCATATCATCTGCTAGGTCAACATAACTGGAACAAGCAGTGGGGAAAAAACGGAATGAGGAAGCTTTAACCTGTGTGAAAGTGAGCTCATTTCTTCTTCCTCTGGGCAAGTGGATTGAAAACCATGGTGTTACATAATCTTTACCCACAGAAAAGCTTAAATCTGCCTGGAATGTTATCTGCTGTGGCAGTTGGTAGTTATGAATGAGTTCCCTAATCCATTGACATAAATACTGCAGCAGGCACTTGCAGACTGTAGTCTAATGCTTTTTGAGAAGCCCTTTTTTGGGTGTCAGGGACTGATACAGGCTCAAGAGATGTTCACTTATGTAGTAAAGGCCTTTATATTGATAGGATTTTTTATAAAAGATTTTACTGCCTGTATTGGGAAAGGAGTCTTTGGAGATTTTTATAAAGTTTGCTTTGTTTCTGGTAACTTTAATTAGGAGACCAACTAAGGGATAGAAAAGAAATACAGCTTATTAAAATTCCAGTTTCCAATTTGTTGTTACATTTTGATTTCTTAAATCCATGGAGTTTCTCTAATATATGTAAGCACAATCTGGCTCTGTTCTGTAAGATCTACTTCATTCCTTTCCATTCAGGCAAACCAAGTTGCAAATATGAAAAATCATAGGATTGTTTGGTGATGGGTAAATCAGATGATTCAGGCATGTTTGAGAAATGGTTCAGCTTTAATATAAAGCAGCTCAGAACTGCAAGGTTTTGCTCATATCCAGTTTCCATGAGTTCCCATCTAATGGTGTGTAAAATTAGGTAATGTTTGAGTCATTTGGGACAAGGCAGGTTTTAGCTTTTACCCCAAATGCTGCTGATCTCTGGGTTCAGCTGTGCTGTAGAGCAATTTCAACCCTCCCTTTTGAGTATGAGAGAAACCATCAATTTGGATGCTGCACTAATGGAGCAGAGTATTGATCATGCACATTTCTTGGGCATGTGGGAGTGGAGCTTTCACATTCCCAGCTTTCTCTCCCATTTCCCATCCTGTAACAAGGCTGGAGTGTGTCCCTCTCCCATTTCAGTGTGCTTAGCTGTGCTGGTGAGTGGTGTGGGAAGGTGGCTGTGACTGTCACTGCTCCCATCCTATCATCCTGGGGGTGGAAAACCCCTCACAGGGTGAAGGGTGTGGATTTCAGGAAGACCTAAATGAATGTATTTGATACAAGTAGCTGCATTCACGTGAGGTTTTGCTGAGGACAGTGATAAACAGCTGGGTTATAGAGATGGTCCTCTGGGAATGTGCTGCACACAACAGTGAAGTGAAACCAGAATAATGATTTCTGTTACCTTGTGCTGGCTGAGCAAGGGGGAAACTGAGTTTCTGTTTAGTGATAATTATAAACCTGTGCAGAGCTTAGTGCATTAGGGCTGTGCTATGTTTAAACAGTGTCCTGTCTGTCAAATGTCCCTATTACAAAATGTTCCTTGCCAAGATCTCCTTTTAAAAGTAGGTTTTGAAACTCTCAGTTGTTTTCAGAAAATTGGTTAATATCCATAGCTGTGGCATCTCTGTCTGTCTTTACTTTGTGCTGTTCAGTCATTCCAAGAGCATTTTAAAGGTGGTGTGAGCAGCTACGGGAAATGCCACTTCACCACTTATAGAGTGGAATCATTGCATTTCTGAAAGATGAAACTATAATTAATGCAGAAAATAGAGTGTTCTCCAGCCTCTGGCCCTGTGTGCTGCAAACACTCAGTGGTGTCTTTAATTAGGAGGCTGTCACAGCTGAAGTAAAAATAACAGCTCAAAACAAAACCTCCTCCGAAGCAGCCATGAGATTGAAAGGCTTTACCCAGAGCAGGGAGCCCTGAGAGAGAACATTCCAGCCCCTCCTGCTGCCCCAGCCATGTCCCCACATGGTGTGGAGGAAACATTCACCTGCTGCTGTTGAGCCTGTTGGCATTGCTGCTCGTGTGAGAGTCACTCCAGGTTTACCAGCAAGAGGTTGGTTGCCTTGGGGATTTCTTGTATCCTCAGCCACACTGACAAAACCCAAGTCATTTCATGCAGACCATGCTCTAAAATGTCACTGGGTTGGTCATGTCTGATCAGGACTGAGTTGAAATCCTCAGGTTGGAGGATTTGGACGTGAACAGACCCTTTAAGCAGCAGGCTCTGAACTAAAACCTACCTTGTTAAGGATGTATTATAATCATGCATAAAATGGAATATGCTTGTTTATTTGGGAATCTCTAGGATTATTCAGCAGAGTTGGATATTCCTCCCAAGGACAGCCTTTGAAGACCATTTCTTTGAAATAAATATTTTTTTTTAAGTCCTGACCTTTCTTTTGCATGTTGTCTTTGATATAAACATGAAAGCAGCTGCAGTTTTGGCAAGAATATCGATGGCTTCTTGCTTGTCAGATAAAAAATGAGGTGGAGTGGACTGGTCTGGAATACATTTCTGTTTTAGAACTTTCCTTTTTCAAGAGTGACCTTATTCAGTGCCCAAATGAGCACCTTTCCTCTGCACCAGCACCTCATTATGTGTGTTGAAACAGGCATCCTCTCTGCTTTTTTCAACTTTGTGTATTTTTTTAGTGGTATTTTCCCTTTCTAAACTCCCACAAAATATGGCTTCGGTTCCTGGCTAATTTTGTTGTAACACTGCACTAGCCAAATATTTTTGTGTAAGAATTATTAGTCACAGAAGGAGGAATGTAATGGAATATTCTTAGAAAGTGGTAGAACTATGCTTGACATGTAAAATATTTATC
This sequence comes from Margarornis squamiger, assembly GCA_035222235.1. Taxonomy (NCBI): domain Eukaryota; kingdom Metazoa; phylum Chordata; class Aves; order Passeriformes; family Furnariidae; genus Margarornis; species Margarornis squamiger. Next base: position 1,862,889 of record JAWWTY010000071.1, read on the forward strand.
CAGACATGTAAACAGGGCAAGAGGTGTTTGCCAGTGTCCCATCGTGAACTTTTGTTGAAGTCATGAACTGTTTTTCAGTTCTTGAAAATAAGGTATCAGGTTCTCTGCTGGCATAAATTGAGAGTGTAATGGTTGGCCTCACCTGGCTGAAATTTTAGCCCCTGCTTTTGCCTCCCTAAAAATAAATCAAGATGTGTTTTCTGAAGAGCTGTAATTGTGCTAAATAAAACTGCTGTGTTTTTTTGGGGTTTGGGTTACTCAGTACTACTTGCTGAGTATTAATGTGGCTCCACTCTAAAAGGAGCCTTATGTTTGTTTTGCTTATTGGTATTATCAGTGCCTTAATGAGAATTAACCAATGTGCTTAATTCAGGGAACTCTGTTATTGTTAAGGACAATATTGATAACCTTCCCTTTGTGCCTCTGCTCCCAAGGAGCATCTCAGCCTTTCAGCAGGAAAATTCAGCTGTGACTTTATCTGAGGTGGCTTCCAGTGACAGTTGTGGTGGGATGAGGCAGTGCCCCGTGGGGATGCCACACAATGCCCCTGGCAGGGGTCCTGTCCCATCCCAAACTTTGGCAAAGATCTCCTGCACTGGGTGATGACACCTGAGTTTTGCCAAGCCTGGCTCTGCCCTTCCACACTGGACCTTTAGTCGGGAATCTCTTTCTCAACGCTGCAATCTTTCAAATGAATTGCATTCCATTGCAGTTTCCCTGGGTTTGTTTCGGTTTTTATTATTATTATTTTGAAATCTCTTTGGTAAACAGCTCATGTAACTGCATTCAACTTTCAAAACTGTGCCATCTATTGTTAGTTTTCCAAGTTGCTGCCTTGTCATTGGTTAAAAATCAATGGCAGTTGGAATTGTAGGGAATGAGTAGGGAAGGAGGGAGCAGTTACTTGTTGGGATCCCTTCCAGAGGAGGAAGGTGGAGTTTGGAGCTGCTCAAAGCCTTTTTAAAATAAGAGTCAAAGCAAGTGGGTGCTTTTTTCCTCTGGGTGGAACATCAGAGAACTTTTTGTAGGAAACTGAGAGCTCCATAAACGAGGAGAGGAATGTTGTTGTAGGCTGAGTATTCTCTCTGCTGATATTTTGCTCTAAGATAGTGCACTTATGTTAAAACTTGTGTATTTCAAAATACACTGGTGCTCATCTCAAGAGATCCACACTGGACAGTTGCTGTGCTGAAAGCAAAGAGGGTAATTGTAACAGCTAATCTATAAATGATATAAAAATGTAGTTATATATAACATACACATTATAAAAACTTTTTTTCATAGTCCTATTGATGGCCACCTGCTGTGGGACAACCCATCTTGGTGATTAGAGGCTGTTGCTCTTTACATTCCCCCAACCACTTTACCAGGCCACAGGTGCTTTATTGCACCTGTATCTAAAGAGACCAGATAATTGGGGAGTAAAGAAATAAAATCTTGCCCCCAAACCGAGAGTAATAACAAGTGCTTGCAATGGCAAAATTAGTAAATTAGGGACAACTGGGATGTTTTATGTGTTGGATTGGTTGGTTTTTTAGATCCCTCTTTAGGCATCTTTCATTCACACTTTTAAGACTTGTCAGGACATGTTTTGTCACTGGCAGCAGGCAGGATAAAAATAGTTTCCTGCTTCTTCAGGCTCTATTTGCATTTAAAATTCTGTATTATTGGTGATGTGTGATGCTTTAATTCTGCTGTTCTGTGAAATTGTGTTTGGAGCAGTCTCTGGGGAATCCAACTATATCTTAGGGGAAAGTAAGAAAGTGAGGAAAACAGCATAGATTGATTTAATATTTGAGCTGACAAAGGGGAACATTTCCAGGTGACATTAAAAGTGCAAGCCCTCTGCCCTGCTGTGTGAAGGCAGTTGAGCTGGTGCTGGTACTTATTTGGGCTCATTAGCAGTGCACTGATATATCAAAATAAATTTTATCTAACTAATTTTATCCTCAGTTACTGTAAATTTGTCTGGGCCCAAGTCCAAGCTCTTCTGGACTTGGGAATCCATATGCACATATCCAAAAATTCTGGTGGTTAATTCCTCTCTACCTGCACAAGGGATGTGTGGCAAGTGTGTGTTTGTTTAACCAAAGGATTTAATCAAACTGGGCCTTTTCTACCATGCAATTCCTGCAAAAAACAAGCTGAATCAGGAATCTGCAGAGAGGGAGAGACTTGGGGGGGGGCTTCTGTTTCTACAATAAAACTCTTTCTCCCAGCACAGATCGTTGTCTTCAAACTTTCCATGAATCAGCTGGGCGGGGGGGTGTGGACTTTTAAACTGAAATATTTACATGAATCAGCCGCCTGGGCTTTGGGGGAGTGACCAATTCTGCCCTAAGAGTTTAAACTGAGCTTTGCTGGGCCTTAGTGCTTCCCTGGGTTCCACAAGGATTTCGGGCTAGGCGTGCCGGGAGCACTGAGGACAGATGAGCCGGCAGTAAGTGAGGAGCTGGGAGGGGGTGCTGGGCACAGGGAAAGAGGGGGATTAGTTCTGTCAGAGGTGCTGGTGGCTGCAGGTGGATCAGATTCCCTCTTAGAGAACCCTGTGTTCTCCTTAGGCTTTTTTCTACAGCTTATAGTTGAGAAGGTGTGAATTTGAAACCAAGCTCCCTTTAGCTGCCTAAGAGCAAAACTTGAGAAAGAAACCAGCCTTGTAAAAGCTGAAGGGATAAAGGCAGCTCTTGCTTTTATGCTTTGTTGAAACACGTGGGTTTTTCTGAAAGCTCTGTAAGTACCTTAGCAGAAAATGGTAGAACAGAGGACACAGCAAAATCCTGTTTTCTGCAGCTCTTTCTCCTGCTGCAGGTTTTTACATAAGTGTTTGTAGCATAATCTAACACAGATGAAGGGAAGGTGTAACTCATAGGTGTCACCTGCCTTAAAACTTTACTTAGCTCAGTATTCTCTAGTTTAGCAGAGGAGCATTTGTTTTTCCTGTCTCTAGATAAAAATAACCTGCTTTTACTTGCAATAGCTCATCTTTAGCCAAAGTTTTTCCCTTTACCCTCCTCAGATCTGCATATTCCATCCTTTTTCCAGGAAGGAGGTGTATATTTTATATGGGCACAGCCAGCTTTATTTAAATTGCTGAATTTAATCAGACTGCACTAGCAAAGCTGCCACTGCCATAGTGGTAAAAAGCTCTTTATGGGATCAAATATATAATTTTTCTGTCTTTATTCCAGTAGTGGGAAGAGTGGAAATATCCTTAACTCTTGTTGTTGTGCTCTTTAACACAAATACCTTGAGCCTCACAGGGAGGGAAATAGCAAAGCATTAACCTGCTGGATGCACTTCATCTGTCCCACTGATGAGGCTGCCATGAGGACTCTTCTATTTTGGAAAAGTCTCTAATAGCTTACCTCAAGTTAATAAATCTCAGTGATTTTTCTGCATGTGTTAGTTTTGGTGATTAAGAAATGATGCTCTGAGTGGGGGGCACTGATGTGGCTCATTTAACAGAGCAGTGACAGAAGGACCTAGTGAACGTTGCCAAGGTGTGCAAGTACAGTGTTAAACCATTAAAACCATACTGCCAACTGTAGTTTTGAATTCCATTTGTTGAAACAGTGGATTTTTGTGAAGCCTCAAGCAAAGGAGTAAGTCAGTAAACTTTGCTAACAGTGCAGCTCTATGCACAGAATGGGGGGAACAATCCCAGCATTTCATCAGCCTCCTTGGTGTCTCTTGCCAAAGTTTTCGGGCTGCCCTGCATTGCATCAGTCCTGCTGGACATTATTTTCCATCTATCCTTTGAAGCCAGATGGAAAATGAATTCTCTGTATATTGATAGAGTTATTTCATAACAAGGGAGAAGCTTTTTGTCCTGTGCTGGTTCAACCTATAAATCAGCTTTTATTGTCTGGCTGTGTTCACGTTTGGAAAATGAAATGAGGATCGTTAAATAAGTACATGAAAAGCATGTTAAGGCTCCAGGTAGATGTTTTTGTCCCTGGTACCATCTGGGTGGATGCCCTTCCATGTTTTCTCCAGTGGTCCAGGTGTACCCACAGGTGGCAGAGAGTGGCAACCTGAGCCCTGCCAAGTCTCACCTTGCCCTGAACAACTCGTTTGGTTCAGGAGCACAGGGCAGTGCCTGGGGCTCAGGCCAGAGACACCAACTTCCCTCCTTGTGGGACACCTGTGGAACCAGGCTGGGAGAGCTGGGAATGTTCAGGCTGGGACAGCTGGGAATGTTCAGCCTGGAGCACAGAAGGCTCCAGGGAGACCTTAGAGCCTCATCCAGTGTCTAAAGGGCCTTTCCCTTTACAGAGTAGATCAGTCATTGCTTGTTTGTTTCTCTGCTTTTATGTTTAGAGAAACTTCTGGCATGTTCCAAGGGTATCATTTAAGAAATTATGCTGATTTTGGCTGATACAGAGTTAATTTTCTTCCTAATAACTAGTAGGTAGCTGTGGTTTGGATGTCTCTTGGAAAAGGGGATTGATGACACTGGGATGTTTTAGTTATTGCTGAGCAGGGCTCACACAGGGCCAAGGTTCCCCAACCCACCAGTGAGGGGCTGGGGGGGGCACAGCCAGGATAACTGATCCAAGGGATGGATATTCCACAACATACAGAATCATGCTCAGCTGGAGGAAGATGAAGGAAGGAGGGGATGTTGGCAGTGTTTGTGTTTGTCTTCCCAAGTCACCATTAGGTGTGATGGAGTCCTGCTTTTCTTGGGATGGCTGAACACCTGCCTGCCCATGGGAATTGGGGAATGAATTCCTTCTTGGCTTTACTTGCATAGAATCATAGAATCCCAGAGAGGTTTGGGTTTGGAGGGACCTTGATCCAGTCCCACCCCCTGCCATGGGCAGGGACACCTTCCACAAGCCCAGGTTGCTCCAAGGTTGAACATTTCCAGGGATGGAGCAGTCACAGCTGCTCTGGGCAACCTGTGTCAGGGCCTGCCCACCCTCACAGGGAAGGATTTCTCCCAAATATCTCATTAAATTTGAACTCATTCCCTCTTGTCCTGTCACTCCAGTTCCTAAGAGCCCCTCTCCACCTTCCTTGCAGGCCCTTCAGATCCTGGAAGGGGCTGTGAATTCTCCACAGAACTCTCTCTTATCTCTTCTTTGACGTGTTAAAATGTCTCTTTTTCAACCCATGCGCTTCTGTTCCAGTTCTCTCCCCATCCCACCAGGGAACACGAGCACATGTGGGGCTTGGTTGCCGTGTGGGGTTAAACCAGGACAGAAATTAAAGCCAGGCTTCAACCATTGTGGAAAGACGTGCAATTCTATTAGAAATCCATCCTGTTCTAAAGTAGTTGACTGTAGAATTAGGTCAGGCACACCCTGCGTACGCCTGTTTCCTGCTTGCTTGTGTTTCTGAGAATAATTGGACGTGGGAATGTTTTTGTGGACTTAAAGGAGTGTTGTCACCTTAAAAATGAGTTGTTTGGAGTTTTATTTCAGTCGTGGTGCTTACGCTGTGGTTCAGGGAGAGGGGAGGGTCACTCACCACCTGATTCGCTCACTGCTCCTCCTTCCTTGCTGTTTGCAAACCGAGTGGTGAAGGAAAGTTACTCATTTCTCCTATTTTTACTCTCTTAAAACCTCTCTCGTGCCATACCAGATGACAGTGAAGCTGTGCAAAAGCTCTCAGCTGTTACAGCAAGGGCTGTAATTCAGTGGGTTCTGACAGCTGAGCTTTTCATTCTTTTTCTTTGAAGTTTCTGTCAAGTTCTTGATACCTCAAATATTCTGTAGTGGTTCTTTAAAAAAAATCCCAAGGATAAGGAGTATATATCCTTATAAATATAATAAAATATTATATTTATATAATAAATAGAAGTAGAAACCAGCAGGTTTGCACTGATGCTTTTATTATCTTTTGTTTAATAGAGTTTGCATCATAAATGGATTTTCTCTGCTGGAAGTGTTGCTGTATCTCAGTTTCTTTTCATGGCACACATCACCTTGTTTGTGGTGATCTGTGCAAGTAAAGCCATTCAGCTCCTTCCAGCAGCTGAGTGAAAACTGTAAAGCTTGGGAATGGCTTTGGATGTGCCTCAGAGTCGTTAGGGTGGGGAAGGATAATGTGCTGAAGATCTTCCCAGCCTCTCTACATTCCAGAACACTTCCTTCTTAAGAATTGCACAGAACCAGGATCACCCTCTTCGTCTCTGCAAAACATTTGTAGCATGAATTGTTTGTGCCAAAGGGTCATTGCTAAATAAAACAGTTTCCACTTTGTGATTAAAAATAACTTAAATATGACTTCTGTATTTTTCTCTCAACAAAAGACAGGGCTCGAGACAAGTCCAAATAAAGATTATTTCACCAAGAGCACCAGCACATGGTTTGGAGACAGGTGTTTGTGCAGTTACACAGCTCATTCTTGACATTGGCATGTTCTGGAGGAAAGAGGAACCTGCACACTCCAGGTTAAGGCAAAACCAAAGGCCAGAGCCAGTTGGAAGTTTTGATTTTTTGACTCTGATTCTGTTTTTCTTTAAAAAATAAAATCCAGCCTGTTAAGGAGCCCTTTCTCTGATTTTTAGAGCTCAGTGTGACTTGAGCTCTTGATACCTCTGAGTGCCCAGCTCCCAAAGTCCAGTCTTCAGATCCTCTGTGGACTGATCCTCCTGTTTTTGAGAACACAGACTGCACCTTACCTGATCCTTCAGGATCTGAGCACCCAAACAAAGTCACAGAGAAATGAGAAAGAGGTCGAGGTGCTCATTCACTGCTCATGATCCATTCTGTGGTACCAGCCACTTTACACTTCCCAGAGGGTGGAAACGTGCCCAGAGCTGAGTAGTCAACGTGCTGCAAGTCAGAGTAGCACCTGGGCAGGCAGTGGTTCTGATGCTCAGGATTATGTCTGCTCCTCTGTGTCCCTGCTCTCTCTCATAAAACACTTCCCTGCAGTGTTTCCCAGGGCTGTTAGGAGCAACAAGCAGTTAATATTTGTAAAAAGCTTTGAAGATGAATAGTGCTAATTATTATTTATAGGTGTTCAGTCTTACCAAGGATAATTCTCCTTGATCCTGGGCATGAAAGGAAACCAGGATGTTTGTCAGCTGGTCAGGCAGGAGTTTGGCCTTGAAGTCTTTATGTCCTGGTTTCCCCACTGGGTTCTGTGTGTTTGTCACGTTAAATGATCAGTTTGGGGATTTATTGTACGAGCCAGATGTGCTAAAAGAACTTTACTCATTTTCCTCAGTTCTGCTGACATGGTGTGCAGGATTTGGGAAGGGCAAGAGGGGCCAAAGGACAGGGAATTGCCATCAGCCTGGCCCAGGCTGGATGATCAGCAGGGCTGGATGTTCCACTTCCTGGAGATTTATTAAGGAGAGTCAGATCTGGTGCTTCAAAGAGCCACCCCATTGCAAAGAGCAGCTGTTTGTGAATCTGCTTTAACAGAAAAGAACAAGGAGAAAAGTGTCCAACAGTTGGGGTTTTTTCTCCTAAAAGTCCTGCTTAGCAGATTAAGCAGCAAAAGGGTAGGAAATTATCAGGGCAAATTCATGTATTGTAGTTCTTGCGTGTCTGGTGATAGTTCTATAAATAGTTTTGGAGCTGTTGTAGTAAAGGACTCTGGGTGTGCAGGGTCTCTTCAACTGTGCCTCCATTTAATTAGGGCTTGAGGTGATGAACAAAGATTGCAACATTCACCCAACCCAGTTTGGTTGTTGTGCAATTCAGTCTGTTGGGGTTTCGTGCTATTTGACATCACTTCAATAGGGCTTGTAAGGCAGGGCTCTGGGGAAGTTATGGAGTCTCAGTGTCCCTGGAAAAAGCTGCTCTTTGCCTGGATAGACTCTGCTTATTGATCTGATTCCCTGCCCAAATTCTCCTCTCTGCTGAGTAAATGCATTAACTAACCAGGATCCCATCCATGGGTCTGTTCCCACGTCCAGGGCAGCATTCCCGGGCTCTGTTGGGTTCTGATGGCAGTGGTGAGGGGATCTGTCCAGGGGGATGTGGGCACAGGGAGTTTTCCAAGCCTGTGTTGGGTGTGCAGTGAGAGCAGAGGGGGAAGTGATGCCCCGTGAGCTGCTCAGTTGCTGGGACTGAGATGACCCTCAGAGGCTCCTCCTGTTGCTGTTCCTTCCAGCCAGAGCCTCTAAAAAAGAAAGGGTTTTGCTGTTGCCAAAAATCTTCCTCCAGATGAACATCACATGATGTGTAAGCAACAGATTTTCTAAAAATACACAGATATAATAATGCTGGCAACTTAGTATTGGGTTTATGGAACAAAGGGAAGGAATTGTTATTCCTTTTTAAAATTCTCATTAAGAATTAAATACTTCCACTGACTGCCAGTAACAATGGACTTGAAACCCACCACTGAACTGCTCATTAAGGCTTCACCCTCAGCAGGTCCTGCCCAGAAAACTTGCCAGTTCTGTCTGGGCATTTTGTTGTTTTATTAGTGCTGTGTTTTATCTGGTTTGTCTCTGCCAGGAGTCAGAGATGGCACCCACAGGCCCTGGAGTCTTCATTCAGCCAAGCAAAGACGCAGGACAATTGTTCAGCAGGGGGGAAATTGGGAAAATTCCTTAATGAGGAAATTGGTGTTTTATGTTTGAGAGAGTGGAAGGAAAAGAGTTGAAGCCAAGAAAGGAAAGCTGGTTCATGTCCAGGGCAAAACAAATGCCAGAGAGAATGAGGGAAAGAGGGCAAAGAGATCTGTTAGGAGATACTAGGAGAGAAATGGGTCTTAAAGATAGAAACAAGGAGGAAGAATTTCATTTGGAAAAAGTGAAGCTGTGTCTGCATATGCTGAAAGAACATTCCAGCTTTAAGTGGCATTGGTTAAAGCATCGTGTGTGGGGCTGGGCCAGGGCATGGTGGGTGTGAGGCTGCTCCAGTCATGGATGTTCTGCATCATATGAGTGTTTTCTGTAGGATTATTTTGGGTTAAATCCTGGGGTTAAATCAGTGTGTGACAGCAGGGGCATAAATCCCGAAGGAAAAACCAAACCCAAGTAGTGACTGGGAGCTGGGAATCTCCTGGTCAAAGCTCAGAGTGGTTAAGTGGCAAATGCTGAGCTGTTAACTGGGAAAATGTTATATTTCAGGCTGTAGCCATGTTACAGAGCTCATTTTGCCAGGGCTGGGAATCAAGAGATAGACAAACATTTTTAGAGGGCTCAGGGGAGGGTAATTGCCAGGAAGGTATTTGCAGGAACACAGATGTGATCTAAAGACATCAGCAGCTTTAGACTTTGCTTTAAAAAAGCCAAGATTTATAGATTAAATAGATTTAATATATTTAATAGACTCCTGGTTACTGGAAAAGCTTTTTCCCTTTTCCTAAGTGAGTGCAGGGGCATCATAAGCCTCTGAAACACAGTTAAATTCTTGAAAAAATGCCTTTTGAGCCTGAAGGACTTTGGTTGTGGTACCAGATACAGCAATTTGAGCTTCGTTGCTTGGGAGTTCCTTCAAAAACTAACAACATGGTGTTTTCTCTCCAGCTCTTCTCTTAGGAAGCGCCACCAACTCCTCACAGCACGGAGGCCCAGCATGAATGTTAACTGTGCTGGGGGGACAGACTGGTCAAGAAGCCTGGAGTCCAGTTGTCCTGTGGAAAACAGAGCTGTAACATCCCATGAGTCAGAAGAAAGTCCTGTGGTGGTAGGAGGTCACAGCCCTGCTGCAGTTCCCAGGACTGAGGGTAAGGATAATGATAATGTCCTCACCTTGGAATCTCTAAGGGAGATTATTTTTTGTGCTCTGAGGGGTGTTCTGTTTTGGAACAGGTTCCAGTATCACAAGGCAGGTTGCACTGGGGAGTATGTACCCTGCCTCTGCCAGGCCAGTCTAAAGGACAGCAGTTCACAGCAGTTCAGCAGCTTGGCAAGGTCATCCTGTGGGAATGTCCTGGCTGGCCAGCTCATGGCTTCTCCTGAGGCTCTCCCTCAACAGATTTCCTGGAAGCAGCTGGGCAGTCCTGTGTGCCCACCACAGGCCAGCATCAAGCACTGCTGCCTTGCACCACTCTGGGGAGGTGTGTGCTGCTGCTCCAGCTGCCTGGGAGAGTCTGTGTCTGTATCTCTGGCCTTGTTTAATTCCTGTGCTCCTGCTCTTTGCCACTGAAATCATCATCATGGTTCATCAGGAAATTTTTTCATCCAAAATCCAACTGTTAGTTCAATTCAAATACACGGTCTGGTGGTGTCAGGGCAAGTTTAGGTTGATATTAGAAAAAGGTTCTTCCCCCAGAGGGTGGTGGGCACTGACCAGGCTCCCCAGGGCAGTGGGCACAGCCCCAAGGCTGCCAGAGCTCAAGAAATGTTTGGACAGTGCCCTCAGCACAGGGTGGAATTTTGGGGTATCCTGTGCAGGGTCAGGAGTTGGGCTGGATGGTCCTTATGGGTCCCTTCCAACTGAGCATATTCTGTGATATAACATCACCGTGACAGTTATGTCTATTGGCATCCTTAATTATTGCATGACTCAGTTTTCTCATTTCAGTAGGAGGTGTTACTATGAAATGATGTCTCTCAATAAATTCTCTCTTAGCCCGCAGCATCCGTTTGTGTCCCGCAGGTTTGGATTCTGAATGCCGGCACAGCACTTGCCCAGGAAGCCCCCAGATCTGCTGCATGCTCTCTGCTCCTGAAGACACTCACACCTGCCATTTCCCAGATGGAAATAAGAGACAGTCAGAGTACTTTAATCCCCAGGAACGCCATGGCTGCTCTGCTTTGTCTTCAAGCAGCAGTTCACAGGCTCCAGAGAAAGTGACCCTGGTGGTGGATGGCACTCGCTTTGCAGTGAACCCCCAGATCTTCACTGCTCACCCTGATACCATGCTGGGAAGGTGGGTCATGGCGGTTATTTTCAAGATAAGGGGGTCAAATGTTTGTTTAAATGGAGCAAACACATAATATTTGTTTTGTGATCTCACCTGTACACGCAAGCAAAGCGAGGGTGACCTCAGTCAGAACTTGGCTGTGAGTGAGGCCCTGAAAACATGACCAGATGGAGAGTTGGTAGTTCTCTAGATAAGTCTCCCTTTGGTCCACTTCCATCAAAAAATGTACACTTTTAGCCAAACGTGGTGTCCTTTTGCCTTCTCTCCAAGTGTTTGCCTGGTTTGTAAGCAATACATCTGTCCACAACTGATAACCTCCCTCCTGAACGGGGACTATGATAGTGCTCCATCCCCTTCTGCTGCCATCTTTTGATACTCTCCCAGGGAGAAGTGACTCAGCTCCCTGTAACAGGGCTGGAAGGTCAGAACCTGTTGCTGCAACAAGAAATATTCATGTTCTGTATTGCCAGCACTTCCTCCCTCTCTGACCAAACTGTCAGGTCACCGACCCTTGCACTGGTCATTGTGTAAAACACAAACAAAACAAGGGATCAAAAGGCACGTGGGGTTGTCTGGGGTAGGTCAGTGAAAGGGCTTTATTACCAGGGGATTTTCTGCCCAGGGCTGAATGATCTGTTCCTTGACTTGTTCCTTACACAGTAGCCATAGCAACAGAGCCCAGACTTCCCTGAGCCAGCTCTTGTGCTTATTTACAAAGGAAGAGCTTGCAGTGTGGGTTTCAGTAGCTGTATCTCTGTGTCAATGGGGTGGCTTGGAAGAGACCTTAAAGCCCATCCAGTTCCACCCCCTGCCATGGGCAGGGACACCTTCCATAACCCAGGTTGCTCCAAACCCCATCCAACCTGGCCTTGGACACTTCCAGGGCTGGGGCAGCCACAGCTTCTCTGGGCACCCTGTGCCAGGGCCTGCCCACCCTCACAGGAAAGCATTTGTTTAACCTCAGTGCACCTCTTTGTCCCTGGAATAAATGCATTTCTGTATTCCTGTGGCCTTACACGTTTTGTTTTATCTCTTCAGAATGTTTGGACCAGGAAGAGAATATAATTTCACGAGGCCAAACGAAAAGGGCGAATATGAAATCGCAGAGGGAATCAGCTCAGCTGTGTTCCGCACCGTGCTGGTAAGGACGTGTTTGCAGATTGGGAAGGAAAAAGAAATAAACAATGTGTTTGTCACATGTGCAAAACTGAGCCATCTCCAGGCAGCTGCACTCCCTGGGACATGGTGGTTTTACATTTTGCACTGGGATTTTTAAAGAAAAAGATGTAGAAAGCTTTGGTAGAAGTCAATGCTTCAGGTACCTGCTCAGGTTGTCTTTTGCCTTTCCTGTGTCCTGTTTGTTGGAATTCCTGAGCTGCATCCTGACCTTGTGGTTGCATATAAATCTATATTGCATGTGAGATATAAGTAAACCCTGTGCCATGGGAAAAGTTTTAACTGGAGCTCACCATTTGTCAGACCCAAGAGGATCTGCAGACACGTAGATTCTCAGAGAAGCAGGGCTGGTTTTACTGGTCACAGAGCTGTAAACAGCCTCTGTAACTCTCAAATGTTGGTTAACAAAACAAAGAACTAATTAAGAATGATCAGAGTCCAAGCTATTCCTAATTTTTCTCTCCAAATTTGCCCTTTTATTCACAGGATTATTACAAAACCGGAATCATTAACTGCCCCGATGGGATTTCCATCCCAGACCTTCGAGACACATGTGATTACCTCTGCATAAACTTTGATTTCAACACAATCAAATGTCAAGACTTAAGTAAGTATGGAAAGAAATCAGCTCCTAGGAGATCAACTGCATGGACCCTGATTCAGTGCAGCTCTTAATCACGTGCTTTAGTTTAAGCAGGAACATGTGGGTTCCACTGGGGCTAAAGTTCCATTGGAACAGCTTTTTTTGCTGCCATAATCAGCAGTGAAGTGAATTGAATCCTGCAGAACAGAGACACCTTGGTGAAAAAGCAAATTATAAACACTCTAGTCTCTTTTTGTAACAGAGGCCAAGCAGAGCTTGCTGTTCTAGCCAACAAAATGAAGCCTAAAAGCAGGGTTAGGACTCATATCCCAAATGTACCAGAGAATCATGAATAATTTAAGCTAAAGAATGATGGACAAAGCAGGAACCAAGGATACTAAGTCTGGGAAGCAGTAGAGTTCCTAGTCATGATGGAATTTGATTTGGAGCAGCTTTTTGGTGGGCATGCTGGCAAAAAAAGTACTTCTAACACAGGCAGATCTGTGAAAAGCACTTTGAAGTGGGAGTGGGGGGTGAAATTTCCTGCCCTGGCCTCCGATGAGTGATCACAGAGAAAGCAGCAAAATGGACTTTGAAGGGCAGAGGTTGTTGCAGGAAATTGAATTTAAGTATCATAATGAATTAATTATTCAGTCTGTTACTGTTTTACTGTACTGATTGGAGCTTGGTGGTTTTTTAATGGCCATGGAATGGCTCTGCAGTGTAATCTGCATCTCATTTGAAATGCAGTCTGTACCTCTGATTTTGCCAGTTCTGGAGCTGGAGGCTGTTGATGCCTCTCAGCATATGCTGAGCAATTTGCCTGAGGAAGAATTCTGGCTGTGCTCGTGGAGGGATGTGGAAGTGCAGAGCTGGGACATATTTTCCTAGTGTAGAAAAGCTCATTGTGTGGTTTCTGCCCCCTCAGGTGCTCTGTTACACGAGCTCTCCAATGATGGGGCTCACAAGCAGTTTGACAGCTACCTGGAGGAGCTGATCCTGCCCATCATGGTGGACAGTGCCAGGAAGGGCGAGCGGGAGTGCCACATTGTCGTGCTCACGGATGAAGACACCGTGGACTGGGATGAAGATCATCCACCTCCCATGGGAGAGGAGTACTCACAAAGTAAGAGCTCTGCACTGGGGCTCCTGGCTCTGTTCCACACATACAGCTGCAAGGAAAGAGCCCATTCCCAAACAACAGGAGGAGTTGCTGGCACATGGAGCCCTGTTCTGTGCAGTACTTGTGAGCTGCTGCTTCTGGAGGCTGGTTAGAGCTGTGGTCTGATCCCTGTGCTGGGAATCACAGCACTCACTGCAGCTTCTCCTTCTGTTTCTGCCTCCCCCTCAGCCTTTTCCTGGCTCCTTAGTGAGGGAGTAGTTTTTGCTTTCCACTCCCATCACCACCCAGTCTATCCAGACTGTGATGTGCATCACTTCTCTCCCACAAGGAAGTACAGCTAATCTCATTGAGGAAAACAGACACCTCAAAAACCACACCTGGTTTTTGGCACCCCCACAGCTGAGCGTGTCAAAAACAGGGGGAGAAGGTTCCTCTTTGGAGATTCTAATCACCTGTTTTATTTCCCAAGTCCTTTACAGTTCCAAGCTGTACAGATTCTTCAAGTACATCGAGAACCGGGACGTGGCAAAGGCCGTGTTGAAGGAACGGGGCCTGAAAAACATTCGCATTGGCATCGAAGGTAAAGTGTTGCTTCAGCAAAGGGAATCCTAAACCAGGTGACTGCACAGTCAGTAAAGCCTGGTTTCCTCTGGACTCCAGGCACTGCCTGTTTTACTCAGTGTTTCACATTTATTTTTATGAAACTGGTCAAAGCTGGGCGTGTTCCTTCCCCTCTGTTGTGTGACACTGAAATGGGCCAGGAGGATTAAAAGTTGAAGGAAGGTAAAAGATGCATAGCATGTGCCAGTAAGCCCTGTCTCCTTAGGAATGAGTAAACAGGAAGCAGGAATCAAATGCTTGCTTCCACCTGCTGCTGCAGGCATTCCTTTAGGGAATTTAGAGAAAGTTGTGCTCTGTCCTGGGAGACTGTCTTATTTTTATAGTGGCTGTGTTTGCTCACAAGATAGCTGGTGCTGTGCAGCCATTGATCCTGGGACTGCCTGCACACAGTGCTGCACCTCTTGTCAGAGAATCATGGAATCATTTAGGTTGGAAAGACCCTCTTGAGATCATGGAGTCCAACCATTAACCCACCACTAAACCATGTCCCCAAGTGCCACAGTCACATATGTTTTAAGTCCCTCCAGGGATGGTGGTTCCATCACTGCCCTGGGCAGCCTGTGCCAGGGCTGGACAGCCCTTTTGGTGAAGAAAATTTCCCTGATACCCACCCTAAATCTCCCCTGGTGCATCTTGAGGCTGTTTCCTCTTGTCCTGTCCCTTGTTCCCTGGGAGCAGATCCCCACCTGGCTCCACCCTCCTGTCAGGGAGTCACAGAGGGCCAGAAGGTCCCCCCTGAGCCTCCTTCTCTCCCTGAGCTGCTCCTGGTGCTTCAGACCCTTCCCCAGCTCCATTCCCTTCTCTGGAGACACTCCAGCACCTTGGTGTCTTTGTCCTGACCCCAGGGTTCGAGCTGTGGCCTCAGCAGTGCCCAGCACAAGGGGACAATCACTGCCCTGGCCCTACTGGACACACTATTGCTGGTCCAGACCAGGATGCCCTTGGCCTCCTTGCCCACCTGGGCACACTTGGGCTCATGTTCAGCCTTGGCCCTTCTAATTTTTTCCTTGCATAACCTCATGACATCCTCATAGTCCTCTTGATTTGCTTGCCCTTTCTCCCTCCTTTTCATGGGAATGGCCTGCTCCTGCAGCTTTAAGTTTTCCTTCTTGAGGAATGTCCAGCCTTCCGGGACTCCTTGGCAGGGGAAAAGAGAACAGTATTTTGCAAGTCAGTAGTGCTAAATGTGTACCATGAGCATTTGTCACTATGTTGTTTGTGTGTGTCCCACGCTGACCCCACAGTCACTCCCACCTGGCTCTTCTGGAACGCTGTTGTCCCTTTGTGTGAGCCAGAGGGTGCAGTGCAGCTGACTGACTGGCTGGCTGTGTTTCCAGGGTATCCCACCTGCAAGGAGAAGGTGAAGAGGAGGCCTGGAGGCCGCTCAGAAGTGATCTACAACTACGTGCAGCGGCCCTTCATCCAGATGTCCTGGGAGAAGGAAGAGGGCAAGAGCCGGCACGTGGATTTCCAGTGTGTTCGGAGCAAGTCCCTCACAAACCTGGTCACGGTGGGGGATGATGTCTCAGAGGACCACGAGGTTTTAATGCATCACCCCCCCCAAGTGGATGAACTGGACAGGCTGAACGCCCCCTTCTCCCAGATGGTTGTTAACGACCTTCCGGATTAGTGCTGGAGAATCCTGCGGGATGTGGGAACATCTCAGCGTGGTTTCATCCCAAGTGATGGGACACAGACTCTGCAAGGTGCTTTATCCTCCTTCATGCTCTTCCTACCTTGTCGTATTACAAGCATGTTAATAAAGAGCCACACTCCATAGTCTTAATTGTGCAATCAAAAGCAACATCTCCTCAGACAAAAAGGAAATGATGCTGTTTGTTTCTACTACAAAGGCTTCCGGATTGGTGGGTGCTGAATATTTTATGTGAATTCTAAAAGAAGAGCACAATTATGTAGAAACATCTTGTTTGACATGAGAGAGGAAATTCTGGGCCTGTCAAGACAAAGCTTTCCTTTACCATTAGGCACTTAGCTTTGCTTTTGTGAGAACCGGTTCCAGAGGAGTGAACATCAAAGCAGGACAGATGATACTCTCATCAACCAGCAGAAATGTAGCACAGTTGTGACAGCAAAATCCCGAGCGGGGAGGACTCTGTTTGCACTGCCACCTGGCTTTGGATCCAGCATGGGGTACTGGCCTAGGGAAGGATGAACCAGGTCCATAGGAAGCATATGCCTCTTCACAGGAATTTCCCATATATACTTCTCTGTGAGATGGAATCATTGTTTTTAGGGATGTTTTTTGCTCAGTAAAACAAGTAGATCATGCTGAAAAAAACCCCAAGAGACACTGTAGCTGATATTTTACCAACCAAGTAAATCTCTTTAGTAGCCAAATAGATGTGAAGCTTTCTAGAGGTGACTGTGCATGCTACAGCCTTTCAGTTGTCTCCTCCATTCCTCTGCTAAGACAAAAAAACCCAGTGGAGGAGCTCCCAGTACAAAGAGTACCTGAGTAAAATCCTTGCTCTCATCAACCTTAGTCAGTCAGAATTCTTGTAGACTCTCCAAGGAACTTTCTGCTGCTGCAGCTTTAAAAGGCCAGCTACTTTCTTCCCAGTTTGAAACTAGACCATTTTGTTGTCAGGCAGGTAAGAAATACCAATAGTAAGCCAGCCCTCAGGAGAGAGAAATACACATACCTGGGAACAACTCTTCTGTTGCTCTGAGTATCCTCATCTGTGTAAGGCTCTGGGAATCTTGGGTTCAGGGCCAACAGACACACTCCAGGCTGGTTTAGCTCAGATAGATTGGAGCTTGCTGGTCCTGTTCCTGCAGCAGGAGTCACCTGTAGGATTTCCCTCTAGGCTGGCTTAACCCCTGATGAGCACACAGGGAGCTCAGCTCTGCCCCAGCTCACCTGAGGGCACCCAAAACAGGGCAGCCTCACAAAGCCATCCCCTCTGCTGGCCGTGTAAAAGCTTTAAATTGGGGTATTTAAACATGGTGCTGGTGCAAAGAAAAGCTGAAAGCATTCAAGAAAGAGAGGGCCAGGGCTCCTTGCAGGGTGCTGCTCTTGCAATGGTGTTGAAACCTGGACCGTTTGGGCACTGAGTTACCTGGTCAGACTTGGCAAAGTATTAGTCTGCCCCTGGAAATTTTAATCCTTTTTTATCAGGACTGCATCATTAAGGAAATGTGTTTTATTCTCCCTCTGACTGCCAAGTGCATGGGGGATTTATTGACTAGTGAAGATTTGCTGCTGAGGATGGTTGTGGGTTTCAGTGTAACATGACAAGATCAAGCAAAAATTTTTAATTGCAAGTAACAAAGCTCTGCTGAGACAGCTGTTGTTATGGTCAGTTCCCATCTGTGTGGATGCAGGTTTCTGTGTCTGTTCTTAGCTTCTTTCCCAAGTGCAGCAAATAGATGTCCTCTTTTTATAAGTGCCTAGGGGAAGATTTCAGGTCCCAGGGGTTCAGATGCCCAAGTTCCACCTGAGTACTTTGGAAAACTCCTCGCTGTGTGTCATTGGGTCAGTACAAGAAGTGTCCTTCAGTGCCTGCACAGAGCTGGGGTGGTGTGCAGTCACTCCCACTGTTGCTCCAGACGAATTTCTATTTTTGTAGTAGAGAAAGGAAGACATATGGACCATGAACCTTCCACCAGGGGCCAGACCAACCCCATTCCCAGCCTTGGTGATGAGCCATTCCCTCAGGACAGACAGAAGCACTGGTGAGCCTGTGTGCCCAGTAGGGTTGGAGGTTGCCCCCAGGCCCTGTGTGCCCAGCAGTGATGGCCCCCAGGCCCTGGGATTATGTTTGTCAGTGTGTATTTCTTTTTACAGCAGTGTCAGTTTTAATTATTTGAGTATTGGTGTTGCCCAGCTGAGCTGGAGTTGGAGCTTATCCATGGTCTGCTCCAAGGAGAAGTGTGTGTGTTGTTGACAGCTCCTCCTCAGGACTCTGTCAAGACATCAGGTGCTAAGAATTGGACCTCAGTGGCACCTTTTGGGATCTGACAGCCAAACCAAATCCCACCATGTGTGTCCCCTTGAGCCCAAGGGTCAGCTCAGCCTCTTGAAGGATTCAGCCAGTTTATTCGAAATAGTGGCCACAGGTTAAAGGCTGTCACTTTAAAGGAGGTTAAAGGAGCTCCTGGTTCCCTGGGGAATCAGCTGGAATGGAGATCTCCTTCTCCCACAATTTCCATGCAGTTTTTACCACTGTAGTTTATTGGCTTTACCAAGTAATTAAAGATGAATTTGGGGTTTTAATTTTTGTCAGTACAGTGAATTCCACTGGAACACTGAATCGAAGAAGTGTTTGCTTTTCCTCCTCTCATGGTCACCCTCTTCAGGTATAAGGTCAACTCTTGTCTTATTCTAGATGTACTGAAGTGTTCCCTGTGCTGTGTATGAACTCTAGATGTATGGTTTCTGTATTAAAATATAAATTATATGTGGCTTGTTTGGCTCTCTTAAAAATTGTTGTAAATGTGGAGTAAAAGAATGGGCTGGGGGTAGAGGGATAGAAGGTTTTACTTCCTTGCTTCCTGAAGGAACTGTGGCAGGGACCAACTGCAGAGGACTGTTAGCACCTTTTGGGCTGAGAGGACCTCAAAGTTTATTTCAGCTCCTCACAACTCCTTGCAGGGATGTTCTAAAGGCAGCACAGGCCTGAGACAACACTCCTTGACCTCTTCTGGAAGAAAACAGCTTTGGAACAGGTCTGGCTTTGATTTCCACCTTCAGCCTTGGATGGACATCCAGGGTTTCCTTGATGAAGCTTGGAAAAGGTGTTAAAGAGTTTGAACAAGGTGGGATTTGTGTGGAGACCTCAAGAGCACCTTCCAGTATCTGAAGGGGCTACAAGGTGGAGAAGGGACTGTTCATCAGGAACTGGAGTGACAGGACAAGGGGAATGGGTTCAAACAGAGTGGGCAGGGTTAGATGGGATATTGGGAAGGAATTTTTGGCTGTGAAGGAGCTGCCCCATCCCTAGGAGTGTCCAAGACCAGGTTGGACGGGGCTTGGAGCAACCTGGACTAGTGGAAGGTGTCCCTGCCCATGGCAGGGGGTGGAACTGCATCTCTAAGGTCCCTTCCAACCCAAACCAGCCTGGGATTCCACAATTGCAGTCTGTAAAACACATCATGCCCACAACAGCACGTGTACTAAGAGGATTTTATTTACACAAGACAATGAGATCTATCCATAAAAAGTTGACTACACCTGCCAAATTTTACAGTGCAATTTTGGAACAGCTTTTAAATATTTACAGAACACTTTTTCAACTTGGAGGTTAAGGCAGAGTCAGGGCACAGTGATAAGAAACACTTAGTGCAGCTTTGTGCTAGGCATGATAGAGAGATGAACTGGCAGCATAAGGTGTTCAGATCCACTGGAAATTCAGATTGGGATTACTCCTACAAATCCAGTAACTGCAGGCTAATAAAAAAGAGCTAAAGATACAAAAAACCTCAGAACACAAGCAGCTAAGGAAAACGTTTGGCTACCATGGGAGATGGAACAGGCATCCAAAATCCTTGCTGTCAGCAGTGAATTATGGATCCTGGGAAGGAGATACTGTAAGGACACACTTTTTTTCCCTAATATTGGTGAAAACTGGAGTAAAAAGCAGGCTTGCAATGTACCTGGGATACAGAACCTACCACTGAAGGTGTGTCCAAGAGGACTGGGTTCAAAGACATCCAACTTCTGCTGGAAGACAAGAGGAATGAGGTACCCAACTACTCCTTGTGCCTTCAAAAAACCACCTTGAGCTCACAGTGACCTGAGGGGTCACACTTCAAACACAGCACTAAAAATGCACAAAACACAGTACTAGAGAGTTGGTCTTTTCACAGCAAGTCATCACAACTTACACTTGTTTAGCTTCTTTGGTATTTATAAATAAAAACGCTGGTCCCTTTCAGTAAAGGGCTACAAATGCAGCTACTATCTCAAAATCATCTGTTGCTAATCCACAGCAGCTTTAAAGGATTTTGATTTTTGTTTTGATTTCATTTTAAGGCAGTACCTAAGCTGTTAGGAATTGGAAAAAAAATGGTTTTACATTAATTCCAATGGTTTATAAGGCAACATTTTCAAATGGCTGGAAGAAACTGCAGGAGAAGCTGGTATCAGTCCTTCACACAAAGTACAGAGGGAGCACAAGGTGATCTTAGGGATGAGTTGGTAAAAGCCTGATCCTATAAGTCATTCCTTCCATTAGCCCTTATTCATCCAAGTGAGCCCTACTGACTGCAGTGATCCTGGGATCACTTCTAATTAAGGCTATTTTGCTTTTCAGCTTGGTAGGATCCAAGTGGTACCTAAAACTGCTTATGGCAAGTCATTAAAAGTCGTGGGACACGTACAAAAAGCACAGGGGGTGCTGAGGGAGAGGACACAAACGAGTTATGTACAGTACTGGCAATCCCCCATCAGTCCTTCAGGATGGCACTCAGAAGACATGTAGGTAAAAATTCCCTAAAAGCACCTATTTTTAAAAAAAAAGTTCCACTACAAATCCATTTTGTTTCATTTCCTAATCAAGAAAGTCAGGACTGCCCAGCCCTGGAGGCCTTTTTTTCCTGGGAAACACTGCTTGAGCTTTGTCTTGTCTGTACTCTGGAGTTAGTGTTCAGCACCAATAAAAGTCTACAGGACTGAGACCTCAAAAATGTATCACTTTTAGCAATCTGCTGGCAAATTACAGACTGGAACCAGGCAGGCCCCAAGGGCTAATGCCACCTGCCCCTGGAAGTGCAGGGTTAACTACACACGGGCACAACATGGAGCTCGTGGTTAGAAAAAGGAAAAGCTCAGCTGAGGCAGAACCCTCCTTCCCAAAATGCTGACAATGTTCCCAGAGAGGCTTAGGCAAGGAAAGGCACTTTGGGGCCCTCCTGGAGAGAACCTGATCAGAACTTCTATAAATTACAGTAGACAATAATCTAAGAGTGGACACGGTGCGTTCCACTGCCCCAAAAGTGACCCCAGTCTGGGGAAGACTCCAGGGACAGATGGTTCAGCCAGGACAGCAAGAGCAGCTCTGCAAGGAAACACCAGGCAGGTCTCCATCAGCAACATTCTGATCCTGTTCTGCTCAAAACCAAGAGCAAAAAGGCCACAGAAGATGGGGGTTTTTGTCTTCCAACCACTGAAGATGCAGCAGAGCTCAAAGGTGGCCAAGAGATGGCACCAGCCAGCCAAGGCAGCTCTGCACAACTTACCCACCCAGGAGCAGGTTCAAGGAATTTCCCTCCCTCTCTGCTCTAATTCCAGATGCTCAGTGGGACTGTAGTTTATTATCTGTGTTGTTTACAGCTCCACCCTGTCACAGGGTAACCAAAGACTCCGAGGAGGAAATGGCCCTTTTCTCCTCTAGGTAAGAAAGGAAAAGCGTGGCACAATTTTTTAATTTAGAAAAAGGATTAAATGGCTTGAGGGTCACTTAGTACCAAAAGTAAAGTGCACCAGGACTGGAGGCCACTGTGACAGAGCTGAGAAATGCTATGGAGAGGCTTCCAAGGAGCATTATAAAAACAGCACTACAAACTAAGGTTAAGGCAATCCGAGCTGTGTCCTCCTGCTCAACAGTTTCCTGGAGAGTTGTGTGTCTCAAGCTTTAATTATTGCTTTGTTCCTGGAGTCCTCAGCCACTGGGCAAACAGTGCTGGCAGAATTGGCAGAGTGAGGTTGTCACTTAATGCAGGACTGGCAAACAATCCTATAGAATCCCGGGCTTTGCAATGCCAAAGGGAAGGCTCCCATCTTCTGATGGATTGTCCAATGTGGCAGAGGGTTTAAAAACTCTTGCTCCTGAAGCAGCAAAAGGTGCTGGCAGCAGAGAGGATGCAAACACGTTGTGGAGTTTTTCAATGGCACAGAAAAAAAAAATCCTTAGTAACAACCAGGCGTGTAACAAAACAGGGTCCTGAAATCTTCTCCAAGAGCTGATAGCCCTCAAGTTTTCTTTAAAAAAAACCAAAAAAAAAAAGAGTTCTTTTGTGGTCTAAACCCTTTTGTGGGTCTAAACCCAAAGTACAGCAACAGAATTCCACGGCTCAGAAGTCCCAGGTAAAGCTGTGTTACTTCCCTCCCTTCATGTAGGAGGGGATTGCTCCTCGGGCTGTCAGGCCCTCGAAACGCTTGTAGGTGTAATTGATAAAAACCCAGTCTTTGTTCTTGTAGTCTGTCTCTGGGTGGTTGCTTGTGGCCACTGGGAAGACAAAGAAGACATAAAATTACCCAAATTTTAAAAAAAAGTTTATTTTCATACAAAACATTGGGTGTGGAATAGGGCAGGGTGCTTCTAAAGGAAAATCATAAAGCCAGGGTTCAGCTTCATGCTTCAACCCCAGGAAAGAACTGCTGAAACACAGGACAATGATTTTCTGCTAAAAGAGGGCAGATTCAGACACATTTTTTACAGTGTGGGCTGTGAAACACTTGCACAGGTTGCTCAGAGAGGTGGTGGATGGCCCAGTCCTTGGGAGAGGCCAAGGCCAGGTTGGACAGGGCTTGGAGCAACCTGGGCTAGTGAAAGGTGCCCCTGCCCATCCACGGCAGGGGGTGGAATGGGATGAGCTTTAAGGTCCCTTCCAACCCATTCTGTATTTAAACTCATGGAGCAAATGTGTGACTATACTGTGATCCTTTAGAGATTTACACCAACCCCCCCCTTCTGTCCCAGCCTTCCCCACCCAGCTGTGCCAGCAGGGATCAGCCAACAGCAAGGGCAACTTGCAGGGCTGGGCTCAGATCCTGCTCAGATTTGAACTTGCTGGGAGCTCTGCTGCCTCAGAGATGCCCTTTCTCAGGTAACTCCCCAATCATTTCCATCCTGCATCTCCTGGAACCCTAATTCCAGCCTGCACACCCTACACCACAAGGCTGCCAAGCTATTTGGTCATGATGAAAGAAAATTATCCAGTAAGATCTTTTCTCTGATTAACAGGAAAGATGATTTCAAGGGAAAACGATTGTTTACATGCAGAATCAATCATTTACCTGTTGGTTTAAGGATATCAGATTCTGGAAATTCATCAAAGTTTGAGGTATCATCAATGCTTTTAATTTCTATGGAAATTGCAGCAGGTCTCTCTCTGCCAAGAAGAGCAGATGGAGCGTTAAGATCTCAAAGGCAAAGCAGGATTCAGCCACTTTCCCTTTCTTAACAGAATCAAGTCTGAAGGTGCCTAAATCTCAGCAAGCTTCAGGTAGGGAACCAAATACTCTCACCCACACCTGGCTATGATCAATTCCAGTCAGCTGCTCCTGCTGCTGAACAGGACTGGCCTGGGCAGTCCCTAGAGAGGAGCAGCTTCCTTTTCTGCAAAGCATCTTACCTGATGTGCTCCCAATCAACCCCTTCAAAGAATGGGTTACTCTTTATTTCCTCCACACCAGATGCACCAATTCTGTGCTCCCATTCACAGCAAAATCTGGGATGGAAGGAAGAATGAAAATGAAGGGAGAATGAAAATGAAAGCCTTCCATCCAGAAATGGAACAGCTTTCTGGACTGATAGTGCTACAGTTTCTTAACATATAAATGGAGCAGACTAAGAACTCCCACAGCAAAACCAACACACAATGTTCAAGGAATGTTGTGTCCAATGCCACAGTTAAGATGTGCTATTCCTTCTCATTCCTTCCTTTCTATCTCAGGACCAGGGTAGAGCAAGAGAACTTGTAAAGCCTAAAATTGTAGACCTTTATATTTCTGTCCTGAGAATAGATAGCGATTGGAAACACAAATGAGTCAGCAAGCACTGAGATACATCTGTATGCTCCAGTGCATACAATGGCAAAATCATTCCTCTTGTAAGAAGCCAGCTCTGACAAAAGGATTAAAGTTGATTCCATGAGAAACTTGCAGGCAACATAAGGAGCAGAAACATTTTGCCAGAGCACTAAATGACCTGAGACACAAGTGTTTGACGAGGGAGTTCAGCATTTGATGCATGTGCACAACAGTTTGTAGCATCAGGGTTTTTCCACGTGAAACAAGCCATGAGAGGCACAGAACACTTGGCAAGGCAAGAAAATCAGTGCTATATTAACTGGCAAACCATGTGGCTGGCACCTTAGAATAAGATCCTTTGCTTTATCAGAGATTGGAACTTCGGGAGGAAACGTCAGGGTCTCTTTCCAGTTCATCACCTTCTTGTATGTCTCTTGAGGAGTCTCGGAACAGAACGGTGGGTAACCTGAAAGGAAACAAAAGTACAACCTTGGACAAAGCCAAAGTCTACCATGTGCTGGTCAGAACTCACCTCACAGACCAGGGAAGGAGTAAATTCTCTGAGCACATAAACAGGGTGCCCAGAGAAGCTGTGGCTGCCCCAGCCCTGGGAGTGTCCAAGACCAGGTTGGAGGGGGCTTGGAGCAACCTGGGCTATGGAAGGTGTCCCTGCCCACAACACCTGGATGAGCTTTAAGGTCTCTCCCAACCTAAACCAGTCTGGAATTCCACGATTCCATGAACTACAGCTGAAACACTCCACAATCCCTGTTCACAACCCCTGCACCGCCCGTTCCTTACCGATCAGCATCTCGTACATGATGACCCCCAGAGACCACCAGTCACAAAGCTTGTTGTACCCAGTCTGCATGAAAACTTCAGGAGCAATGTAATCTGGAGTTCCCACAGTAGAAAAAGCCTGGAACAAACAGCAGCAGTTATGCATCTTTAGGGAAAACTGCCCGACATGGAAATGGGGACTTACACAACACTGGTTATTTTAAGGAGGACACCAGATTGTCTTTGAGATCCTTTAACAAAGCTGTGTAAAGCTTTTATGTCATGGTATGTAGAGCCAAATCCAACATGTTCATGTGCAGATGTCTTAAAATACCACCAGGAATGTGGGGAAAGGCACCACTGTCCATACACACCTTGGAATGGGTCAGCAGCCCTTTATTTGATTGCAAGTGGCAAGAACTGTTAGTTTTGGCTTGGAGGCATCAGATATCCCTGTAAATAATTCTGGCAGTGCCATCTCAGGCACCAGCTGTTCAGCAGACGGATGAAGGACAAATTCAGAGTCATTCCTCTATTTTTTTCTTTTTTTAATAAAAAAGAAGCCTCTGGAATGCATTAACCCCTCCCATGCAAACCCACGTGCCAGTTGGATGCAGCACCTCAGCAGGACCATTTCCAGCCAGGTGAGACCTACTCACCAACTGCCGTCGATTCCTCTTCCAAGTCTCTGCTTTCCTTTTGGAATTC
Organism: Margarornis squamiger; assembly: GCA_035222235.1. Lineage (NCBI taxonomy): Eukaryota > Metazoa > Chordata > Aves > Passeriformes > Furnariidae > Margarornis > Margarornis squamiger. The sequence goes on from JAWWTY010000071.1 coordinate 1,888,380, forward strand.
ATGTTCTGAAAAGCTAAAAGAGAGTCAGTATCTGTGACTGAATCCTAATGGTCACCCAATACATATTTTGACCCCCAAAGTGTTACACTAAAGATCTCGTTTAAGATGTGTCCATACCCTAAACCTACCAGCAACTTCCAAACCCTCATTTAAGATGTGTCAATACCCTAAACCTACCAGCAACTTCCAAACCTATGTCATACTGACATCATCTTATCAAGCTTTTCATTACTGATCCACGCTTTCAGGGTTTATTTAAATCCATGATCCAAGTTATTCCCCCAGGAGAAAATTCCTGAATACTCAAAGAGACCATCCTCGCTTATTAATGTAAGTAACACTGGAGTTCCAGCCACCATCTTTTCACTCCAGGTTTATTACACAGCAGAGCCTGTTTCACAGACAAACTTCTGGAAGTGAAGATGGGTTTGGACATTAAAGTAACTGAAATTATTTTTATTTTAAATAAAATCAAAATTACACCTCAAGATGTAATTTGATTATTGGCCCCCCCCCCACTGCAGCCTTTTACCTTCACACCAAATGAGTCATGTCAAGCACTGAGAGCAACCACCCAGATCCCCTTTGGAGCCAAAGAACTTACTGAAGTCACTGGGCAGACTGTGGTTCAAGTTTCTGTAAAATTCTGTCCTGTGGGCTTTCTTCAGTCCAGTACACAGACCAAAGTCTGAGAGCTTCACGTGGCCCTAGAAATGAACCAACCAACCAAAATACTGAACTGATCTAAGACATTATCAGAGCAAATCACAGAATCAGCAAGGCTGGAAGAGAGCCCAGCACCATCATCATCATCCCCTTAAACTGTGTCCCCAAGTGCCACATCCAGATGCCTCTCGAGCACTTCCAGAGACAGTGATTCTATTTGTGATTAATTCTGTGGTTCTATTAATTACATCAGTAATTCCAACCTGGTAGGGGGAAAGTAATTATTTACTGCTGGCAAACTTTTTCCAAGAAAAAGTTTAGGCAGACTTGGAGGATACTGAAACTATCAGGTTTCCTGCAAACTGCCTGCAGTACCCAGGTAGCCTGGCCAGCCCTCCGGAACAGATCCTCATCCTGAGCACATCCCATCTCCATCCCCAGTCTGGAAGAGCCACCTCCTTCATGTCTGGTGGCACCATCTACCCCCAGGCTGGCAAGGGGGAGCGTAACAGATGTGAGAGCAAAAGGAAACAGCTTTGACTAGGAGGGGAGAACTGAAACTGCAGCTGAAACAGCCCAAAATAGCCTAAGCAGCTGTCAGAGGGCTCGAGGTCCGAGTGCAGCTGGGGTGGAAGGGAGGCCTTTCCTGGCTTGGGTTTTGCCCAGGATTGTGACAGATACACCCTCAAAGCTGCAAGGGAAAGGGCTGAAAAAAAGCAGCACCATCTTCTTTCACACCCCCCAACTCTCTGAAAAATCCCCAGGCCTGCCCACCCTGGCCAGGCAGTGGGCAGCCCATACCTTGCTGTCCAGGAGGAGGTTGTCTGGTTTGATATCCCGATGGATGAAGCCCAGCTGGTGGATGGAATCGATGGCCAGCACGGTCTCGGCGATGTAGAACTGCGTCTCCTCCTCTGTTAGGGTGTCTTTCTTCATCAACAGTGTCATCATGTCACCTAGAAACCCCCAAAAGTGAGCACACAGCCTCCACTCTCACTAATTTAAGGCAGTCAGTCAACAATCCATGGGATAGTCCAGGTTGTTATGAGGAAAGAATTGGGATCCTCTGGCCAGTTTCCCACTGGAACTTCTCCCCCTCACTGTCCCACCACCACTTGGAATTTTCAGTAAGGAAAACCAGATTTGGGATTTTGTCAGTCTATGTGGTCAGTCCAGGTCATTATGAGGAAAGAAAGGGACCTTGTAAGACATTTATAGAAAAAAAGCTATTTCTGCTGCATTCAGCCAAAACCAACAGGTCAGAGAATCCAAACCTGGTTATGTGGTGGTTCTACTGACAGCCAGGGGAGGAACCAGAAGAATATTTAGGCCAAGTTTAAACACCTGCAGCTCAAACCCAAGCAGGAATCCTCAAGCTTGCCCCAAACATCTCAGTACCCCAAAAAGCAGAAACCTTTACAAACAGCTGCTCCCCCACAGATGTACAAACACAGGGTACCCACTCACTAATTGAAATTAAGAAATCAGCAACCCCAAAAGCAGGAAAGCAGCCTTTGGGTCCCAGTTACCTCCAGGCAGGAACTCCATGATCAGGTAGAGGTTTAGCTTATCCTGGAAACTATAGAACATCTTCACAACCCACAGGCTGTCAGCCTCTACCAGGATGTCCCGCTCTGCACGGATGTGGCCAACCTGCACACACACACATGCCCTGCATTAGTTTTACTGGAGGCATTTATTGCCCAGCCAACTCAAGAATTACATTGGAAAGCATCAAATATGGAGCAGACAACAGCCAAAGTTCTGCACAAGGGCAGAAACACCATCAGAACTTCAACACAGAGCTGATTATATATATATATTTATACCTACTCTACTATTATATATTGTACAAATCCTATACACAAAAATATCTAACCATTAGATCTCTTTTTGAAAATACATCCAGAGCTTCACCCCAGTGCTCAATAAGAAATGATTGTCTCAGACCATTCAATTCCCAGAAGTACTAAAAATGCTGCTACTTTATGTCTCTCTCAACCTGAATTCCAGCAGTTGCATCACTTTCATATATATATATCTGATATAATATATATATCTAATATAGTATCTATATCTGATCCCATAAGCCAGAAATGCAGGAAAACACTGATCTCAAAGCCTACACTGAATCACTTGCACAAGTTTGTGTTGAAAGACCCACTTGGAGACAACTCCTTATAAATTCAGAGCTGTTCCTGACTTAAAAAAGGAAGGAAAAAAAGAAACCCCACAATTTTTCAGCTTCTAAAGCTAAAGCAGAGCTGCCTGTTGCTCCCCTGCACAGCCCATGCCCCCCCAGAGCCACGAGCTGCTGCTCAGGGGGGTTATTTACCTGCTCTTTTTCAAGCATGTCAGCCTTTCGCAGGATTTTCATGGCATAAACGTGCCCCGTGTCCTTCTTCTGCACCAGTCTCACCTGGGGAGCACACACAGAGGGGGCAAACCCAGCATTACCAGCACAGCTCTGCACTAACTGGAGATCAAACCCTTGGTTCCCATTTCCTGAAAACACATCTGATTATAAACCCCAAAAACACAGTGCACAGCAGTGGCAAAAAGTCCTGTTCCTTCTGAGCAAGGCAGTAATTTTAACAGAGGTGGCACCGAGCAATTCCCACCTAAAGCAGGTCCAAAGCCCCTCTGAAGGCCACCAGAAGAGACCCTGTGAGGGCCCTCCAGCTCTCTCCAAGTCCCCAGCCCACTCCAAACTTGCCCATCAAGTCCTTTTCAGCATCATCCCAGTTCCTTTAAAGCACAGACTGTTTAAACCCAGCATTTATTAGGTAAAAAGATGCACCTGACTGTTCAGCTCAAAATCACTCTCAGGCTGTTCCATTTGCCTTTCACTTGGATAAATTAAGCAGGTCTTTAACAAACACCAGAGCCAGTTAAAAACACCTTTTATTCTGGACTCACCTCTCCAAATGCTCCCCTGCCTATTACTTTCAAAGACTCAAAGTCCTCCAATCCAAGCCTCGTTCTCTTGAGGCGAAGGAACTCCGTTTCCTTTTGTGCATGTGCTGATCTCCTGATCCTTTTCTGGAATTTAGGAAAGCCCAGTGAGAATTCTGCTCGTGGGTCCCCCAGGGATCACAGCAACTCCAAGGGAACAGCCCACATCTCCAGTCACAAAATGACTTGTATTTAAGCTTTAAGATCATTTTTCCATATTCATTACCTCTTCATCTTTCAAGCCTTCTTCTTCCATCATTTGTTCCAGTTTCTTTTGTCTAGAGCAGAGACAAATAGAAGGTTGAATCATTAACCTTGTTTTTTAATCAAATTAGAAAAATAAAGGTTGAATCATTAACGTTGCTCCTTAATCACGTGCACAGATCCACCACCTCTGCTCTGTGCCAGCAAATAACAACTGTAATTATGTACAAGGGACACTCAGACAGATTCATTTTGAAGAATCTACTATCCAAATTTACAATTCCAGTCTTGTCCTCTCTAATTGCAATAATCTAAACCTGCCCTGAGTTTCAGATGTTATTCAGCTGTACATTTTTGTTGTGCACAAACCCAGACTGAGCAGATCTGGGTTCAATTCTTCTTCTCTGACAGCTGGGCAAGTCACTTCAGGCCAGAGCCATACTAAATATTTATATACCAAAGTCTCACCTATTCCAGGGAGAACTGGCTATTTAAACACATTTAAAATACCTCTGCATCTCAAACTCATCACATGCAAGAGGAGAAAAGTTATTTTAGACTCCCTAATACCGGAGATACTCAAAATATTTGGGAAGAGGAAACGTGTCTGTGCATGTTCTCCTCTTCAAAGAATTCAGAAATATTTACAGCCTTAGTCCAAAAGGGTTATTGGGGAGAAAAGAAAGAAGGAAGCAAGACCTCAGGAGGGGAATGGCTTCAGGGGACACTGGCAATGATTATCCTTTGGGATTTCTTTTCCTAATGCTGTCCATATTTACAGCTGGTGAACTGGGATTGGGGGCTTGGGGGGGGTTATTGTCTGACATTCCAAATGTACTATAAAATTCCTTCTCTTTCTGCAAGTCATCCTTTGCAAGATCCTCTTCCTGTCTCCTGGGGCCCAGTGCAGCTGCTGCAGAGTGATAACATTTGGGGTTATCACTTCACCATCAGGCACATTTAAATCACTCTGCCCTCCTTCAAGGACCCACTGAACCCTGCCCAGCCATCCCAGTCCAAACTGAAACCAGTGACTCCAGTAGCAAAAGTCTGTGCAATACTCAGAACAAAACCAGCTCAGCAGGACTGAGGGATGCCAGGATTCCTCCAAACATCCTTAACAGGCCCAATCTGCACTTCAGGGTACAGTGTCAACACCATTTAAGCTCCAAATTGCACAACCACAGACATCTGTTGTTACAAAAACCATGGAATTTATAAAGTCCAGTCTGTTTGTTCTGAGCAAGTCTTGGTTCTAAACAGGAAAAAAACCAAACATTGAGATTTTGGGGAGGAGACAATAGTGCTCCTAACAAATAAATAACTTTAAAAAGGAAGGGCTGTGCAAAGAGAAAGGAAGGAATTAAACCAGTGATGCTTTCTGTCTGAATCAGACCTTAATCTCTCCTAATTTGAAGCTTTGAAGAAAATATCTCTAGGATTTATTTCTGAATTGCTGCCTCGTTTCTGCAGCTCCTGTAGTGAGTGAGCTGGCACCCTTTGCTCTGGGAGCTCGTTACGGCTTTGGCAGCAAGGCCAGAAGGGAACCAACATCTCCAAATTCTGAGAACAGAGGCCATGGCAAGTTGGGAGAACAGCACAAGTCCCAGTGCTGCACCTTGAGGGTATTCAGCAAATTAGAAGGTTCCAGCCAAGGGGAAGTCACCAAGCTCAGTGCAACCCATGTTCTGTTGGACTGATGGATTCAAAGAGGTGCCACAGGGTCAGGTAGCACTGAGTGACTCCTCACAGCAACCCCTCCTCAGCCCTGAAAGGATTGTCTTCCTTTGGGTCCTGCACATGGATCAGGGCAATCCCAGCACAAACAGTGGGGATGGACTGGGAGCAGCCCTGGGGGAAAGGACTCAGGGGGTGTTGGTGGATGAAAGTCTGGATATGACCCAGCCCAGAAACCACCCATGGGCTGGGCTGATCCCCCAGGGTGGGCAGGAGGGATTCTGCCCCTCTGCCCCTTCAGGTGAGACCCCACCTGCAGAGCTGCCTCCAGCCCTGGGTCCAACATCAGAAGGATGTGGAGCTGCTGGAGAGAACCCAGAGGAGGCCCCTCTGCTCTGGAGCCAGGCTGGGAGAGATGGGGATGTTCAGCCTGGAGAAGGGAAGGCTCCAGGGACACCTCAGAGCCCCTTCCAGTGCCTAAAGGGGCTCCAGGAGAGCTGGAGAGGGACTGGGGACAAGGGATGGAGGGACA
>JAWWTY010000071.1:1897579-1910495 GCA_035222235.1 Margarornis squamiger
CCAGGAATGGGGTGCCGAGATGGGGGGTCAGGGATGGGGGTCTGGGATGGGGGGGGCCGGGATTGGGGATTCGGGATGGGGGAGCTGGGATGGGGGTCTGGGATAGGGGGGCTGGGATTAGGGATTAGGGATGGGGGACCAGGAATGGGGTGCCGAGATGGGGGGTCAGGGATGGGGGTCTGGGATGGGGGGGCCGCGATTGGGGATTCGGGATGGGGGAGCTGGGATGGGGGTCCACAACGGGTGCTCCAGGATGGGGGTTCCTGCTGGGGGTCCAGAGCAGGGGCTCCAGGATGGGGGATCTGCCACAGGGGCTCTGCAATGGGGGTTCCAAAATGGGGTTCCACGATTGGGGTTGCACACTGGGGTCTCCGTACTGGGGGTCTACAATGGGGACTCTGTGCCGGGGGCTCCACAACGTGGGCTCTGCAATGGGGCTCCGTGTTGGGGTTCCACAGCCGAGGCTCTGTGATGGGGTCCGTGGCTGGGGTTCCACACTGGCCTGGGGGGCTGAGGGGCTGGTGCAGCCCCAGCCATGGGGGCAGCTGGTGCAGCCCCACACTTTGCAGCAGGTCAGACAGGGCTGTGTTCTCCTCTGTGTCTGGGCAGAGGGGCCCTGGACTGCCAGCCTTCCCCCTGCTCCTGGGAGTGCTCTTGGGGTGGTCCCGCAGGACTGGGGAGCCTGTCCTGCTGCCTTCCCACCTTCCCACCGCGGGGCTGTGACCTGCAGACCCACAGCACGGAGATCCAGCTCCTGGCACAGCCTCAGCTCCCTGCACGCAGCCTGTTCCCACTGTCCAGGGGAGCTTGGGTTTCCCCGTCCCCACAGGGTGACCACAGGAGGGGACAGGTGCCACTGAGACACCCATGGTCACCTCCACCTCCCAGGCTCAAGGAGTAACCCCTCAGTCTCAGAGGAAAACAAATCTGCATGGCAGAGGGGCTGATCCACTGGGCAGTTCCAAGAGGTTTGAGCTGGTCACAGCCAGGTCCTTGGGGATCCATCCCCCGGCTCTGATGGGTTCAGGGGGGGAAGAGCACCCACATCCCAGCTCAGCAAATGCCCTGCCTGGGCAGAGTAGCCTGTTTTCATCTCACCCCTCGCAGCTCTTCGGGAACGTGTGAAACCATCTGTTTCACTAAGGTTTGATTGGCCTCAGGAATCTGACAGGGAGCTGTGAGGAATGACACAACAAAAGAAATGCCATTCCATACTCATCCCAAATGTGTGGACATACTGGCAAAAGATGGGTTTGCTTCATTTTATTTACTACCTAAACGAAAGCAAGTACAATTCAGAGGGTGAAGATGGTTTTTATTATTAACATTTTAATGGCTGAGAAGTATGTTCTGCACAGTTGAAGTCTTATCAGCCACAGAGGAATTTCAGGATTTAAAACTGTGTGTAGAGTTCCCACATGATGGAAATGCTGATATATTTGTAACACATGAGAGATTTAATTTCTGAAAGACTGATTTTACAGTTAAACTGGACCTTGCTTTGCTTAGAAATGATCAGCTTCATGCCAAAGGTGAACAGCAAAATCCCGTGGTAGCTCTTCCAGGAAATGCAGGCGGCCTCATGGAGCTGGTTTTCTGCTGCTGGGGGGGATCTTGGAGGGGATTTCACGCGGGGAAAGAAAAGGAGGGAAGTGTTGGAACAAAAGGCTCAAATAGAGACCCTGGGAGCTGGTTCTCATCCCTTCCACCAGCAGAACAAGGTGAATGTTTTGGGCTTTGGCTGAGTGGGAATCACTGCCAACCTTTACCTGGCAAAAGGAGGGAAAACCTGAGGGATGAGAGACTTAAAACGCTGGAGAAGCAGGGAAAAACCCCTTTGGACCTACAGTAGAAGAAAAGTTACTCCTAGGGCAGGACAGAACTGCAAGCAGGGGTGAAATGGAAGAGAGCCTCTATTAGGAGGTAACTTTCTTCAGGAGTCAAAACATTAGGGTCGAGTGAGCCTGTAAATATGCACATTAACGACCCAAACTTCCTCCCTAAGTGGGGCTAGGGGAGCTCCAACAGGCTGCAGCATCCCTAAGATATCCATGACACACAGGGAGGGTCCTGATTGAAAAACGAAGTGCCTGTCCTGTGACAAATGGCCCATCTCCCAGTCACAGCACTCGGGAGAGAACCTGGCTCTTTATAAGGGTCTCTATGAGCATCTGGAGGAGCTAATGCAGTTAATTATCTTTATTTTGCAGTTCACCTCTGTGCTGGAGCTTTCCCCTACAACAGCACATGTGTAAATTTAGCAAGGGACAGACAGGCAGGGTTGGGGGCTAACGGGAATAGTCCTGTGGCTGCGTGCTGGGATTTCTCTTGCTGCCCAGCTCCTTCATTTGGAGATGCTCAAAACGGCCTTGGGGGTTCCAGTTCCCCTTTGGGGTCTTCAAATGCAGCTGCTCCAGTGGGAGGAATCCCTGCACGTCCAGCAGCTGCTTCCTCAGGCTGGAAGGCTCATCTGCATCACTGCTGCCGGGGAGATCTGAGGGGTCTTGGCTCTTCTGTGCAGCCCACAGGGCCCTGGGAAGGGGGATGTCCCTGCTGCTGGCTGTGTGCACCGTGCCCAGGGCGTTGTGGAGCCACAGCAGGCGCTTCAGCCCTTGGAACGCCCTCCCTTTGTCATGCATGAGCTGGTGCTCGGTCACTGCTCTTCTGCTGCAGGGGAGAAAGAGGGAATGAGGGAGCAGAGCTGCTCATGGACACCCATCGGTGCCAGATGCTCCTCTGCACTGAGGAAGGAGCCTTTTCGCCCACTCAGTCTGGTCCAACACACATTCCTGGAGATGGGAAGCTGAAACCCTGGGCCATTCCCAAAGATGAACTTGAATCTCCTTTTTTTTTTTTTTTAAAAAAAAAAAGGCAAACTGAAAAGACCAACAAAATGACCTGAGCACGTTTAAAGAGCTCTCACAGAGACATGGAGTTTCTCAAATTTAGATTCTTTGTAGAATAAAATTCCCTTTGCTTGACCTCAGAGTTATGGGATTCTTGGGTTTGTTTCTCTCCTCCCAGAGCTGTAAGTCAGGAGTAATTTAGCTGGAATCTCTGATGTCCATGAAGTAAAAACAAACCCTTATTTTCTTCAGATGCTTCAGATTCTTCAAAAATTTTGAGCCAAATGTTGAGTGAGGAGGGCAGGCTAATTGTGGGATGCAAATATTTCAGGATTTCAGGCTGTTCAGATAACATCCAACTGCAGCTATAGGCTCCTGCTGCAGATTTGGATCCAAATGGGAAACTAAATATGGAATTTTAGCATGTGCCATCTCCGTGGCCTGTGTTGAACATCCTTACATGGTTTGTACAGTGTGTTTAAAAGCATCAGCTGCAATGTGGTACATGTTACACATCTAAAAATGCAATTGGCTAATTTTACACTGCAGAGAGGGTGATGTAAAATATTGCTCTACGAAATATATCAAATTCTCCTTTCACCAGGCCTGGAGTAAGTGAGAGCAGTGCAGAGCACAGCCTGTTAAATCAAAACCAGGCAGTTTTCTAATTGTATTAATGAAGCAAAAAGATGATAATTACTTACTTTTCAGTATCTTGACACGTTGCAAAACAGGCAGAAAAAAGAATTGCCAAAAATGTAACTGTCTGCAGAGATCTCTGGGGCAGGAGCATTCTCTCTCTTCTTTAAATGTGCTCCACAGGACCAAGAGCTGACGGTGGGATCAGGAATCTTTCCCTCTGTTCTTCCTTTCACCTGACAAAATGAATTTCAGCCCTTAGGCACAGGTAAAAGTGGAGCATTGTGCTATGGGAAATCATCCCAGGACCTCCTGGAACATCAAAATGTGTGGATTTGAACATCCACCAGGAGAAGATGAATAGGATTGACAGTCTATTTCTGTATTGGCTTGCTCAGAGTCCTAAATCTCCTTTCCCAGCAATGCCTCTCAATGTAACACTTCTCACTCTTGTGCATTTGCAAGCACATTTCAGAGCTGGGAAGAGACCTGCCTGATAAAATCTTCACAGAAATTTGACAAGAAGATCAGGATTGCTGAAAATCACAAAACTCACAAAGTATTTAAGACTGGAGCAGGAATATCAAGTTAAAAGCTGTTCATAGCCCTGGGGTTTGGGCCTTTCCCACGTGCTGACATCCAAATATCCAGGATTTTGGTAGACTGATGCCAGATTTCAGTAAAAAAGTGGATTTCTGGCTTAGGGGAAGGGACAACTAGATGATGTAATTGTGCAAGGATTATTTTAATCCAAATTATAACTTCATCCAGTTCTGTATCTGCTCCTGGCATTGATACTTCTCTTCCTACCCATTCCTTCAACCCACCACGTCCTTATTTCCAGGTCTATCCCTAACATTTCTGCATTTTTCACACTAATGACTTGAAATTGGCTCCAGCCTGGCCCTTTAGTCATTTACCAGAAAATCCTCTATTAATTGTTACATCAAAACCTGGAGAGACAACCAAAGAAAAGCTGCAATATTTAATTTGTTATGTAAGAATAGTAAAGATCTGTTCCTGTATAATTCTTTGAAGAAATACTTCTTTTTGTGCAGAAGTTTGGGCTAATAAAAACTCAACATCTCCTCTAATGACTTGTCTCTGTACTAATCTGAATATTGGATTGTCAAGGGTGGGATAGAAAAGCAAATTATACATGAATATAATACAAATAAATTATATATTTGCTTGTAACAATTAAGCTTATTCTTAAAAAGTCTGCTCCATTAATTTGTGAGTAATTTCCTTGGGCAACACATTGAAATCAAACTAGAAATGAAATAACAAGTGGGTATTAGTCCTGACTAAAAATACCTGTATCAAAAGCAGATATATGCACATAAATATACATACAGATGTGTGTATTTACCTGCTGAATGAGACATGATATGATTAAGTTATGCTAATGCAGAACTCCTGCTCCTACACAACAGAGAAGCAACACTCTTGTGATCATCAGCAAAATACATCTCAATTAAAAAGCATCTTGCAGTGCCAAAAGGAACATTCTCTGCTTACTGGTGGTGGTGTTTGAGCCCAGTGAAGTCCTGACCAGCACAACGTGTGTCCTGCCAGTCCTGCCGTGATGTCCCCACCGCAGTGACACCCAGTGCCCTTCACCTGCTTTTATAGCAGCCCAGGCAGCACAGAGACAATAGCAAGGATCTCTGTGACTAAGACCTTTCCTCTTGTGGCAGTGAAATGAGACAGCTCCCTGGTCCCAGTGTTAATAAATCCTGCATTCTGAAACGTTCAGCTGGGACTAAAGAAAATATCACAACTTTACAGTTTCTTATTCCTTTGCTGTCTCTCCTGTTCTGTGAGAACTTGATTCTACCACAGTGGTCCTGTGTCCCAAGGTGATGGATAAAGGATATTATAACCTGTTGTTCCAGGGTTGATCAGGAAAAGGGTCTCTGGATGCAAAAAATATCTCCTTCCTTTCCTATCCTTGTGGAGTCACGTGTGGGACACTGGAGTTGGATAGGAGGAAACTAAATTATCAATACTGGTGAGCTTGGCAATGCCAGTTGTCATAAAATCAGCAAAACAGGGCAGTTACTCACAGAAAATCTAACTGAGGGGTTGGTCAATCATAGAATCACAGAATTCCAGAGTGATTTGGGTCAGAAGGGACCTTAAAGATCATCCAGCTCCACCTCCCTGCCATGGGCAGGGACACCTTCACCTATCCCACGTTGGTCCAAGCCCCATCCAACCTGGCCTTGGACACTTCCAGGGCTGGGGCAGCCACAGCTTCTCTGGGCAACCTAAATAAGATCCCACTGGATTTTAATGTTCAGTACAAACTTCATTTGAATCTGTTGATTGTACAGTAAAGAAATGTGAAGTCTTGGAAACTGGGGAGAAATGGAAAAGACTTATCAAGTGACTAAACAATAGAAGGGCAAGTCGTGGCTCAGGCAAAAAGCCAAATTCTAAAATGTTTTGAAACTCTATGAGCTGGCACCAGGCAAGGTTTAGTACTCATTGTATGAGCTCTAACAGGTAATTTCAGCAGAATTTGGATACTCAGGATGTGGCTGGATCATTAGGCTGAAACTACTTAAGGGGAACGGTTCCTGTTTCTTACAGTGAAAGACATTGAATGTATTTGTCATCTCTGAGGATCAATTCCCTGGAAAGATTGAAAAGATCATTTGCTTGGTTTCCAGAAGCAACAGATTCATTTCCCACAGGCTCAGGTGGATGCAGACACGTTGTCCTGCTGCAGAGACAGGGCTCACACGGCCCCGTCTGTTCTCGCAGCTTCCATGGACACCAAATTGCTTTTTCTTGTATTCCTCACACTTCTTTTCAGCCCTGCTGTCTCTGAGTGATCCAATAAGTGTTCCTGATTTCCATTACCTGATTGTTAAGAAGAGTGTCACCCATTAAAGTGTCACCAATTAAAGATGACATTTGTTAAATATTGGTAAATCAGGGCCTGGCTTCTCCTCTGAGTTTCCAGGGCAGCAGTTACACTGAATTACGTGCCATGGGCCCAGGGTTCCTTAGTTACATCTGCCAGCATTAATAAGTGTTGGCCAAAGTCATGTCTGAGACATCTGGGCCCATTCACCCATGAACTTTTCCAGTCTCCAGTGTACAATGGGTTTTCATGGGATGCAGTTTGCAGCTTCTCCACTGGAAGAGCATTAATTGAGTGACCTCAGAGACGTGGGGGCGGTGGATGGCACATGTTTTAATGGTCACACCACACTGCCATGGCCACGCTCTTCCCCCGGCCATTTCCTTCTCCCCAGAGACTTGGGAGAAGTCAAAATAACCTTCAGCATGACTTTGGAACATCTCTCTGAGAGCCAGAGCCGCACTGGAGTTACGGTGCATCCCTGAGAAGGCCAGTGCAAGGAAGAGCCCCTGGCAGGGATGGATTCCTGGTTTATAATAGTTCTAAAAACACCTCCAATGTGTTGGTGGCACTCACACAGCAGGCAATGTCTTCAGCTATGACATCCGGCTTAGGGAAGGGACAACTAGAAGGTGTAACTGTGCAACGATTATTTTAAGCTAAATTCTGACTTCATCCAACCCTAAATCTGCTCCTGGTGTTGGAACAGCCCTACCTACCCCTCCTTCCAGCCCCACCACGCACACAGGGCTAATGCCACAGGGGGAAATGGTGCCAAGAGCACGACCAGGGGGTATTTTTAGCAGAGATAAATGAACCTGTGCAAGATCCCTGGATGGTGCAGAGCAGGAGCCCGTTCTGCCACGGAATTAGCCTGGCTGACTGGAGTTTGGTTACCTCGGGGCTCCCTCAAAGCACTCCTGGAGCCATCAAAGGTTTTAGCCTTGGCTTCAAAGCCTTGGTTCCCTCCCTCCAGCTTTTCCTGGTCTGACTCCCCACGGGAGTGGCCTTTGCTGTTCCCTCACCTTCTTCAGTGGGAGTTTTGGAGCGAGGAGGGTTGTGCCAATTACGGTTTCCCAGCGAGTGATTCTTTTGTTTTGCTCTCCAGTCCTTTCCCCAGGGAGCCAGGTGGGGGAGGAAGGGAATATGGCTTTGCTGCAGAGCAAAGAAAAAGGGAAGAGAAAGCCTGGAGGCCCCGCTGAGGGGGAAGAAGGAACTGGAGGAGGGAACAGAAAGCAAAGCAAATGTGCAAATATCCTCGTTAGGGCAAGGGGGATCCTCTGGCCTGGGATTTGAAAACTTAATTAAACAAAGACTGTACTGCATCAAAGGGATCCTCTATCTGTAGGGAGATGGGCAGACACATCTGAGGAATTTTTTCCATGTGCTGTTCTCTGTTACTCACTAGTAACAGGAGCATGGGCTCCAGAAGAGCTTGCCTGATGCAAAAATCAACTCGTTTCTTCGGGGTTGTTTTTGGGCTGTGGGTTTTCTTTTCTTCCTTACTGCTCTTACCCAACAGAGCAGAATTCCTGCGAGCTGCTGAGCGCTGCGTGTGGAAAACCAGGCACCGCCCTGCCGAGAGGAAACAGCTTGACCACAGCCATGGTAAATATAGTTCCCCTGAGCTGCTGGGGAAGCAGCAGCTGACGAAGGGCTGCTCTCCCTTCCTGGCCTCCCTCACTGAGAGATGGGAGGAAATGACACCTTGCAGCAAACCCCGAGGCCACCAACACTTTGGCACCTCCACACTCGCACCTCGAGGTGCTTCAGGGGCATCACCAGCAACCAGCAGCACCTTCACTTCCATAACCATTTAAAGAGGTGGATTTCAGCTCCTAGGAGCAAGTTCCAGGCTTCCCCACCTTCCTTCGGGTGCTTTTAACTCCTCTGTTGCTGGGGGATAGTCCTGTGCCAGTAATCCCATTTGGGAGAGGGATAAACTCCAGGAGCAGTTTGAAATCCTGGCCCCATACCCATTACATACTGCACCATCCCAGGGAGAACTCCCATCTCGCAGGGAATTAAAATTAGAGTCGAACAGCAGTGAGTCAGACTCTGTTTTCATTTCCCATTTTCTGATTTCAAGCCAGATTTACAGAAGCTCCTGGGACTCCTGGCTCTGTCAGAACACAGTAGCAAGGGTGAGTGTTTTGTCCTTCAAAACCTGCCCTGCAGCCAAGCCTGGGGCTGACTCCCTTTTTCCTTCCCAAAACAACCTCCAGATGGAATATTTTCTGTGGGCAAAACAAATCCAGGTGAAGCTGAGACAAAGGCTCAGATCCCTTGTGCTCCTGTAACACCCACTGGGCTGAGTTTAGTTTAGTTTTTAGACCTTAGTTTAGGTCTATGATGTATAAATTACAGTTTGTTGTTCCACTCTCCATTTCCATGAGGTCTGAGGTGCAGCTAAAAGCATTCCCAGTGCAAAAATATGTATGTTTTAAAAGTGAGGGCCTAAGGGAGAGGGCCCCCAGGCTGTAAGCAGAAGAGTTTGTGGGAATAAGCTCATTCAAGCTGGTTGTAATATATCTAAATATCTATGTATGTATGCATATATCTAAAGATGAGGCAGGTGTAAGTAGCTGTTTCAGTAGAAATTTGCCTTCACAAAGACTGGGCAGGATGTGAAAGCAGGTTGAATCCACAGGAACCTCACGAGCACTTCCTGTTGTGTTCATGCAGTGACGTTCCCCAGCAAAAGCCCTTTCTGCAGGCAGAATCATGCCAGTAAATAACTATTTTTGTTAAAGTCTACTTTCTAGAGGAGCAGCTCTAAGAGATCCTCTTGCTGATGGAAATATTCTCCTGTAAATATTGTCTGTCCTCTGAAGTATCCAGAGCTCAAGGAGGGTTTGGACAATGCTCTCAGGCACATGGTGGGATTTTGGGGTGTCCTGTGCAGGGCCAGGAGTTGGACTGATGATCCCTGTGGTCCCTTTCAACTCAGAGTATTTGTGATCCCTTAAATTTGGCCCACAAGGCTGGGTTTCTTCCAAACCATGTCTAGAATATGTTCATTTTCTTCTGTGGGATTGAAATCTCAGGAACCATGATAGCAGCTTCCTCCAGGTCAGTGTGGTCATGGACCCTGTTTATGTTAAGTACCTTTTCAATCTAGTCTTGGCCCACCTGTTCACAGCAGATCTGGTTTTGTTTGTAGCTTCAATGTCCTCTCCTTCCTTTCACAGAAGATCTGATGAATATAAAAATTCTGTACATCTCATAAATACTAAGCCTGAGTGGCATTTTCTTACAGGGAAAGCCAGAGAGTTCAATGCAGCAGGATTTTTCCAACCCTTGCAGACTTGGACTAAGAAAATGATGTGACACAATTCAGCTTCCATGTATATGCAACACACACACACAGTGCTGGTTCAGGGCCTGTCTTTGGGAGAGGACAATCAAAATGCTGATTTGGGGATGACAGAAGTGCTGGGTGACTGTGGGAATTGGGCTGAATATTCCAACAGGCCTTTTGTCCCAGTGACAGGCCACGTTTAGTTTCTTTATAATGCCAAAAGCAAACTGAAAATGGATTATGTTTATATGATTTTTATGGGCTGTGTTTATAAAACATGGTGATGGGCTTAGGCCCAGGTAAAAAGCACCTTGAATAGAGCAGGTAGCACGTCCTTGGTGAGTGCTGAATGCTGTGTTTGCTTTGCAGGATGTGAAACTTACTCCTGAATAAACCCTCTGTTCCCAAATCTGTCATCTGGAATTATTTTCATATATCATGTGTAACTTTGGTATGAAGATAAAAGTTAAGATTATAAGATTGTCTGAATTGCTCTCTAAGGTTTGGTCTGGTTTTTTTTTTACATGTTCATTTATTGCAAATCTTAAATCGTGCTTGAAATGTGCATTATGTGACAGGAGCAGGGTCTAGGAGTGTTGCAAACCCCCTGGAGAAGGGAGGAGAGTCCTGGAAATCACTCCAAGAAGTCACACAGTGAAATGGTTGAACAGCCCCAAGCCTCAAATTACTTCCTTTGTTTGTGTTGCCCCAGGAAACCAACCATCAGCTAATTTAGATTACAATGGGTTAGATTTCCTTAATTAAAGGCAGGTAACCCTCAGATAACTGTACACATGATAAAGAAATACTTTATCACCTCAAAAATCATTGTGTTTCTGTCCCTTGGCCAGTTTTGACCCTTGGGAGGATTTTACCGAGAAAAAGCTGTTAAAAATAATTGGGGAGGCTATAAAAGACCCTGGAAAATTCTAAGGAATTATCTCAGCTGGTTGTTTTTAATTCCAGGTGGGTTTATTTCCATTCCAGTGGACTGAGAACACCCCATCCCTGTGCAATTCCTGCTTGGAAAACAGTCCATGGGCATTATTTTGTACTCAAAATGCCTTATCTCAGAGAATATCATTTAAAGCGTTATTAATTATACTTGCACAGATAAATCTGTCTTCTCTGGCCCATAAAAAGATATAAAATCTGCATTAAACACAGTGTGGCTGCCAAGGGACGTTTTGGGAGGTTTTTGCAGCAAAAACCCCGTATGGGGTTTCTTTTTTTACCTGATAACCCAAAACAAGAGGTTTGTTATCTAAGGCAACCCCTTTGGAGCAAGTTATTTGTTTAATTCACGTTAAAACTCACGTATGGAGAGTTAAAACACATCGACAAGCACCGTGTATGTGTAAATAAAATCCTCTCGTTTTCTCACGTGCCAAAAAACCCACTTCCCTCCTTCGTGCCTCACAAACCCACATAAAAACTTACTAAAACCCCGAGTTTACAGTTTGCTCTTACTTAAACCCCAGGGGGGAGAAATACCTGTGAGGGAAACGAAGCGTCTCTACGCTTAAACCCCAGCGCTGAGGGGGCCGCGCTGGAAAACCACGGCCTGGATGGGCCCGCCCGGGCCAGAAGCACAACTAATAAAACTTTATTTCTCCTTTTGGCCATAAAACCCCAACATTTGTGTGGGTTTTGTCGCTCCCCCCTCTCAAGGCCCGGGCGGGGCCGCGCGGCCCCCTCAACGCTCCCGCCATTGCCGCTGACGTCACCTGTCAATCAGCGCCACCGCGCCTCCTGATTGGCTGTCGCTCCGCGTCACGTGGAAGCGCCCCCGGCCGTATATAAGGCGGGCGGGGGCCGCACCGGCCGCCATTTTGTCCAGTGAGGAAAAGCGGAGCTGGCGTCTCGTTGAGGGGTCGAGTCGGCTGAGTTTAGCGCGGGCTCCCTTCGCGCGCCCTCCCTCTGAGCACCGGTGAGGACCTTCGCCCCGCAGGGCTGTTTTTCCGGGCGGCGGGGTGGGCGGAGGAGGCGGCAGGGCAGCCCGCGGTGTCGGGCCCCGGCGGGGCGGATGGAAGCGGCGAACAAAGAGCGGCCGCCATTTTGTGGCGGGCGGCGGCGCTGAGGGGAGGCCGCGGCCTGGCCTGCCAGGAGCCCCTTCGCAGCTCGTTCTCGGCGGTCCGTGAGGAGAAAGAAGGCGAGGCGGGCCGGGAGGAGCCGCGGGGGCGGAGTGGCCCCGTCCGGGCCGCCCGCCCGAGGCAGCGCTGCTCCCTCACGCCGCTCCACAGGGAGGCCCCGGGCGCTGCCGGCCGGGCTCGGCCGGGGATGGCGCTGCCCTCCGTTCCATGTGCGCATCCCCCCGATCCTGATCCCAGTCCCCATCCCCATCTGGGCACAACGGAGCGTCCCCAGCGCTGCGCCCCCTGCGGGCCCCCCCGCGCTAAGCAGGGAGAGGGCACAGAGACCCCCCCCCACACATAGACACCTTCAAAGTAACCGAAATTACCCGAAACACCGAATTTTAACCACAGTGCGACATAGCAACGCGGATTTTTAGTTCGCTTTTAACCTTCTTCTCCCCCATACCCGCCCATTGCACACATTAATATTCCCAGCACATCAGATCGTGTTATTGCTGAAGTTTCGACCCAACAAAACGACTTCCTTGGAAGCGAACAAACGCCTGCTCTGTGTTTAAATAGGCGTGAACTTCTTTCTTTCTTGTCCTAGCAATGCATCGTGACTCGTGTCCGCTGGACTGCAAGGTTTATGTGGGTAACCTTGGAAACAATGGCAACAAAACGGAATTAGAGCGAGCCTTTGGCTACTATGGACCACTGCGCAGTGTATGGGTGGCGAGAAATCCTCCTGGTTTTGCCTTTGTGGAGTTTGAAGATCCACGAGATGCAGCTGATGCAGTAAGAGAACTAGATGGAAGGTAAAATGTGCTTCTTGTGTGTTTAACTTGGCTGGTGAAAAAGAGAGACTGGGGGTAGGGATGCTCTTTAAATTGGAAAAAGCTTCAGCTGCAGGACCAAGGACTTGACATCTTTGTTATGCATTGTTTATTTGTGTGATATAAGGGTTTTCTTAATAGCGCAGAGGTAGAATCCCAGAATGGTTTGAGCTGGAAGGGACCTTAAAACTCATTCCCTCCCACCCCCTGCCATGGGCAGGGACACCTCCCACCAGCCCAGGTTGCTCCAAGCCCCATCCAACCTGATCTTGGACACTCCCAGGGATGGGGCAGCCACAGCTTCTCTGCCCAACCTGTGCCAGGGCCTGCCCACCCTCACAGGG
>JAWWTY010000071.1:1910595-1925017 GCA_035222235.1 Margarornis squamiger
AGCCACAGCTTCTCTGCCCAACCTGTGCCAGGGCCTGCCCACCCTCACAGGGAAGGATTT
Source organism: Margarornis squamiger (assembly GCA_035222235.1). NCBI lineage: Eukaryota > Metazoa > Chordata > Aves > Passeriformes > Furnariidae > Margarornis > Margarornis squamiger. Next base: position 1,910,656 of record JAWWTY010000071.1, read on the forward strand.
CTTCCCAATATCCAATCAACCATCCTGATGCTATTCAGGAAGAAGGGCAGGTTAATTTGCACTTCAGAGTTGGATTCCCAAGTTAGGAACGACTTGGACATCTTTGTGTGTGTGCTAAACTGAAGATGGTGTAGCTATAAAGAGGCATCACTGATTAGGAAAACTCTTTGGTTCCCTTCTTGCCTCCTTTACTGGCACAGCAGCTTTCAGAACCAGCAAAACCTTTTGTCTCCCAGATGGGTCTGGGGAGGAAGAGCCCTAAGAACATCTCATTCCATCCCTTGCCATGGGCAGGGAACACCTTCCACTAGACCAGAGGTTTGTCAGAGCCCCATTCAGCCTGGCCTTGGAACACTTCCAGGGGTGGTGCAGCCACTGCAGTGCTGAAGTCCTTCCTGAATGCTTTACATTTGACTAGAAAGAATGTTTTTGAGCTTGTCCCCTCGTTTTCTTTCTTTGGACTGTGGAGATTTCATTCCATGCTGCCTTTTCCCTGGAAGTGCTAACTGGTGTGCGTGTCTCTCCCCAGAACGCTCTGTGGGTGCCGAGTCAGAGTGGAGCTCTCCAATGGGGAGAAGCGGAGTCGGAACCGCGGCCCCCCTCCCTCGTGGGGCCGGCGTCCCCGGGATGACTATCGCAGGAGGAGTCCTCCCCCTCGGCGCAGGTACCTGCGGGCAGAGCCCAGCCCTAGAGCTCTTGGCACTGTTACCACGTAGCATCCTAGAAGCAGGCTTGTTAAAGGCATGTTGATGGATAACATTCATCTATCTGATCGTGATTCGGACATGACAAATGCTTTTTTTAAAAAAAAAAAAAATCCCAAAATCAACCCCCCACAAAATCGAGGTAAACTTCTAAGTTGTGTTGAATGTTGGCTTTTGTCCTTAGGTGACTGTGCAGTTGGTAGTCAGTGCCCTCTGTCCTGGGCTTATCCTCATTCCTCCTAAAATCTGCTCATCTTCTAGTCACACTTTTCCCTTTCTTCCCCATACTTCAACTTAGGCTGTTCCTTTCCTTTATTCCATAATGGCAGAACATGACATACAGCAGTTTAGCAGTTCCATACCGATGGGTTTCTCCGCTTTGTTTGCAGAATTTAAATACTTCCCAAGCAGGCAGCTGTTAAATAATGGATCCAGTAACAGTTGCTTTAAACATCTGGAGTCTTTACACTTTAGTTGTTAGTATTAAAGCACCGTGTGATGATCCTGTCAGTTGAGGTTTGCAAACCCAGCTCTAATATATAGCAGGATTTTTGGGAACTGGCACGTTCTTGGACCCAGACTAGTTAGTCTGGCAGTTCAGATGTGCAGCGTGGTTTTTACAGGACTGAATTTACCTGTGGCAGGTGAGTGAAGTCCTCCCGAGTCAGGGTTTCGAGCTTACCCTTTTGCTGTTGAAAAAAGAAAAATAACACATTAGGAGTATTGTTAGCTAATAGATGGTTGTACTGATGGCTTGTTTTTCATTTTTTTTATGCTTTTTGGTCCATCTATTAATAAAAATGAACCCGTTACAGAGTCACCATCATGTCTCTTCTCACCACCCTCTGAGTCTGCATTAGCCAGCCAACTAGCCCTTTCAGCGTCATGTGACCAGCGCGCCCCATGCAGCTTGGCTGGTGTCGTTTCACATGACCCAGGCATGGCCAGTCGTCAGGTTGCACCGCCCTTTGGTTCCCGAGCATGCTGTTTTCTCTCAGCCTTCTCTCCAACCTTAACCAAATCGGCAGCAGCCACCTCGACCGCCCACACATTCCCGGCCAATCAGCTCAGCTGTTTATTTACCAAATGTCTTCACAACAACTACAGCAGCAGCCTTCGGCTAACAAAAAAGCAGGAAAAATCCACAACACCCCCTTCGCCAACCAACTAAATACAACGCAACATCTGGCAAAACCTTTTCAGCAAATTCTTCTTGGCAGTCAGTCCGGCAGCCTCACCTCACCATTTCTAGCTTGTTGAAACCAAAGACTTGTAAGTTTTTCCTGCTTATACAGTTTACTGCTGGTTAAAATAAGGAGTAAGCGGCTTATAAGTAATTACTTTTCTCAATCAAAGGCTGGCTGTGCATAATTGAGTGGTAACGTACATATGTTGCTTGAGAAAACTTTTAAGGGTGATACGGAAGCTCTTACACTGTGAATAACTTAAAAACCAGGATATTTGCATGTGAGATGCCAAACTAAATTTTTAATAAAGCTCTAACAAATGTAGCTTTTCCTTGCCAGAAAAATCCTATCACCTTTAAATGGTTTTACTAACAGTTTTCAAAACTTAAAACAATTACTTTTTGGGATGAACTGGGCCGAGCTAAGGTTATATTTTTAATTTTTTTATTTTTTTATAAGGAAATAGTCTAAACACACTCTATGGCATTAAAAATGACAATCACAAATATGCAGTTCTAATGTAGCACTTAATGGCATTATCAAATTGACACTGAGCGCATTTTCACTTTTTTTTTTTCCACTTGATATCTCTTATGCCTTGTTACGGACCTTTTTGGCTTGCATGGGTTCCAAAACATTTGCTCTGTGCTATTTTTTTCTTTTTTTTGGAACCACTTGTGGGACTTTGGTGTGGTGTTCTGGGCAGTGTATTTAGTTGAAATGGAAAGTGTTGCATTGGACAACTCTGCTCTGACGCATTCTTAGTTAAAGTGAATTCGTGGTTGGAAACGTGCTGTTCACCCTGAGCTTGGTTTTACTGCCTAATCTTTCCATGCCTTTTACTGGATGATGGATGCCAGTTATTCTTGGCACGTTCCCTGGGCCCAACAGTGAGTTTGACAAGTTGGGAAATGCCTCACCCCGTTAATGCTCAAAGAATGGATGAAGTGCCTCACATCTGGTTTTCTGGTTTTAGATCACCACGAAGGAGAAGCTTCTCCCGGAGCCGCAGCAGGTACGAATCCCTTCCTTACCCCATGGACTGCCCTGGCCTGGAGGTTTGAGAAGGAACAGCCCCACCTGTGGACTGTGCACATTCAGACTGTAGTTTGATAAAAGGGAAACAGGTTTGTTTCTGCCGTGTCCTTTGCCTGGAATTACTCGGCTGTTTGGGATTCCAGGGTCAGCAGTGGAAGGATATTAAGAATGGAAGTAATTTCCGTTCTGCAGTTGCCCAAGGTTTTCTACCAGTTTTTCCACAAAGTTTTTCTCTTAATGTGCTACTCTCTTCCAGAAATGTAAAATCATCGAGCCATTTGGGTGGGGAAAAGACCTTCAAGATTGAACCCAACCATAAATCAGGGTGGTGATGAGGTTTTATTCTGCAAAAAAACCTTGCTGCAAAGGACTAGATGCCTATTTACAGCACAACATAAACTGTTGGCTCAAGCTGATCATTCTTCCCTGAAGGGAAGGTTAATGGCATAATCTGTAACAAGTTGGACAGTAAAAAAATTCAGTACTGAAGGGAAGCTCCAGGAGCCTTGTTGGCCTAATTGAGCTCTGATCATCTGGTGTTGTGATCTGTACCAGGTCCCTCTCCAGAGACAGAAGAAGAGAGAGATCACTGTCACGGGAGAGGAACCACAAGCCTTCTCGCTCCTTTTCCAGGTCTCGCAGGTAAGAAGGGTCTTCAGTACTTCTGTGTTCAGAGTAAATATGTAAAACTGGCTTTCTGTGCCTTGCTGAGACTGGGAAAGGTGGTGGTGGTGGAGAACCACCCTGAGTATCTTACAGGGTTCTTCACCTTGAAAAATTAAATACTCAGTTTTATTAAAGGAACAGTATTGTTAAAATGTTCGAATATCTGCTGATTTGGGCTGGGGGGTTTAAAGGAAAACCTGTGCTTGGCACCTGGGTCTTAACCCAACCTATCTGTTGTTCTGCAGTCGCTCCAGGTCAAATGAGAGGAAATAGGACTGTGGGAAGGAGCTGTGTACAGGAAGTCATGAGATCCGAGGCCAGGAGTATGTACAGAACATTGTTTTGTTTTGAAACTTCATAAAGCTTGGTGCATTTTTAAAATGTTTTAGCTGTTGAACTTGCTTTGTTCCTTGTATCTTGTAACAGGTGGCAAATGTAAAGATGTGAATCTGTATATGGTTCTGAGCAGATCCTATGATTTGTATTATTAATGGTTTTCCAGTGTACCATTAGACACGGTTTGTGTGTGTGTGGAATGGTAAATGGTCTGTGTTGTGTGGCTGGGGGGGGTTGCTGGGGCTCAGCTCTCAAGGAAGTGTGCAGGGATGGTGTGTTTCTTGTGGAATCATGAGTGGGAGCAGAGCCAGGACACGAGTGCTCCATGGCCCAGTTCTGGGAAGAGTCAGAGCAGTGAGCCAGTGGCATGGGAAGGGAAGGGCTGGGCTTCAGCTTCATCCAGCTCCAGTTCTGGCTGGGTTACCTGGAACTGAGCTGCTTTATATTCCATACAAATTTTTAGCTGTAGGATCAGTTAATTTTTTACTTGGTGTGAGTAGAGTCTTTAATTAGCTGATTGTTGATTGACCATCTATTCCAGAACCTCTGAATAGACCAAATCCACAGCAGAACTGACACCTGGAGTGGATGTGTTGAGTGTCTAATGGTACATTGTAAACTTTAGGAATTAAACATTTCTTTACTGTACAAGACTTTTCATGTCACTTGTAAAATGTCTTTTGTGAGATCCTTGGGATTAAAGTTTTGGTTACAACTCGTTGTTCAGTATTTAACTCGTCCCTGACTATGACAGTCACCCCACTTGGCTGTAGCTCACCTGAACTGTCCAACAAGGCTGTACCTGCAGGTCTCTGCTCCTGGGGGAGGTGCAGGGCCCTGTTCTTCCATGGAAATCCAATCCCTGTGTTACAGGTGCAGCCGGGGTGGCTTCAGCAGCTGATGGCACTACTTGCCCAGCAGTGATCCCTGTAATGCTTCCTGGGAAAACCAGCTGAAGATGCAAAGGTTTACCAGCTTTGCATCTTGGCTGTGGGTTGGGTATGGCATTGAAGGTGTTCTCCCTTTCTCAGTCTGGGAATTGCTGGTCTGGAAACCAGAGCTTTGCATGAAGGTTCACTTCCTGTAAAACCATGGCATGGCTGGAGAGCAAGTGGATGGCCCACACTGCCCTGCTCCCTTGGTCCTGTATCCAAGAGAAGATGTGCTCCATTGGTTCAGTTGTGTGGTTTAGATTAAATCCCTCCCACGGAACAGTCTGACCATGGAATTTCTTTGGTGCTGTCCAAGCAAGGACAAGGTGATAGTGAAGCTGCAAGGAAAGGATCTACTGGTTCTACTCCCTTGGCTGCTGAGTTCAGTGTCTGGATTGATCTTATTTTTTAATTACTTGGTGCTGTTTGTGGTTGGACTTGATCTTGAAGGTCTTTTCCAACCCAAATGGCCGATTGCCTTGTGCAGTTCAACCCTGCGTGCTGTGCTGTGCCACTGAAACACAGGAGAGCTGCAGGTGCTGCGAGAGGCACTCAGAGCCCTGCCTCACCTGGAGAGGTTTCAGCAGTGAGCTGGGGAGGCACAGGCAGATTCCCTGGCTCTTCCCGGCCCCTGTTTTCCCCGAGGAGGATGAGGAGGGCCCTGTTTTCCCTGAGGAGGGCGAGGGACGCCGGGCCATGCACTGCCGCGGGCCCCCGGCAGAGGTCAGGGCGGGCCCGGCCCGGGCGGCTCCTCCGTGCCGGGGCCGGGCTGCTGTTGCACCCAGAACGCCACAGCCCAACTCCTCCGGGAGTGTGTGCTGGCGCTGCCCAGGGCTGTGCACAGCTCGGTTCCCTTTCCCTACGTGCTTCTGACAGTGTCTGATGTGTGGAAGGGTCACAGCTTGTGGTGTCTCTGCCGGCACGGCTGTTCCTCCTGTGGTTACGTGGGGGGACAAGGAGCCTTCAGGCATTTCTGCTACTGCAGGGAGAGAAATCTGAAGTGCCAGCGAGGGAAGCAGCTTTTGGTTTTCATATGCAACCGAGTCTGCGGAACTGGAAGTATTTCAGCTTCAGTTTTCTGATGATTTTACTCCTCAGTTGAATAAGGAAGTAGCCTCTTAGAATTGTGCTGGTTTTTATATAATGGGGGGATTGAAGGGAAACAAGGTTCTAGAGAAAGATGGGAAATACATAAATATGTATAAATGCTGACTGGTCAGCCCTTCTCCCAGGGTGTAATTAGCAGTTATTTTTGATGCAGCAACACGTTAATGGATTTCAGGCTTCCCATTCCTGTCTCTGAGGGAGTGACTGGCCTTGGCAGTGTGATTTACAGGTAGAGCCTTGTGGCTTGTGTTTAATCTTCTGAAATGAAATGTACAAGGAAGTGTTGGTGTTCTAAGACCAGGGACATCCCTTTGCTCAAAGATTCTGAAACCAGGAAGAGCCACCAAGGAGTTTGTCCTGCCCAGGAGAGGACAGAGGGACGCTCCCCAAGGCTCCTTGGCAGCACCCTGTCCTCAGCCACAGCCTTGCTCTAGAGACCCCAGGGATGATGGGGCAATCACTGCTGCCTGCCACCTTCCAAATTGTTTCAGGGCCCCGTTTCTTGGTGTTGACAGTGATTTCAGCTGTGTTTCTAATTTGAGGAGAGGATCAGCTGCTGCTGCTTCAGGCAGGAGTATCCTGGGGTTAATCCTGAGTTCCTCTCATGCTCCTCATCAGTGCCTGAGCACATCCCAGTTCTTTTCTCACACTCTCCCTGGGGAGATCATTGTGTGCAAATGGGTTTACAAAGAAAAGGATCTTGTTTTTTTTCTTTTTATGTCCATGCTGCTCCTTGTTTATGACAGAAGATCATGTTAAGAATGTGCCTTGCACTTAGAAAAGGGAGAGGTTAAGGATGTTCCTGCTTTCTTTGGGATTTGTTCACTGGCGTTTGGGTGAGGAGCTGTGACCTTCCCCAACAACAACAGTGCTTTTGGTTTAAAAAAACCTGTGTTTCAGCTACTTTGGGAAGCTGCTGAAGTTCAATGTGCAGGATGACACGTCCACATCCATATGGTAGTTGTGACAGAAAATGAGAAAAGGAATGCTGACAGACAATGCTAGGAAAAACAAGGTAAAAAATTCCCTTAAAACCAGAGTTGGGTATTTGTAACATTAGTCTTTGTCTGTTCCACTCAAATTCACCAGGTTTTGGGCTACAAGTGACCCCCTTCAGAAAGCTGAAGAGAGCCATTGTGGATCACACCAGTGTTGGTTTCAAAGTCGAGCCCTGGGAAGAGAGCCTCCCTGTGCCAAAGCCCTGTTTATGGGGGAGCCTGGCAATTTCTGCTTTTTCCTCTGTTAAATTCATTTGCCTTCTTGCTAAAAGAGCAGAAAAGAACTTCAGAAGTCCAGAGCCAAATGCAGTAGCTTTTTCTTCTGGACTAGCAGGTGTGCTGTGTTATCCCCCACCCTTCCTCCAGACCTAGCCTGGTTCTGGAGCTCTGCCCTTCTTCTTCTCCAGCCACACCAGGGACTAAAATATGTTACTGATGGAAGATCCTTGTGTTTCATCATTTCTTTGCCTTTACATTTTCTTTTATTTGAAGTCAAAGGAGATCAGAGAACCACACAGTATCTGTGGATACTCTGCACCAGCCTGGAGCAGGTGACAGGTTCTTATCTCTGACCTTCTTCGTGCTTCTGTGGGACCTGCCAGCAGAACCCACCTCTGGACACGACTGGTGCCCACGCAGTTCTGCAGGGTTTTTCTGCTGTTATCACCTCTTTTCAGTTTCCAGTTTTACTTTCATTTGCCATTATCTCATCACCATGAGGTGCCCCAGTGTCTCCTGACATAAAGATCCTCAGAGCGCCCAAACATATGACAAACTTCGTAATTTCTGCTGGATTTAGTTCCTGTCCTGTACCCACCTTCAAATGCCACCCAAAACCTGAGCTGCACTCCCTACCATGAATTCTCCTGCTCTTGGTGCTGTTGTAGTGCACAGTCTCTTGGCAGGAAAAGAAAAAACAGTGAGAAAACCGGGGCATCAACCCCTTTTGCAAACAGAAAGCCCAAGGGCAGGAGTGCAATTCCAGTCGCTCCGGTTCGACCTTAGCTCCCACACATGAGGTGCTGGCACAGCACTGGAACCTGTCGTAGAGGGGTGGGTCTGCATTTCCCTGCTGCTGGAATGCAGCTGGCTCTGACTTCACACCTCAACCTGCCAAAGAGAGGCAAAATGAAGCCAATTTTCTCCTGGCAACACTTACAGTCAGTCAGTAAAGCGGCTGCTGGAGCTGAAGCCGCATCTCCCCCGTGTGGGAAGTGTTCTGGCTTCCTAGAAACAGTCACTGTCTGGGGTTGCTCTTTCGTTTCTGCAGCTTCACTGGGACACAGCCACGAGTTCCCTCTGTTAGTGCCCTTCAAACAAACACTGGGGGGGACTAAAATAAACACGAGATCCAGACAAATATAAAGTAGACGATGCAAGAGGAACGCTATGTTCGTTCCCAAGTGATTCATCTGGCTATTATTTAATAATTTAGTGGCTGACATAACTTGGGAGTTGAACAAATCTTCACATTGATTCGGGTGGTGGTTGTGCTTGGTCCTCTAAGTAAGATTTTCTGTGGGAGTGATCCCGGTCTGGAAAGGGAAATGTGTGTCCTTCCCGGATAGATTCTGTCACTGATGACAGCAATGCTACTCTCTGACTACCAGAGGATTCATCCTGCTACAGTCAGATTGTTGTCCTTGGGTGCTTTGCTGGCCATCCCAGACGCTGACAGGTTGTGATGTGCTGATGGCACGTGCAGACAGGGCACCAGTGCCCGACACCACCCCCAAAACATCCTGAAGATGGGGACGTGGTGTGACAGGCCCCGGGCAGCCCCAGCCCTCCGTGCTATCAGGGTGGGGCTGTGGTATCGGGGTGGGGCACTGTGTCACCCTGGGTGTCACTAGGGAAAATCGCCCCTGCCAGCTGTGAGAGAGGCATTATCTCCCTGTGGGCAGAGGCTGCTGAGAACATGAATATTCAACAATATTCATGAAGAAGACCCGGCCCTGCGCCGGCCTTCCCCGCTGACTGACAGCTCAGCGTCAGTGTTTGATACAAAGTGTTTGTAGTGGCTCTTTCATAAAATCCCAGACCGGTTTGGGTGGGAAGGGACCTTCAAGCCCATCTCATTCCACCACCCTTCCACTAGCCCAGGTTGCTCAAGAGCTTCATCCAGCCTGGCCTTGGACACTTCCAGGGATGGGGCAGCCACAGCTTCTCTGGGCACCCTGTGCCAGGGCCTCATGGCCCTACAGGGAACATTCTTCCCAATATCCCACTAACCCTGCCCTCTGGCAGTGGGAAGCCATTCCCCCTTGTTTCTGATGAAGAGTCCCCCTTCCCCTTCCTTGTCATCCCGTCAGGCACTGGAAGGTGCTGTGAGTTCTCCAAGGATTTCTTCCTATCACTGGTGGTTTTACTCCACCTGCACTGGGGCCGCACCTTCCTGGTGCTGGATTGATCAGCTTTTCATGCACTTGCACTATAAACTTTGTGGGAGGAGGCTGCCCCAGCTGAGAGATAGGCTGGCTCCAGGTGTGTCCACTGCAGTTCCTGCCAGGCTGTCCCTCAGCTGCCTGGCTGACACGTGCTGCTCAGAAACTCGTGGATGAAAGTCCACCACGTTTGGACTCAGGAATTCCCCTGCCCTGGGGACATTTGACAGGGACTCGGGGGGTATTTTTTAACCTATAGACGTATTTTCATGGTTTCGTAGAATCGTGGAGTCATTTAGGTTGGAAAAGCCCTCTTAAGTCCCAAGTCCGACCATTCTTCCAGCACTGCCATGTTCACCAATAACCCATGTCCCCAAGTTCCACATCCATGCATTTCTAGCACTTCCAAGGCAGCCTGTGCTAGTGCCTGACTACCCTTTTGGGGAAGAAATTTCCCCTGAGACCCAACCTGAACTTCCCTGGCACAGCTTGAAGTCGTTTCCTCTCAGCCTGTCCCTTGTTCCCTGGGAGCAGAGTCCGACCCCCTCTGGCTCCCCCCTCCTGTCAGGGAGTTGCAGAGCCAGAAGGTCCCCCCTGAGCCTCCTTTTCTCCAGGCTGAGCCCCCCCAGCTCCCTCAGCCCCTCCTGGTGCTCCAGACCTTCCCCAGCTTCATTCCCTTCTCTGGACACTCCGGCCCCTCCATGTCTGTCTTGTCACGAGGGGCCCAGAACTCCCCCCAGGATTCAAGGTGCCTTAGCAGTGCCCAGCACAGAGGGACACTCACTTCCCATGTTCACGATGTCCCTCTCCCTCTTTGTCCCCCTCCTGCTCCCTTTGTGGATTCACAGTTGATCATCTACAAACTTCTTGGTGTTCTGCAAAGCCCAGGTTTGTTATGGAGGTGGGCAGGGCGCTGGTGCAGCACTGCTGCTGGTGCAAGGCTGAGAAACCAGTGAGGGCAGCTGAAACTGAAAGAAAAAGGGGTTTTCTTGGCACCTGGAACTCCCTGACTTTGATCCCTGTTTGGTGGCCTCGGGCAGAGCTCCCACCATAGTGTGTGGAGCAAGTCCATGTCCATATCCACTGCCCAGCTCTGGGTCAGCACTTGGGGCCAAGGCCAGCAGGGGCTCAGTGTGGGGTGAAAGCTGCTGCTTCATCCCCGTTCCCGGAAATCCTGCTCTGCACAGGGAAGGAAAAGTGCAATCAACCCTTACCCTGGTGTCAAGGTGCTGGCTCTCATATCACCACTGATGGCTTTATTGCCATCTCAGCTGTCCCCTCCCATTCCTGCTGCTCCACACCAGCCTGTGCACCAGCACAAGCCACTGTGCAAGACAGGGGTCTGTCTGTCTGTCCATCTGTCCACAGACCCAGTCCTGCCCTCCTACACAGAATGGTCAGGGCTGATCTGCCCCTGGCTCTTCCCCTTCCCTCCCTCTGCCCTTTCCCCCCTCTCCCCATGCCCAGCCCTACTCCTCGCCCCCCAGCAAAAGGGAGAAGTGAATCACGACCCTGTGCGCTCCCTCACCTGCAGTTGGGGCATTCCCTAAATGCATGACATGGACAGGGAGATCCCAGGAGATGGTGACACACGGTGAGCCAGTGGGATGGGCCAGCACGCGCTGCCCCGAGCACAGGTTTGTGTGGGACAAGCCCAAACCCCCAGGCTTTGGTATCACCAGAGTACTTATTTTGGAGGGGGGGGCAGAGGACTTACCTTCCATCCTCCTGTCTGAGCACTCTGAGCAGAGGGTGCTCCACCAAATCGGGACTGGTTTAGAGGTGAGCAAGTGTATAGTCAGCAGCTCCCCACCATCACCTCCTTCTCACACAGGGCTCTAAAGGGCCAGACCGAGCTCCCGATGGATTTCAAACCATCCCATGGCTTGGGGAGCACCAAATCCCTCATCAACAGCACCGTGCCACAGTGGGAAGGAGTGGCAGGGGCTTCCAGGGGCCTGGCTGCACTGACAGCTGCCAAGGGCTGGGGACCCCAGGAGCTGCATGGATGGGAGCAATCCCACCCCATGCTCCCCTTCCTTATTCCCACCCACTGGGTGAATCCTGCTGTGGAACACCCCGGTGTTCCTGGAGCAGTCCCTGCCCTCCCCCTGCCTGCTGCGATGCCTGTGGGGAATTGCTGGCTGCAAAATAACCCCTTGTGGATGTTTTGGATGGACCTTATTCCCTGCAGGAAGCTTTGCAAGAGGCTGGAGCTGCTCGCCCTGGTTCCCAGTGGGGTGTCTGTGCCCCTTCTGTGGTGCCAGGGGTCTGCTCTGTCCTGCTCCGGGGCCGTGGGCAATGAGGTGAAGCAGCAAGTGAATAAAGGGGCAGATGGGCACGGGGTTCCGAGCCAGGTACCCCAGCCATGCTCTGAACAATGAGGCCTTTGCTGCCAGCAAAAAAAAAAACCCCACAAAGCTTCCAAGCTGCTCATGGAAAGTCAGTGAAGCAATTACGTTAATGACCATGAATGGGGCTAAAAACAATCTTGGATGAAAATGAGTGAGGGCCCGAATGAAGCGACCGATTCATAGCCCGGCTCCCGCATCCAGGAATATTTCCAGTAAGCAAAGGCCTTGTTTTAGGGACTGTCTCATCCCCCATTTGTGCTTGCTGGGACTGTATTTCCACTCTGCTGGGTCCGGTGTCTCATCAAAATGCCTTCATAAATGGGGCAAACAAGGGCTGGATATGGCAGGGAAACAGTCAATTAACACGATCCGAGTTCTTTTAGGGGCAGAGTTAATCAAGCATTCAGCGTTTTGTCATTCTTGTCTTTCTTTCCTGGGAAAATCCTATTAGTATAAAATCACTTAATTGGGCACTTCAAAGAGCTGATGGGAAAACAGGCTTCGCTGGGATATAAACGCCCTCCAGCCGAACACTGGGTTCATTTAGATTTCTGCTGGAGCGTGAGGCTTTCATTAAGACCCTTCACGTTTCCCACTTTAAAGAAAAAAGCTTGTTAGGAGAGATAATAAAAAAAAACACACAAGAAATTCTTGGTGATTTGAATGTTGCTGAAGAGGGTTTTTTTTTGCCAGAATACTCAGGACTTTGTCCCAGCAGAGCCTCCTACACCTCCAGTGAGCCCCTGTCAATCTGCTGTGGCAGCTCAAGTGATTTCACACCTGCCCAGGGTGTTTTGATGAGTAAAAGCTGTTTGAGGAGGGGAAAAAGTCACCCTGATGCCCCACAGAGGGGGAGGCACAGCCCTGGGTGGACTTTTAGGGTATAGGACGGCGTGTTTTGTAGGACTGAGCCCCAACCCCACAGGCTTGTCCTGCTCTCTGTGCTGGGATGGAGGTCCTGTGTTGGTTCCCCTCATTCTCAGCTTGTTTCCCTGGGTAAAAAATCAGGTTTTTGCAGGGTTTATGTTTGTCCCACCTTGAAAAATAAGTGTGTGTCCTGATCTCTGCCAGCTCCATCCCAAAAGACCCCAGGGTTGCCCATCTGCCCAAAACAGCAAGTCTTTGCTGTTTTTCCCTTTACATTGGTTGATCTAAAAGAAATACAAGATCTCCCTTGCCACCCCCCCAAAAGAAACCCTCTTCAAATACACCTTTGGCCACTAAACCTAAAATCCCTACATGTAGGTATTTGTGTGCATTTAAAACATTTGTTATGAGCAAGGGTTGGACCTCAGTGTGTGATTCCCATCAAATGTAGCTCCACAAAGCCCCATTTCCCCGTTTCCCATCCCATCCAAGGCTGGGAGCGTTCAAACCCTGCCTCCTTCACCCAACTCACACCATTCCCTGCTCCGTGCTGGAACTCCCACCCACATCCCCTTGGCTTTTGGGGGTGCTGCTCCCCATGTCAGAGGAGGACACGGGCAGGGGATGAGGCTGGGAGTCAGAAGTGATGTGCCCTGGCACGTTCCCTGACGGATCCCCGGCTGTGCCGGCCCGAGGACGGGCTGAGTCACTCTCCTGCTGTGAGTAATGTGTTTGCATCCGTGTCTGCAGAGGCTTCCACTCCCTTCAGTGTCTGCAGGACCCACCTGGGGAGCTCCCCTGGGAATGAAAACCCCACTGAAGGCTCCCTGGCCAAGGCAGTGGCTGCCACTCGGTATCTGGGTGCCCCCGATGCTGGGAAGGGGGTTCCTTTGAAGGCTATGAAATGTGCAGGCACTTAATATATTCCTTTTGCTTCCAGGCGTTAGGATGAGCTGTTCAAGGAAATTATGAAGACTGATTCTCCCACGATCACACCCCTCCCAGGCGGGGGTTTGGGGCTCCTCGGGGAGGGGCACAGGGGAGGTGACAGATCCCACACGGTGGCTGTAAATGGTGAGAAGGAAGTAGCCCATCAGCCCTCCTGGTCCCCAGCTCCCTGTCTCTGCCTTCCTCCTCCTCCTCCTCCTTGTTGTGGGACAGAACGTGAGTCACCTTTAGGATTTTTTTTATTTTTTCCAAGTTCCTGTACTGCATTCTGTCTTAATCACACTTTTCTTCCCGCCTCTTTTTCTCTGGTGATGCCACTGCAGACATGCCCGTGGACTCCCTGACCCAGACCCTGACACCACCTCTCTCCCCACTTCCCATTTCCAACAACCCACTTGGCTGAGGTCTCCTCTGACACCGACTCTGCCGTGCAGCCAGAACTCCCCAGTTCCCAGAGGAAGGGAAGTGAGAGTGGAGTTTGCTACAGCCAGAAACCTGCTCTCCCTATCCCAGGGCAAAGGGAGTGTATCCCACTCCACAAAGAAATCACTAAGAGAATTTTAGAATTAACTTTCCTAACAGAAAATCTGTGTCTGATTAACTTTCTGGCTGGATGAACCCCTGGTGGACCTGGGATGTTCCCAGCATTCAGGCTGGTCGGTTATCTCGTGTCACTAAGCTTTTTGAATCCCTCACTGTTGCATCAGCAGCTACAGAGCTGCTCCAGGTTGCACAAACTCCTTCCTCTGCCTCTTTAAAAAGCTGCTTGTTTGATGCTCCCATTCCCTTCTGTGTACTGGGGGGGGGCTTTTATGGGGGAACAATAGCTGGTTTAAGCAGG
>JAWWTY010000071.1:1937624-1952778 GCA_035222235.1 Margarornis squamiger
GGATGGGGTGGGGATGGGGATGGGATGGGGATGGGATGGGGATGGGATGGGATGGGATGGGATGGGATGGGATGGGACGGAATGGGACGGAATGGGATGGGATGGGGACAGGGATGGGATGGGATGGGATGGGGACATGGATGGCTCATGTCTCCATCGGTGTCTTCAGTGTCTCCATCAGTGGCCAGAGCAGAGGTTTCACTGGCGTTTGGGGTTGGGCTCCCTCTACAGTCATGAATGGGATGGCAAAAGGGTTGGACTCTGTGTGAGCCCCTCTGGGCAAACCCAGCTGCAGCCAGAGGGTCCTGTGGGCGATGTGGGGTCCCAGGGACCTGCACCCCCTCCAGCAGGGTCTGCCCACCCACCCCCACCTCGCTGTGCCCCCAGGCGTGTGGCTGAGCACGACAAGGAGGTGCAGCAGCTCTGCGAGGTCCTGGAGCAGCAGATCCAGCAGGAGCAGCAGCGCCTGGAGCAGAAGGTGGGTCACTGGCTGCTCCCCTCCCCTTGCTGCCCACCCCAGCACCCCCAAGCCCCCTTGGCAGCTCCCAGCCAGGTGCCAATGTCCTTGCTGCCACCCCAGAGCACGGCCCGGAGCCAGCAGCACGTCGTGGAGCTGCAGAGGGGACTGGCTGCCAGCGAGAGGGAGGTGCAGCGCCTGGTCACAGCACAGATGGAGGTGGGCTGGCCCCAACCCCCGGCCCTATTTCTGTGTTATGGGGTCTCTGGGCTGGGCTGTAACAACAACACAGTGTTGTACAGCTGATCCCGGTCTGTCCCCACCAGTCCTTGCAGCAGGTTGTCACACAGGACCCTCATGGCCACCTTTTCCACCCCCATCCCCACACTCCCCTGCATTCCCAGGGGACACGAGTTGAGTTCCCCACCCACCACCTCCACATGGGGGGAGAATCCAGCCCCACATCTAGAGGGGATGGTTATCCATGAATGATTTGAGCCGGGGGGTTTGGTGGGCTGAGTGTCCTGGGTGCCATCCCACAGCTGGAGCGGCGGTGCCGCAGCCTCCTCAGCACTCAGCAAGTCACCAGCTCGGAAAACCGGGAGCTGGAGGAGAGCAACAGGATGCTGGAGGATCATCTGCAGCACCTCCACCAGCAGCTGGAGCAGACCCAGGGCCACCTGAGGACAATGAGGGCTGCAGTGGCTTGGGAGCACGTGGAGGAGCCAGGGTGAGTAGCTGAGAGACATATGTGCACATAGGTGGTTTCCTCCTGGGTGGGTCTCAGCCATCACGGGGCTTCAGAGGTCTCCATGGTACAGATTAATCATGGCTTGGGGTGAAGAGCATCAGGAGAAAAGGCAGGACTATCAGCACCATGCACTGAACCTGTCCCTTGAGGGCAGTGCCAGCAGAGATGGGGATGTCCTGCACCCAGAAGGATCCAGCCAGGACTGATCAAGGGTCATGGGTTTTGCTGTCCTGCTCTCTCACTGCCCTGGGGGCTGAGGACAACCCCGGGGCTGGGGTGGATGTGGTGAAGAGGATGCAATTGCCACCTTGACCCCTGTGCTCTGTGTTTGCAGGGGCAGAGCGGTGGCAGAGTTACCCGGCGAGATGCCAACGTCCCCACAGGTACTTCAGCTGGGTGTGGGGGCACAGGACAAGGTGTCCATGCTCCAGGGCCTTGTGCTGGTTGCTTTGGGATGCTGGGGGACCCAAGAGCACGGGGTGCTCCTGCAGCTGAGGCACTGCCTCCCCTAAGAGCTTCCTCAAATGGGGTTGCCACGGTGCCATGCAGATGTTTGGGAAGGGAGGGGGCAGCAGCACCTCGGTCCTGGTAGCCCCAAGATTTTGGGTGGGTACATCTGGATACCTGCTGGGGAGCTCAGCATTGCCTCAGATGGGTCCATTCCCTCACCAAGCGCTTCTCTCTTTCCTCTTCCCACCCTTTCTCCTGCAGATGAGTCCGGGGACGAGCGAGAAGTTCCGCTCGGAGATGCGGATCAGGCTGGGGTCCCAGAGCGGAGAGGGCAAAGCCAGGAACACCCACCAAGTGTAAGGGGGCCTGGGCAGCAGCTGCTGTGCCCACGTGTGCCCCTGGGCTCTGCAAACTGCTGCTGAGCCCCCAGGTCATCCCTCCACCCTCCCCAGGCAAACCACGATATTTAGTCCTTTTAACACTCCCCTCCCACCCACTCATCTCTCAGCCCGGAGATCACATCCCTTATCCCAGGGCATCACTCCCTTGGCTCAGGAACTTGCTGTGCCTGGCTGAGAGTTGCCTTTTCATGTCTGCTAGTGCTGACACAGGGGCTGGGAAGAGGCACATGTACCCAGGCAGTGTGCATGTCCCTTTCCCTTGTCCCCACTGCTGCCTGTGTGAACCCCAAGTGCACCCAGAGGGTAAATAAAATCAGGTTTGGAGAGGGATGGGCTGAGGGGGTAGATCAGAGGCCTCCTGGGACTGGCCAGGGATGGGAGGGAGCTGGAGCTCATTCCCCTCCCTTTTCTGCTCTTTCCAGGGTCTGGGAAATGCTGCCAGCAGAAATAAGCATTTCAGGAGCCCCAGTGAGAGCGAGCTGTGCAGAAGAGGACCCCTTCCCACAGGCTCTGAAAGAGGAACGCCTCTCTGACCAAAGCTCTTTGCTAAGAGAGATGAATGATGCAATAGCAGCTCTGAGCAAACATCTGAAGGCACAGGCACCAGATACACCCCTTGCTCTGGCAGGCACTGCCAGTCCTCCCCGGGATGATGCTGAGCCCCAAACAGGGCCAGAGGCAGCCACAGCCCATGGAACAAACCCTGGGATCCTGCAGGAGACCCTCCCTGGCCACATCAGCCACGAGCTATCTGGAGGAGACCTGAAAGAAGGAGCAGCCACAGCTGAGCTCTGTGCTCTGGATGTGACACAGGCTGGTGCGTCCGTGGGAGCCGGGCACCACATGGCTCAGGAGCCAGGGGCAGAGCAGGCAGAGAGCCCAGAGGAGGCACAGAGGATGTTATTCCTCCAAGGAAAGGGTGCTGCTGTGAAGGAGATGGTGCTGAAGGTGACAGAGCACCTGGGAGAGAGCAAGGAGGCAGGAGAGCAGGCAGGGATGGAGGTGGAGGGAGCAGGGTGGGTGCAGGAAAAACCAGGCTGGGAAAAGGCACAGCTCCTGGGAGAAGCTGAGGAAGCAGGAATAAGTCAGGGAGAAAGTCTGGAGGCAGGTCTGGGGCCACCTGAGGCTGGGCAAGCAGGTCTAGCAGTGGGACAGTGCCTTGCCATGGAAGAGCTTGAGCCAGAGTCAACTCCAGGTAAATCCACGGCACTGCAGGAATGGGCTGACCCATCACTGGGGCTCTCTGAGAAACTGGAAATAGAGCTGGGAGAGCACCTGGAGCCAGGTGTGCAACCACTGGGGGAGGAGGAGGAGCCCCAGTTAGGGCTGGGGGAAGAAATGAGGGCTGCTGAGGTGCACAGTGAGGGTGCCTCCCCAGCAGAAACACCTGCAGGGGGCCCAGACCTGTGTGGGCTGTTCCCAGTTAAGTCTCAGACACTGGAACTGGTGGAGGCAGAGGATGCCCAGACAGATGTGCAGCTGCATGGGGGGCTCAGCCCAGAAACCTCGGGGGGAGTGAAGGATGGAACTGCAGTTCAGGCTGAGGAGGAGGAGGATGGGGCACAAGGACAGGGTGAGTGTGAGCTGCCACAGGAGCCTGTGTTTGATGCACATGGAGCAGCAGCTGGGCAGGGAGAGGGGGCTGGTGCTGCTGTGCAACCACAGGAGGAGGCTGAAAGCCAGGACACACTGGAGAACCAGAGCACTGAAGCCAAGAGGCAGCTGCTCACAGAGGTGGATGAGCTCACTTTGATCCCAGGGGGAAACAGAGAGGCAGATCTGCACCCCCCAGGTGAGAGTGACTCCCTGGGGTCAGAGCTGGGAGGGAATGTGGCTCCAGGAGTGCAGCCCCTGGATCAGGTGGATGAAGAAGAGTCAGTGGAAATGGTGGAGGCAGAGAATTCCTGGAGAGACATCCAGCAGAGTGGAGATTCCAGCCCAGAAACCCCCCAGCAAGAAGGGGACCATGCAGCCACGGAGCTCGGGGAGGAGGCTGAGGATGGGGGACAAGGACAGGGTGAGTCTGGGCAGTCACAGGAAACTGTGCCTCAGCCCTGTGGAGTGACCATAGGGCAGGGAGAGGAGGGTGGTGCTGGTGTGCAGCCATGGGGGGAGCCTGTAATCTCAGATACAGTGAAGGGCCAGAGCACTGGTGCCAACAGGCAGCTGCTTGCAAGGGAGGATGAGCTCAGACTGACCCCAGGAGGGAGCAGAGAGGCAGATCTGCACCCCCCAGGTGAGAGTGACTCCCTGGGGTCAGAGCTGGAAGGGAATGTGGCTCCAGGAGTGCAACCCCCGGATCAGCTGGATGAAGAAGAGTTAGTAGAAATGGTGGAGGCAGAGAACTCCTGGATAGATATCCAGCTGAGTGGGGTTGTCAGCACAGAAACCCCCACGGGAGAGGGGACTGGTGCAGCCATGGAGCTCAAGAACGGGGCTGAGGATGGGGGAGAAGGACAGGGTGAGTCTGGGCAGCCACAGGAAACTGTGCCTCAGCCCTGTGGAGTGACCACAGGGCAGGGAGAGGAGGGTGGTGCTGGTGTGCAGCCACGGGAGGAGGTTGGAAACCTGGACACAGGGGAAGACCAGAGCACAGGTGCCAATGTGCAGCTGCTTGCAGAGGAGGATGAGCTCAAATCAGCTCCAGGAAGGAGCACAGAGGCAGATCTGCAGCTCTGGGGTGAGGCTGGATCCCCAGGGACAGAGCAGGGAGGGGAATTGGATCCAGATGTGCAGCCCCTGGCTCAGAGGGATGAAGAAGAGTTTGTGGAAATGGAGGCAGAGGATGCCCAGGCAGATACACAACTGGATGGGGGTCTCAGCCCAGGAGCTCCATGGGGAGGGGAGAGTGAAAAAGCTGTTCAGCTGCAGGAGGAGGAGGAGGAGGAGGAGGAGGAGGATGTGGGACAAGACCAGGGTGAGTGTGAGCTGCCACAGCAGCCTGTGCTGGATGTGCAAGGAGCAGCAGTCGGGCAGGGAGAAGGGGCTGGTGAAGAAGTGCAGCCACAGGAGGAGACTGAAAGCCTGGACACAGGGGAAGACCAGAGCACTGATGTCACTGTTCAGTCACTTGCAGAGGAGGATGAGCTCAAAGTGACCCCAGGAGGGAGCACAGAAGCAGATCTGCAGCTCTGGGGTGAGGCTGGATCCCCAGGGACAGAGCAGGGAGGGGGATTGGATCCAGATGTGCAGCCCCTGAGTGAGGTGGATGAAGAAGAGTCAGTGGAAATGGAGACAGAGAATGCCCAGGAAGATACAATTCTGCATGGGGGTCTCAACCCAGGAGGCCCATGGGGAGGGGAGGCTGGAACAGTCACTCACATTGAGGAGGAGGAGGAAGAGGATGGGGCACAAGGACAGGGTGAGGGTGAGCTGCCACAGGAGCCTGTGCTTGATGCACATAGAGCAGCAGCTGAGCAGGGAGAGGGGGTTGGTGCTGCTGTGCAACCACAGGAGGAGGCTGAAAGGCTGGACACTGTTGAGGACCAGAGCATGGATGTCACTGTTCAGTCACTTGCAGAGGTGGATGAGCTCAAATCAACCCCAGGAAGGAGCACAGAGGCAGATCTGCAGCTCTGGGGTGAGGCTGCATCCCCAGGAACAGAGCAGGGAGGGGAATTCCCTCCAGACGTGCATCCCCTGGGTCAGGGGGATGAAGAAGAGTTTGTGGAAATGGAGGCAGAGGACTCAGAGCTGTGTGGGGCTGCGAGCACAGAAACCCCCAAGGGAGGAGAGGATGATACAGCCATGGAGCCTGGGGATGAGGCTGAGGATGTGGGACAAGACCAGGGTGAGTGTGAGCTGCCACAGCAGCCTGTGCTGGATGTGCAAGGAGCAGCAGTTGGGCAGGGAGAAGGGGCTGGTGAAGAAGTGCAGCCACAGGAGGAGACTGAAAGCCAGGACACACTGGAGAACCAGAGCACTGAAGCCAACAGGCAGCTGCTCACAGAGGTGGATGAGCTCAAATCAACCCCAGGAAGGAGCAGAGAGGCAGATCTGCAGCTCTGGGGTGAGGCTGGATCCCCAGGGACAGAGCTGGGAGGGAATGTGGCTCCAGGTGTGCAACCCCTGGATCAGGTGGATACAGCAGAATCAGGGAAAATGGTGCACTCAGAGAACTCCTGGACAGACAAGCAGCTGGCTGGAGATTCCAGCCCAGAAACCCCCCAGCAAGAAGGGGACCATGCAGCCATGCAGCTCGGGGAGGAGGCTGAGGATGGGGGAGAAGGACAGGGTGAGTCTGGGCTGCCACCGGAGCCTGGGCTGGACACACTGGAGGAGCAGAGCAGTGGTGCCAACAGGCAGCTGATTGCAGAGGTGGATGAGCTCACGTTGATCCCAGGAGGAAGCACAGAGGCAGATCTGCAGCCCTCAAGCACAAGTGGCTCCCTGGGGACAGAGCTGGGAGGGAGTGTGGCTCCAGGTGTGCAACCCCTGGATCGGGTGGATGAAGAAGAGTCAGTGGAAATGGTGCACTCAGAGAACTCCTGGACAGACAAGCAGCTGGCTGGAGATTCCAGCTCAGAAACCCCCCAGCAAGAAGGGGACCATGCAGCCATGCAGCTCGGGGAGGAGGCTGAGGATGGGGGAGAAGGACAGGGTGAGTCTGGGCTGCCACCGGAGCCTGGGCTGGACACACTGGAGGAGCAGAGCAGTGGTGCCAACAGGCAGCTGATTGCAGAGGTGGATGAGCTCACGTTGATCCCAGGAGGAAGCACAGAGGCAGATCTGCAGCCCTCAAGCACGACTGGCTCCCTGGGGACAGAGCTGGGAGGGAATGTGGCTCCAGGAATGCAACCCCTGGATAGGGTGGATAAAGGAGAGTTAGTGGAAATGGAGGCACAGGACTCCAGGATGGACACACAGCTGTGTGGGGCTGCCAGCACAGAAACCCCACAGGAAAAGGGGGACTGTGCAGCCATGCAGCTCAGGGATGAGGCTGAGGATGGGGGACAAGGACAGGGTGAGCATGGGCTGCTGCATGATCCCAGGCTTAATCCACAGGGAGCAAGAGGTGGGCAGGGAGAGGGGGCTGGTGCAGGAGTACAACCTGGAGAGGGGGCTGAACACCAGGACACACTGGGGGACCAGAGCACTGGTGCCAACACAGAGCTGTTTACCGAGGAGGATGAGCCCAAATCAGCCTCAGGAGGGGGCACAGAGACAGATGTGGCACCCCTGGGTGGAGCTGGGGCGTGGGAAGGGGAGCAGAGCCTGACTCCAGGTTTGGGGACAGGTCTGTGTGCAGCTCACACTACAGACACAGGGGAGGGACCTGCTGCTGCCCATGTGCCTCCTCCAGCTGAGGCTGAGCCTGTCACTGCTGCAGAGGGCCTTGGTCTGGAAGCAAAGCTGGGAGCACCCACTGGTCCTGATGGGCAGATCCCAGAGGATACCCAGGCACCAGAACTACCACAGGGAGAGAGGGCTGCTGCAGGGGGGCAGCCTCTGCATGGAACTCAAGGTCTGGAAGTGGCACAGGGAGAGAGGCTGGAGGCAGGAACCAGGAGAGTAGTCAGAGCTCAGGGTCTAGGACTGCATCAGGGCCACGATGACAGTGTGTCTGCACCGGCCTCCGAGGGGCCAGCCCAAACTGGCCCAGCACAGCTGGAAAGGATGATGCAGGAGGATGTTCTCATTCCAGATGTGTGGCAGCTCTGTGCTTCGGGACAGGCAGCCCCAGGGGAGCTCCAGGAGCAGGGCAGGGGACGTCAGGTGAGGATTCACACTCCTGCCCAGCAGCCAGAGGGGAAGGCAGCGCGTGTGATGGAACCAGAGCAGGGGGCTGCCAGACCTGCTGAGCCTTCAAAGCAAGAGGTGCCACCAGTGTCAACCTCTCACCTGAGGGTCCAACCACAGGAAGATGCTGGGAATAATAAGCTGGGGATGGTCCTCACAGACAGCTCCCTGGGGGATGCAGCCAACCTCTGTGTGCAGCCTCAGGGGCAGCTCCTGGGGGAACAGAGCCAAGACCCCAATGTCGGTCAACAAGAGAAGCCACAAGAGTTTGGTCTGAAAATGAGCCAGGAAGGTGAGCCCAGCCCAGGAGAAGCAAAGGCTGTGACTGCAGATGGAGCAGAAGCTGCCCCAAAGGGTTGTCCTAAAGCTCCCCTGGACCCAGACCACCTCTACAATGTGCTGTTCATCGGGGACTCCCACGTGGGCAAAACATCCTTCCTGTACCGGCTACACGCCGACAGCTTCAACCCAAACCTCACTGCCACAGTGGGTAGGTGTCCTCCAGCTCTTCTCCAGGCCCTCTCCTGGCTCAGCACTGCAGCTCCCTTTCCTCAGCACTGCAGCTCCCTTTCCCCTCCACTGCAGCTCCCTTTCCTCTGCACTGCAGCTCCCTTTCCTCTCCATTGCAGCTCCCTTTCCTCTCCATTGCAGCTCCCTTTCCTCTCCATTGCAGCTCCCTTTCCCCTCCACTGCAGCTCCCTTTCCTCCACCCCACAAGTTCTGGTGCTCATTACATGCCTCTGACAGCTCCCACCAAGCGTGTTGTACAGCCTGTCCCCAGGGACCAACCAGAACCACCAACTTCCCACGCCTGGGTGCTCATGAGCAGACAGTGCTACTCCTCCCTGTCCTCCCAGCACACCAATACCAGTGGCTCTAGTGCTTCCCTCTCTGCTTTGCCTTCCAGTTCTATTCTCTTCTCACCACACTTCTCCCAGGGTCCATATTCTGGAATTAAGAGAGCAGTGAACAGTATGTAGTGATAATATTTGCAGATCTCTTTCCAGGGGTATATTGGCCTCAACTTGAAAGCAAACATACAGTGCTCATGGCTTAATGTAATTTTTCCATCTTTTTGTACCATTTAATTGCAAAAATAAGACTCTTTAACATGTTAAATACATAAAGGTAAATATTGTATCTATCTGTTATGGCTTGGCTAAGCTTCATACACTTACATTCTTATATATTTTTCTCTTGAATACAGGAGTGTAAGAGTTTTATCCACTTCTCTTAAACCAAGCCCTGGAGCTGCAGCCTCAGACCACCGTGCACCATGTTCCCCTGTCACAGGGAGGAATGCTCCAGTACCAAAATATCCCCTTTTGTGTTTCCTAGGACTGGATTATCGGGTCAAAACCCTCGTTGTGGACAACAAGTGCTTTGCTCTGCGCCTGTGGGACTCGGCTGGCCAAGAGAGGTGAGGAGCTGTGCTGTTCCCTAAGGACACAACCTGGGCCATTCCTTTTCCTGGTGGTTTGGTGGATATGAATGCTCTTGGCTTTGCTGAGCAAAGGAGGGGTTGTTTGAGGAGGGACTCTGTACAGCAAGTGATCTGATAAAGCATAATAAAGGAAGTCATTAAGATAAAACTGGCATTCGGGCTGGCCTCTGCCATCAGGACAAGAGCCAAATCCGGGGGTGGCCTTTTTTTTATAGGCATTCCCAGTTTTCCCTCTAGGATTTCACATCACCCTGAGGTGAAACCTCCTTAACTTTCCTGCTGAAACACACACAGGTACCACAGCATGACCAAGCAGTTCTTCAGGAAGGCGGACGGGGTAGTGCTCATGTACGACGTCACCTCGCGGTATTCCTTCTCCGACGTGAGCTACTGGCTGAGCTGCATCCAGGTGGGTGAAGCCCACGAGCTCTTGGACCTGCTGGTGGCCCTGAGAGCAGCTTTTCCCCACCTGAGCCCTGCCATCGGTCAGGGATGGACACCTGGGCGTGGCCAAGCGCTTTGGCAAGAGGATTCTGCTTGGCTTTGCTTATAAAATACTCTTTCGTGGAGGATTCACATCTAATACAGATATTTTTCATAATTTCCCAGTGTTTCCTGGGGTAATTTATTGATAGGAGGGGTAATTTATTGATAGCAGGGGTAATTTATTGATAGCACTGTTAGGAGAATGAGCAACTCTTAAAAAATGAAAAACCAGCGTGGAGGACTGGAAAATGTTGAAACTGCTTTTTGATAATGCTTTTAAAACAAAAATTGTCCACTTTGAGTCCTGGAACACGGGAGGTGACTCAACCCTTACTAAAAACTTCTTGTCAGAGACTTCCATTTGGGTATAAAGCCAGGGTTTAAAACTGCTGGAACAAAATAGGATATGGCCTTGACAAATGCAAGTAAATCCCAGCCAGAACACCTTCAGGAGGGTTCCTGAAGCTAAACACAAAGTAAATTCATTACAAGGGTAACTCATCCAGTGCTCTGCCCTGTTAATAGACCAGGACAGATGATTTAAGGGGGGAAAAAGTTTCTTAAATTCTGTTAAACTTGTTTAAGAATTCAAAGTTTTGTTATCAACCCAAACCCACGGACATCCTTCAGGGTGTTTCAAGATGTGTGCAGACAGTGTAGCCAGCTGGGATTCAAGGCAAATTCTGAAGCTCTCCTGATTTTCCCCTCTTTGATTACTCAGGAAGCAGCAGAGGATGGAATTGCTATTCTGCTTCTTGGGAACAAAACTGACTGTGCTGCCCAGAGACAGGTTCCTACGAAGGAGGGGGAATGCTTGGCCAAGGTAGGTGGTGAAGGGTGTCCAGCCAAGCTTGGCAGGGACACCCATGGATGGATTCCACCAGCCTGAGGATGTAGAGAAAGGTGAAACCCCCTAATTTACCCCTCAGGCATCAGTGGTTGGCAAAGTGCTCTCTGAACTCATTTCTCACCCTTGCCTGCCTTGCTTTCCCTTTGCCACTTTAGTTTCAGCTCAGCATCCCCCCAGTAAATCAGTTTATGGAGTTGGGACTATAAATTAAAATATTTTCAGCTCTGCTCATCTTTGCTGTGAAGTGTCACATATCTTCTCAGCATCATAAACACAATAAACCCACCAAGCCCTATCCTGCTCTAAAGATACTGAAACACTTAAAGTACAGTTAGTCTCTACAAATACAGATGGACAATAAAAATTAGGGGTGAAGAATGAGAAGAATCTCATCTTTACTGAGTTAATTTTAAAGTTTGTGGGATTTGGGCCAGTGTCCATCAAAAGGTTTTACAAAGGAGACAGCAAGACAAGGGGATAGAGGCTTATTTTCCCAAATTGGTCACTGTCAGGCACAAAAGAGCTGGGAACACCTAGTTATGTCTCTGCTAACCAAAGACATCCCATCTCATTCTGCCTGCAGTGTCAGCCTTTTCCCTGGTATTAAAAAGTTGGTGTCACAGCAACCAGAAAAACTGGATTTCACCCTCATGTTCCAGTAAACATTATTTGTTTCCCCGATTCCCTCCTGTTTCCCCTTGACAGTGACTGTCCCATGGCTATTTATTCCCATATTAAGCTAATCCAGTGCAGGAATATTCCATTTCTGTTTGGGATCTGTGTCTTGCAGGAGCATCAACTCATGTTCTACGAGTGCAGCGCTGCCTCGGGCCACAATGTCTTGGAGTCCATGCTCAGCTTCATCAGGTGAGGCTTGTGCTTGGGTTTGGCCAGCTCTCCTCAATTTAATGGGCTCCCTCCTTGCTTTTTTGAGCTCCAAATGCTGGTGTGTCACTGTCACCAGAGACTTCACATGTCCAAACACCAGGGAAAACTCAGGGCAGCACGTGTGTGGCTGGGATGAGCCAGAGAAGGGCTGTAAGTTGCCTTCTGGACAGTCAGCACTGCAAGGGGATTAATAAAACCCTTTTGGGGATGCTGCTGATTTCTCCCTGAGTTGACTGAGACCATTTCTGTCTGTGATTTGATTTGGGTTGGTGTTTTTAGCAGAACCCACAGTTCTCAGAGCACGTGGAGCTGGAAGGCTCCTGACTCCTTTCAGCCTCGCTGAGCCTCCTTTACCAAGGCTTGGCAAGACAAATAGCAGAGCAAGATAAAATAGAGAGGAAATGCCCAACTAATTTGCTTCCTTTTCTCCCAGGTTGCTCAAAGTTCATGAAGATGGACTAAAAAATAAGGCAGAAGAGGTACCAAAAGCACCCCAGAAGAAAAAGAGCTGCTGCTGGTGATGGACAGGCCCCCCTCACTGTGATCTGAACCTGCAGGAACAGCCAGAAAAGCATAAAAACAGCCCTTGGACATTTTCTTTGCTCCCTGTGTATCTTCCCTACCTGATATTCCTTGGATACTGAGAGCAGCTCCTGCCATTCCCCAGGGCACACCAGCCCTCCAAAATACTTGTTGGGAAAACTTTATCACTTTCTTTTTGAAACAAAAGATGAATGAAAGAGGTAGAAAAGGAGCCCAGGTGGATCTGAGATGCTGGAATGACACTGGAAGCAGCAGGGAGCAAAAGCAACCCTTGGGACAGGAGGAATGAATATCTGGAGCCACTCAAGTGTATAAAACAAGGGGGTTTGGGGCTGTTGGTGCTCTGGGCAGTGGGCACTTTTGCTACTGGATTTGATCTGGAACAATGAGATACTCCATTTATCCTAAATGCACTTAATAAAACCCAACAACCATACCGACTAAATAAATAAGAATACAAGTGCTATATTTTGGTATTTTCATAAATGCTGTGTAAATTGCCAGCAGTTCAACAGGACTATTTAAAGACTGTGTTTATATGCAGGTTTTGGGGCAATGATTCTGCCTGGTTGGGTTTGCTTTTCATTGCCATTATTACTTATATGAATATAATGGCAAAGCATAATAGCAGCCAGTTTCTGCTTAGGAAAAATAAAGTGGCAAGAGGTGGATTTCTAGTAACACTATATATTTTTATATATAATTATATAGATTTTATATCTATCAGCCTCACCAGCCAGGTACAACTTTGCAGTGCCAAAGGAATTTCTGAGCCTTTTAGGATGAGTTATCTCCCCTGCACACCCCAATTTATCCCCCCAGCCCCTCTGTACCCTAAATTCTCCATCCCCTATGTGTCTTGCCCCAGCCTGTCCCAAGTCATTTTCCCATGGCTCTATCATTAAAATACTTTCTTTTCTTCATGCAATATATTTATGCTCCCATTCCATGTCCATCCCTCTTCACCATATTCCTTTATCCAATAGTTTTTCTGCTGGAGCAGCTGCTTGGGAAGGGTTTGTGATTCGGGATTTCTAGAATGGTTTCTTCTTGTTGTTCAGGCTCATCTTCACTATTTCTGCTTTTCTCTTAGAGTAATGTCAATCCAAGAGTACTTGGCAAGTTTGAGCCACAATAAGAGGCTCATCATAACGAGATCCATAAAGTTTGATCCATAATAAGAGAAGGTGAAATGGTGGAACAACCCAAAAAGGTTCTTTTTCCAGGGTCTGCAACAGTCCCCTGTGCAAAGCCACCCATCAGATCAGCTTTTCCCTTTGCCTAAACGTGCTGGGATTAAGTGTAGAAAATGCTGCTTGTGCAGGAAAAACTTTTTCTTTTCTTTTCTTTATTTTTTTTATTTGTTATTTATTGATTGATTTTTTTCATTTTCAAATTTATTATTTTTATTTATTGCGTTTATTTATTCTTTAGTTTCATTTTTCTTTTACTTATTAGTTTTTATTTCCTTTTTCTATTTTATTTATTTTTATTACCTGTGGAGGCTGGGTTCTCCCATTAGATGGCAGCAGCTGCAGCAATTCCTCCTGACTGCAACATTGCTGCTGCAAGGAAGGACCAGGGAGCTCCCACAGGGCCCAGAGTGGGAGCTGAAAAATAAAAGGCATCCCAGAACAGCAGATGGAAAGAAAAGTCTGTCTCACTCCATTGGAAATTATCCCCAGGATAAAAAAGGCTGGAGTTTGTGCCCAAAGCACTCCAAAGCTCCCCACCAAAGCTGGAAATGAATTTTTCATTGCCAGGTTGGGAGAAGCACCAGGCAGGCAAATAAATCAAGTTGGAAAACATTGCACTTGAAAGCATCTTTTATCTTTAATAACTCACGATCCCAGGAAACAGTCCCACTCTGGAATCAAAGGCACCTCTCCTTTGCAAGCCCTTCAACACCTGCACGAGGGTTTGGAGGAGGATCAAGGCCTGAGATATTAATAGCAAGAGGGAAATGCATATTTGTTTGGACCACAGGAATTTATTTATATTTTTTTTTTAAATCAGGTTGCTTTCCTTTTAAACTGTAATTCCTCAAGGCGCTCCACAAGAATTAGAGGAGCTGCCTCAGCCAAGCCAAGATGGGGAAGGTCTCAGATAGCAGCCCAAGGTCAGCAGGCATTTACTCTCCTGGATGAATCCACCTTGGACAATCCAGAGGAGCTTCTGACAAGTTGGAACAAATCTTCAACCCAAGCTTTCAGTGCCCCAGCCACTGGTTGTGGGTCTCCCAGAATTTCAGCCCGTTCTCCCCATAAAGCAGTAAAATGGGGACGGGGAGACCATCCCGCTCCCTGTGCTGGGATTGACAGGGCAGCAAATCCCAACCCGGGAAGAGGAAATCCTTTTTCTTGCAATGTTTAATTCAGCTGCAGAATTCAGAGCTGCAGGAAGTTGTTGAGGCTGAGAACTTAAACAAAGTTGCTCGGAGCAACCTGGGCCAGTGGAACGAGATGATCTTGGAGGTCCCTTCCAACCCCAAACATTCCCAGGATTCTGTGAAAAGGGAGCACAGAGACCCCAAAATCACCTGTCTCACAACCATCTCTGAAAATGCATTTAATTGCCATTAAGGACTAAAGTCCAGGTCTGAGAGTGGGGTGAGACCGACCCTGTGTTCCTTTGTCCCAAGCTTTTCGTGCCAGGGGTGGCTCCAGGGACCTCCTCTTGCTCCATCTCCCAGCCCTTTACTCCTGGAAGCCTTTCCCACAATTTTTTAGGGCTTTCCCACGTTTTTTAACAGGGTGTTAACTGCTCACTGCTTGTCTCTTGAGCCGTGGGAAGAGGCATCTGTGTCCCCTCTGGGGTTGGGGGTAACTGGGGTTGAAGGGGGGGTCTCCTTGGGGTGGTTGGAGGAGGTTAATGGGGGCTGGAGGGGTGATGGGTGGGTGCTGTGGGGTGACACTGGGAACTTTAGGGGTGCTCGAGGGTGGAGGGAGGTGTTATGGGTGCTGTGGGATCTGGCTGTGAAAGGCTTTGGGGGTGCTGGGGGGGTCTCAGGGGTGCTGTGGGCTCGGGTGCTCGGGGGTCTTGGTGACTGGGGGGAGTCTGAATGTGCTGGGGGTTCATGGGGGTGCTGTGTGGGGTGCCTTAAGGTGCTGGTGGGGGTCTGGGGGTGATAGGGGGGTCAGGGAGG
>JAWWTY010000071.1:1953401-1978987 GCA_035222235.1 Margarornis squamiger
AGGCCAGGAGGCTTCATGGGGCTCCGGGGGGGTCGGGGGGCTGCGGGGGGCACCGGGGGAGGCCGGGGGGTACCGGGGGAGGCCGGGCAGGGGACCCGGGGGGGGCCCTCAGGATGGGCTGGGGCCTGGGGGGTCCCGGGCTGATGGAGCCCCGAGCAGTGCGGGTGGAGGCAAGGGGGGGTTGTCGGGCTTTATTGATTTATTTTGGGGAATAACCCCGTGGCTGGGGCTCCGGTGCCTGGCAGAGGAGGAGGGGGGCCCCTCCCGAGGGGCTTCAGCCCAAGGTGGGATCTGAGCCTGGGGCAGGGGGAGGGAGGCACGGGGGGTGGTACAGCAGATTGGAATGTATTTATATATATATATATGTATGTGTGTATATGTATATATGTGTATATGTATGTATGTGTGTGTATATATATATGTATGTGTGTATATGTGTATATATAGTATGTGCATATATATGTGTATATATCTATATATGTGTGTATATATGGGTATATGTATATATGTGTGTGTATATATATATGTATGTATATACATATAAAAATATGCACACCTATATATACATATAGAAATATATATACACATATAGAAACATGTGTATGTAAATATCTGTATTTTTGTATATATATATATTTACATATGTATTTCTCTATGTGTGGGTATATATATATTTCTATATGTACATATAGGTACATATTTTTATATGTATGTGTATGTGTGTATATATGAATATATATGCATTTATATAGGTGTGTATACATATATATGTGTGTATATATATGTATATATGCATGTATACATATGTGTATATATGTGTGTATACATATGTGTGTATATATATATGTTTTGTTTTAGGCTCCCCAGCAGGGCGAGCAAGCTTTCCCTTTGAAAGGGAAAGACTCCTTCAGCAGTATTTCTCTCTAAATATTTACCTTCTAAAGCCTCGGACTAAACGCCCAGGGCAGAACTGGCTGCTTGGGTGCAAACCTTTCAAACCATCGCCCTTTGTGTTTGTGGAGGGAGCTGCTGATTCCTCCCGGGGTGGTGGAGTTCCTAAAAAACCACAATAACATGTGGATTCCTCGTTTAAAGGGGTGTCTGAGGGGTGTGCAAGGGACGAGCCCAGCTCAGTGTGTGTGAGGGTTGTTTTGTCGGTTGTGTTGGGATAGGAAGGCAAATAATGGGTTGTTATTTGATTTTTAAGGCCTCATCTGTTCTCCCAGCAATGTGGGAGCAAAATGCCTTATTT
Organism: Margarornis squamiger; assembly: GCA_035222235.1. Classification (NCBI taxonomy): domain Eukaryota; kingdom Metazoa; phylum Chordata; class Aves; order Passeriformes; family Furnariidae; genus Margarornis; species Margarornis squamiger. The sequence goes on from JAWWTY010000071.1 coordinate 1,954,654, forward strand.
CCTAGCAGAGGATTGGGTTACTCTTGACTTTGTCAAGGGGCTGCGTTGGGTTTTTAGTGGCTGTGATTTGCAGGGCTTGTCTCCAAACGCGATTGCTTAGAGTGGAATGTAAATGTGGAGGGGTGGGAACTGGGATGGATCTCGGGGTTGTATCACAGGAGGATTCTGGTGCGGTTTGAAAAGGGGGAAAGCACTGTGTTTGACAGCATTTCTGTGGGGATAATTGTTCTAAGTGCTTCCAGGCCCATCCTACAAGCAGGGGAAGCTTGATGAATCCCCTGGAATTGGCACAGGACAGCTTCACACGTGAAAGCTTTGACACTGGCAGCCAGAGGACACTAGATAACCTTTCAGACCATTTAGCACAGCAGTTACAGTGTCAAGGCAACTGGAGAACTCAGGGAAAAAGGGCATTTAATATCCTGCAGATGTGCTGGCTCTTGCTTGTTACGTGAATCAGGGTATTGCATGAATGAAAGTCAGTAAAGCAATGGCTTGTTTCTGTCATCATGTGTGTGGCAGGTGCTTTACAGACGAGAAGAAAAGGTCCCTGCCTTGGAGAACTTAATCTATAATGAGATATTATTGATCCAGCCTGCTTTGGGGCAGCTTTGCTTGCCCATGGGGCTGCTCAGGTGGTAAGATCTGGGACAAATATTTGCATGGAATGTCGGTAAAAGAGGGCCAGGAGCTAATTAACCTGGCAATGTAGTGCAGTGTGTTCTCATTGTGCACTCGGGGCTAGGTTTTAATTTGGCATTTTACCCTCTTGGTGTTTGTAAGGCTGTGGCTAGAAATTTGACCCTAATGTTAATAGAACATGTGACATAAACTGCTGGAGTTGGATGCTTAGGCAGCTGCTGACCAAACAAATCAGGGTTATTTTCCAGCCAGATAATTTTCCTGATCTGATTCACCACATAAACAAGTGTGCAAGAGCAGGATGGGGAGTTGATCCTGGAAGGAGAGGAGCAATGGCTGAAGCTGGTAGTTCTGGGAAGAATGAGGGTTTTTTTGGAACTGCACCCTAGCAGGATGGACAAAAAGATACTAAAATTGCCATTGCTTGAGTTCTGACATGTAGGAGCACATGGTTTAGGGGCAGAGCTGTTGGCCAGTGTTGTAAAGGCAAATCAGTGTTAAAATTTGGTTGCCTAACAAGAAAATCTTATTTTTTTATATATCCAGCCATCCATGCATTGCTGACTGGTGCTGTGGGAGCAGCCAGAGCGAGTCACAGCTGAGCAAATCTAAGTTTAGCTGGCACTTTTACACAGGGCTTGTCAGCATGAGCTGGTTCCTGAGGTCAGGTAGTTTTAGTGCAAAAGGGGGACAGGGGCCTGATTTCCAGCTGTGAGTATTGATTGTGCCTCTTGTGGGTTTACATGATGATCCTCAGTGTGTGCTCTCAGGGCAGAACATTGCTAAACTCTGCCCAGTTGTCCCAGTTTGATCCAGGTTAGAGTTTCCCAGCTCAGAAACAAGAGGCAAAGCGACACCTCCCAGATGCTCCCATTCCCCCAGCAGTTTTTTTCCACGGCAGAATGTCTCTCTAACAACTGGATTCTCACCTTGGCAGCTTTTACCTTGTCCAGCAATTTATTTTCATCTTTTCTTTTTGCTGCTCTTGGTAAGGCGAGGCCTTTGTGGCAGAGGGGGAGTGGGAGTGGAACACATTTCCTTTTTTTGGCCATTTAATGTTTCTTGCCCAGAGATGTGTTCTTACAAGCCCGTGTTCTTGCTGGGGTATTTAGTTCTGTGACATTTCTGCCTGTGACAACCTGCAGGCAAACGTGGAGAGGAAGGTGGGAGCTTTGTTGCCTGCAGAGCAGCTGCTATCACCTCGTTGTTACTCAATAATCAGTTGGCCTGGACATTAGGTTGCGAAAACTTAAACAAATTATAAACTACTGAACTTTGCCCCGCACATCCTGCTTGTTTCTGTGTCCTGTTCCTATTGCTGACGGGGGACTTCATGAAAACAAATCCGGGTTAAAATAAGCGACTAAAATGATAGCGCGGGAGAGCTTAACTTGGCTGCAGCGTGTGCTGATCAGCTTTGTATTGTTGGCTTTTGTGCTGGGTGAGCAATCGCTTTACGGGACGGATTCATTGGGAACAGATGAATAAATGGGGTTTCGTTGATTTCTGGGAGGTTTTGTTCATTTACATAAGCTGCGGATCTCAGCCCGTTCTGCTCTTGTCAGGAAATTTCACGGCTTCTTGGAGTCTGCGGGAGATCCTGAAGCAGCAGAGGCTGTTGGGGCTGCAGCTCAAGTGTGCTGCTCTTGGCTGGGAGCAGCTTTGCTCCACAGGAAGCCTTCCTGCTCTCCTGGCCATTGCCACCTTCCTGGGATCCCTGGGTGGCCACAGAGGGATTTCACTTCACACACCGACTCTCTCCACAGGGATTTCTCACCGGAGACCATGGAGCTTTCAGCCAGTGAGCTCAGCATCTATGACAAGCTCTCCGAGACAATTGACCTGGTGAGGCAGACTGGCCACCAGTGTGGCATGTCAGAGAAAGCCATTGAGAAGTTCATCAAGCAGCTCTTGGAAAGGAACGAGCCCCAAAGGGGCCCTCCACGGTACCCTCTCTTAGTGGCTCTCTATAAGGTAAGGTGTCTTCTGTGCATGGACACATCATTGGAGGGTCAGAAGCCTCATTTTGCACCAAAGCCTTTTATTTACTGCTGCATTTTTTTGATGAAATTTCCAAGATCTTTGTTTCAAAAGCTGGGAAGTGTAGCTTCCTTCCTTCCTTCGTGCCATGAGCTGGCTTGAGAGCAGGAGACAGCTGACCAAGATTTGAAATTGCACATGTGGACTGAGAATTTACCATGTCAACACCTTCCTCTCCCTTAAATTATAAAATAATGAGATTTTGATGTGATTTTTCAGATAAAGATTGCCAGTGTTGGCAGCCTCAGTGGAAATATGAGGAAGGAAATTCTCAAAGTTCAGGCTTGAATGATGAACCCAGCTCTGTTTCTGACCCTGCCACAAACTTACTTGACTTTATTCTCCTTCCAGTCTATAAAACAAACCTGTTACCATCCCACTTGATGGTAGAAAAAGTGTTTTCAAAGCCTTAACTAAAAGATGCTGTAAAAAGTTTTGGAAAGTGGGTGAAAGGATGCTGTTGTTAGGTGGGTTTGAGATCACAGAATCCCAGACTGGTTTAGGTTGGAAGGGACCTTAAAGATGACCTAAATCCAAGCCCCTGTCATGGGCAGGGACACCTTCCACTAGAGCAGATGTTTGCTTAACAACGATGAAAACCTTCCCACTGACATAATATTCAGTAATACTTTAATGTCATCTTTACAAAACCATTGCAATGGTTTCTATTGGGAAAAAAAAAAAATCCAAGCTTTCTTCCTCATGTCCTATAAAAAGCTGTAAAATGAGGCAGGAGAACAGGAAACTGCAAATTTGAACTTTCAGCTTCTGTTCTTGTTTTTGCTGTTGATTCAGTTTGACTTTGGCCGAGGGGAGAAATGCGTCACGTCATCTCTTGAAGGCTTATTTGGGATTCTGGTATGGAGGAGGGAGCTGGTGCCAACTCTGCCAAAGTGTTTCGAGGCTTGATGGGTGTTTGCAAAAGCCACAGGGTTTTCCTTGTGTAAGAGGGATGGCAGGAGTGCAAGCTTTTATTTGATCAGGTGGGAGGAATCGGAACTATCCGTAGGTAATCCTCATTGATCTCAGACTGGATTATTTGCAGTGCTGAAATATAGGAACAGAGTTGTGTGGTTTGGGTTTGAAGGCTGTTTAATTTCATCCATGGGCAGCCCTAATAATAAACCTGAGTGACAGCTCTGTACATAAATAGCATTGCAGCTGAACGAGGAGCCACAGCAAAAATGGGAGCGTTCTTCTTGCAGTGCACAACCACAGCCCTTCCATACCAGCCAGAAGATGTGTCCTGGTCTGAGGACACCTCAGCTCCCTGCAGCTTAATTAATTCTGTGCCTGTTTTCCCTCCCAGGGCCTGCTCACTCTGGGGTTGGTCTTGCTGACTGTTTACTTCGTGATCCAGCCCTACAACCCTCTGCCTCCTGAAGCTCCACTCTCCAGAGCCCAGGCCTGGGGCTCCCTCCTCGGCCACATCCGCCTGCTCCCTCTGCCCATTGCCAAGAAGTACATGCTCGAGAGTAAGGAAATGATTTCTCTGCTGTAACATAAGCCTAGCAAGAAATACCAACTTAAATACCAGCCACATGAGTCGTTTGAGGCACCAAATAACACCCAGGGCACCAAATAGCAAATGTGTTACTGGCTTGGCATCGTGGTTTTCTCTTTTTCCTACCACTGTATTTAAAAATAGCATCCTGAATTCTGTCTTCATTGGGGCTGAAGCATATTTTATCTCTAACTTGATAATTTCGTTCTTGCACGTTCTCTTTTCCTTGCTTTTAACACCTCAGGCTTTTTCTTCCTCAAGAGTTCCCTTTCTTCTAGAAATCTCTGCAGTTCTGAGAAGCAGAACTGGGATAACTCTGCTGGGTAAATGTCACCTTTCCTTACTTTTTCTGAGTAATGCAACAACAGTTTCTCAGCCAAATTTTGATATCTCTGAGCAAAATGTAGAAACCTCAACGTGTGACCTGGGTTTAAGGAAAAGTAGTTTTTGCCAAGTGGTGTATTGGGAAAGGACTGGGGGCTTGAGTGCTGTGGTGTTTATAGCAGTTAATACAACATTAAGGGCAGTGTGTGTGTGTGAGGAAGTCAGATAAGGGCTCCCTAATGAGGTGATCCCATCACGGGAGAGGAACATCATGGATTTTCCTAGAATGGCATAATAGAAATGGAAAAGTTTGGCTATTGCTCATTGTCAGTTAATCATTTCCACTGACTTAGACTGGCAGATGGGTGCGAGCCTGGGCTCTGCCTCCCTGCTAAAACACAAAGACTGTCAGTAATGATAAAGCTGGGAATTATTTGGAGCAGGGACGTGGCACAGTGTTGATGGTCTGTCGGCTCACTGTAAAAACAAACTCCTGTACCCGTGCCCTCGATGGGTTTATATTTAGCTTGGGCACCTCATTGTGTTGGAGTTGTCTGTGCTGGCTCTGACCTTCCTGGCAGAGCTAAAAAGGGCTCCCCGAAATGCCAGCACCATTCTGTACTCTCTGTGTGCCTCCCTCTCTTCCTCTGACGTGGGATTTCTTTTGATTGGGGTCTGTATGGGTGGGACAAGGTATCCCCCATTGTTCCTCTCCTGCCTTATACACAGAGATCTCTCTGGGAATGAAAAACAAAGGTGAGGAGATGGCTCTGATAAGCACCTGACATTAGGAGCCTGCTTATCTACTGCATTTCAGCTTTGCCACAGGTGAACGTCCCTCTGCTCCTGTATGGACATGGGACCTTTAATGCTTGTTTCACTTTTCACAGGGGCATGGAGTGACAGGACAAGGGGGAATGGCCCTAAGCTGATGAAGAACGGGTTTAAATGGCATATTAGGAAGAAATTCTTCCCTGTGAGGGTGGGCAGGCCCTGGCACAGGTTGCCCAGAGAAACTGTGCTTGCCCCATCCCTGGAAGTGTTCAAGGCTAGGCTGGAGCAACCTGGGCTAGTGGAAGGTGTCCCTGCCCCTGGCAAGGGGTGGAATTGGATGGCCTTTAAGGTCCCTTTCAACCCAACCCATTTGGTGATTCCATATTTGTCCAGAAAGTTGACAGGTTCTTCCTTCAGTTACCACAGGGTTGGTTTGAGAGCCCAGGGAGGTTCCTTGGGACAGCAAAAGGTTTGTAGGGCTTCCTGAAATCATGAGCATCTTCTTGTGAAGGTAAATAAGAGCAGGAGTAAGTCTAGGCTACCTTTGGGAAAACAAGCTGAATGGTGAGGAGATTGAAAAACACCAAAAGGAGCGGGGGAAAAGGGAAGAGTGGATGGATAGGAAGGACGTGATGTTGTTTAAATGCACATAAAATCCCTCATGCAGCCCTGAGTCCTGGAAATCTGCAGAAGGGGTGAGCAATAGGGTGGGCAACAAGCCAGTTCCAGGGAAAGGAGGAGAGGGGACAAGGGGATGAGGCAATTCCCACTCTGTTTTTCCACAGTATTAGGTTGTGGTGGAAGCCACAGCATGTCCCAATTAACAGATTGGTAAGGCGTGACTGGGATGACTTTGATCCTGCCTCAGCAAAGGGGACTGGACAAGACCCTGGCTCTTTGAATGGGAGAGTGCAGCACCCAGCCTGAACCTTGGCAGGGTTCCTGTGGGAATCCCTCGTGTCCTGGCTTCCCAGTAGGCAGCTGTGGCCACTGGGGCTGTCCCAGTGACACTGCTGTCACCTTCACAGCTTGCTGCTGAGAGGATGCTGGTAAAGCCATCCAGCAGGGATCTGGAAGGGGGAGTTTCACAGCGTGGGGCTGGGTGGTCTAATAAGCTCTTTCAGCCCTGCCTTGTGCCCATTTGTACTATTTTGCCCCTAATTTTTTGGCCTTGTGCTCTGCTTGTCATCCTGTTTGCTGCTGGGAGCATAAGGCTGGGAGGTCTTGCCTGGTGTTCTCTGATCACAGAATCCCAGAATAATATGGGTTGGAAGGGACCTCTGGAGCTCAAACCCCTGGCCAAGGCAGGGTCACCTGGAGCAGGTGAGACAGGAATGTGTCCAGGTGGATTTGGAATGTCTCCAGAGAGGGAGACTTCACACCCTCCCTGGGCAGCTGATCCCGTGCTCTGTCATCTCCATGGAAAGAATGGAGATGACATGTTGTCCTCATGTTGAGGTGAAACTTGTTGTGTTTTAATTTATGGCCATTGCTCCTCATCCTGTCACTGGGCACCACCATAAAGAGTCTGGCACCGTCCTCTTGGCACCCCTGGGAGATATTTATATGCATTAATGAGATCCTCTCTCAGTCTCCTCTTCTCTAAAATACACATGTGCAGGGAGACTGAGCAGCAGAGAAAACCTCTGATGAAGGGACTCGCTGTACACACTGCTCTTCCTTTCCTTACACAGATCCTGGTTGATGAAGACTTTGAGGGGGCTGAGGATGAAACTTGGAGCTCTCTGTGCTCGGGCACCGGTTCAAATGCAGCTGGGGCTGTTCTTGTTGAAAGCCACCTGTTGTCACTTTGGAGCTGCCCTGGCCCACCGGCAGCGCTGGCAGAGTTCCCCCGTGGCGCCGACATGGCCCAGCCGGGGCCAGCGTGGGTGCACGGAGGGTCTGGCTCCTTCCTTGTGGGGCTGCAGCCTGGGATGTGCTGTGCCTCCTGAGCTGTGGGGCAGCTTTCCTGTGTCCGGGGTTGAGGTTGGAGCCCAGTCCCCTGGTAGGTGTGGGCTGAGCAGCCAGGTTTGTGTTGCAGAACAAGGCAAGCTCAGTTGCTCGGTTTCTCCCAAGAGCCCCACGTCAGAGCGGTGATGGGGCTTTGGGAGGAGCAGCAGTGCAGGATGTGCTCCCTTCTCCCTCCTGCTCATGGTGAGCTGACCTCCATCCTTGTCCCTTCAGCCAGGAGCCATGCTGTGGGTGACAAGGGCTGCCTGTCTGGTGCTGGCTGTGGGTGGACCTTTGAGCAGCTGAGGTGAGGAGCAGCATCCACAAAGCTCTCTTGCCTTAAGTTTGTAGGATTATGTCCAAAGTAAATTTCCTTTTTGCCTCTCTCTGTGCTCTGTTGCACTCTGGCTTTCTCCCCCACATCAATTCCCATATTAAACCTAGTGTTTTCACCCTTTGTTTCTTCAAAGCTGACTCTTAGACCCTTGGATTTGGCATCTGTGCTTCTCTTTCAGCTGTTTTCCCAGGGCAAGATCCCTTCAGCTGGGGAAAGGACCTGTGGAAATGTGGTTTGCATTTGCTCCTCCTGAGCTTGCATTTATGCAGAGCTTGTGAAAGCCTCAGTTCTGGGTCACACTGGCTGTTTCAGGCCTGCAGGTCTTGTCTGGGTGCATCAGGGCTTCATGTAGTCCCAGGGAGGTGATGGGTTATCAGACCTCTGTGTCTACCTGCTGTAAGGAACACAGCGGATTTTGATGGGCATGTGGGCTAACTCAAGGCTATCTATTGCTCTTCCAAGGAGAAAGTGGGGTCTGTGGAACTTGGATTCATTTCTATCCTGTGGCATAGGCTGGGATGGACCAGTTATTCCCTCTGTGTTTCACTTCTTTAGTGCAAAGGAGGGGTACAAGTACTTCCCTCTCCCTTACAAGCATTAGGAAGTAATTATATGAGCTCTCAAAGTCTGGAGTAATCAAAGCCAAACGAAAAGGGGTTTTCTCTTCTTTCAACAGAAGTTTTAAAACCATAGTGTTGGTCACTCTGCTTGATTTTCAGTGGTTTTCCCTTCATAACTGTGTCATCCTTATAGCTTTGTTAACACCTAACTATGAATTTTGATGTCTGCTGTGACCCAGCAATGACACAACTTGCACGTTGTACTGATATGATAGCAGGGGGTTGTAATGGCCTCGAGGAAAATCCAGCTTTGTTTCTAATAATGAGGCCCAGCCCTGGCCACACTCATCCTACCTTTAACTGGGTCAGCACACCTGGAATCAGCACTGCAAAAGGGATGCTGTGCAAGTTACCCCCAGCTCAGAGAACGCTCCTTGTGTTAAATACTCCTTTTTGCCTAGACCAGTAAGGCTGAAATCATGTCTGGGGGTTTAGACATAATTATTTCAGAGCAAGGAACCCAGCTGGAGGGGCAGTGTTTAGCAGCACCTTGTAAATGGCCTGTCACTGTCACGTCCCAAGGCCTGCTGGGTGCCAGAGCTATTTGTGGGGACGGGTCACAGCAGGCTGGGTTACTGGGGGAGGACAGCAGCTGGTTACTGGGAGAGGGCAGCAGCCTCTGCCTCTTGGCTGGCCACCTTGGGTTTAGCTGGAGGCTTGCCTTGGCTCTTGGCCAGCCTCTGTCTTCTCTCTGATCTTAACCCTTTGCAGGCAGCCTGCAAGGGGCTGAACTCATTTCCTTTCACTCCTCTGACTGCAGCCCTGAAGTGTGTTTATCCTTGGCACAGCTCTGTGCAGAGAGGGAGCAATCCAGCACGCCTGCCTTGCACAAAGATGGACTTTCTGCTTCTTGAGTGCAGTGTGGGATGAGCTCCCAGGTATCCAGCCAGCCTTTCCCCGTGGGCTTTGCAGCCCACGCTGTGTCTGACCCGTGGGGTCCAGGGGTGTCTGAGCCCAAGGAACATGGGCCTGCTCTAAAGGAAGGGTTGCACAACAATCTGCTTGGGAGGTAAGACAGCCTCTGATTTCTAACTCGTTGCCTTCAGCATGGCTCTTTCCTCCTGCTCACAAAGGGCTTAGTTTTTTCCTAAGCCAAGTCAGGCTGGTTTTTGCTGTTGTTTTTATGCGTGTTCTGGTGCACCTGCTGGGGGGGGGCTGGAGCATTTGGAGGTGGTTGTGGGTCACAGGCTGTGCAGGGCTCCCTCCCATCTCTGCACAGCTGCCAGTTTAGCTGATCTTGTGTGTGTGTGTGTGTGTGTGTGTGTGTGTGTAAACAACCCTTTTATGATATAACCTGAGAGACCAACAGACGTGTGTTGGCTCGTTCAAAGGGGATAAAAAGGCTGACTGTGCAGAGCAGGGCGGTGCCAGGCTGTTCATACACGGCCTTACTTTGGCCCCTGTTCAGCCAGTGCACTGTTTATTTGGGTTTGCTGGCAGTAAACTCACTCCAGATCATTGTGGTACTCTGGAACAAGAGAAACTCTTCCTTTTGCTTCTATATTGTGATGCCTCCAGGATTTGTTGTTTTCTCAATTGCAGAGCAAGTGAATTCTCACTTTGGATTTGCTTCCCTGGGAAGAGCATTTGCCATGGGTGGTCTGTTGCAGAGGCATTTAATGGCCTAGCAGAGCCCTTTTGTGACACACACATGTCAAACCTTTTACAGGCTGAAGCCACCAGCAGGCAGGTGACAGCAGCTGGGGGGGATTTGTTTCACAAGCTGTTCCTCCAAGGCAGATTGTTCATGCAGCCACTGCCAGAGCAGCTCAAGCTGTCTGGGGCAGGTAACCAGAGGTGCAGCTGGAGTGGACTTTGGATGTTTTCCTGACAGCTTGGCCCCTGCCTTCCATTTTCTAGATTGGTAGGTGCAGATTTCTCCTGGAAATAATGCTCTTTTGCCCCAGTGGACTGTGAATTCCTCTTGGGCTCGGCTCAGCAGACTTGATTTCACAATGTCTCGTTGGATCAAAATCATTTTCGTGCTTTGCTAGAGACTGACTAATCATCCTTGGGCTGTTTGAGCAGCCGGTCCCCATTAGTGAGATGAATGAGCAGTTCTTCGAGCTGTTGCCTTCTTACCCAGAACAACAATAAGGGTTCCTTGATAGGTTTATTTGTAGCTGTTACTTTGTTCCTGGCTGTTCCTAAAAATGCTGTGGACCAAGCTGGGAGGTACTTTCTTCTCCTGGCATAAATATATTCAATATGCTCAGAGCTACAATACAAGTTCAGTATGAGGAAGGGGTGAGGATCTTGTGCTGGCCAGGGACACTCTTTGTAGTATATATTTAAACCCCCACTGTGATGCAGTCCTTAATCAGCACTCCCAGGCTGTAATTAATAATCCCTATGTTTCCTGCCTGACTTACTTAAGAACCCATCAGTTTAGCCTGACTTTGACATGACATTATAAATGATCAAGTTAATTTTTAGCCTAGTGAAGAATTTCAGCAAGATGGAGTTTGAGAAACATTGCTTAGGCAACAAAGTGCCCCAAATGCCTCTTCCAGACTGTGCCATGTGGTAACTACAGAGCTTGGAATTTCTACATCTGTAAAGTAAGAATGATGGGATTTACCCATGCCATAGCTTGTGATCATGAATTGATGTCTAAATTGCTTTGAGTGTTTTAAATACTGGTTTATCTTTCTGTAAAATCTGGGAAAAGGGGTGTGGTGATAAGCAGGTAGTATATCTTGCTGTAGTGGTATAGCACAAGTTACAAGCTATTTGCTCAAAGAGTATCTGAGTCTGCAGTGGTGCCAAGGCAGCAAGTGGCTTGTCAGATCTCCAGACAAGAGCAACCTGCCCTGTACATTCTGTGGCTGTCAAACCAATAACACCAGGTTATGGGATGCAGCTTCAGTCTAAGGGTAAAGGCTGGACCTTGCAGATCCCTGCCCTTAAAATGATGGAAAGCAGCACTGTAAAATCCAGCATCTGGAAGCAGGGTATGGTCAACTGCAGGGAGAGCTGCAGCCCTTCTGTGGTGGTAGGAATTGGATGTCAGAGCACTGAGGGCTCTCCTGGTCCCTTTATCATAGAATCCCAGGATGGTTTGGGTCAGGAGGGACCTTGAAGCTGATCTCATCCCACCCCCTGCCATGAGCAGGGACACCTCCCACTAGCCCAGGTTACTCCAAGCCCTGTTCAGCTTGGCCTTGGACACTTCCAGGGATGGGGCAGCCACAGCTTCCCTGGGCAACCTGTGCCAGGGTCTCACCACCCTCACAGGGAAGAATTCCTTCCCAATATCCCATCTAACCCTGCCCTCTGGCAGTGGGAAGCCATTCCCCCTTGTCCTGTACATCTAGGCCCTTGTCCTAGGTCCCTCTCCAGCTCTCCTGGAGCCCCTTTAGGCACTGGAAGGGGCTCTGAGGTATCCCTGGAGCCTTCTCCAAGTGAACACCCCCAGCTCTCTCAGCCTGACTCCAGAGCAGAGGGGCTCCAGCCCTTGGAGCACATCCATGATTTCCTCTGAACTCACTCCAGCAGCTCCACATCCTTCTGATGTTGGGTCCCAGAGCTGCCTCTGCAGGTGGGGTCTCACCTGAGCAGGGCAGAGGGGCAAAATCAGCTTTTACTGGAACAGCCAGGCTTGTACAGTGGACCTACAAGAAAGGACAAAGAAATGTCTGAGGACATTTCCCATTCTTGGGAGCCCTGAGTTCATTCAAGGCTTGCTGAACTTGCCTGATACTCACAGCAGTGGTCCCTGGTGAGGCATGTGGTGGCACTGGGGAACAGTCTCATCCCTAGAAAGAGGAATCAGGCATTTGGAACCAACCTTTGGAGATTGTGGAGCTGCTTGGTGCATTAACCAGCCCTATGGGGAGCTTCCTTGGAGTTACCATGGGTGATGGCAGCAACAGCCCCCATGGACACACCACCTGAAGTCCTGGGGGAATCTCCATTTCCTGGGACCACAATTCCTGCTGGAGATTGTTCCAGCCTTGCAGTCCTGAGTGCTGGGGAGCAAAGCAGCTTGGTGAGGAGCCAGCAAGCTGCCTCAGCATCTGCAGTTCTACACACAGGAGGTTTTATGTTTTCAGCACTTTGTTAGGGTCAGGAGCAGCCCTTGGCTCTGTATCCTGCAGGAACAAAAGGATACAAAAGGTTCCCTTTGAACCTGCTGCATTGACAGATTAATCCTGCGCCCTCCATATGGTCCCTAAAAGAGAGCAGGGCTTGCTGAGATCCTGCTCCCAGATCCATGTGGGCAAGTTTCCATAAGTTAATTTGCTTTGCTGCAATGGGCAGAAGCAGGGCCAGGTCTTCTCAGTAACCTCTGAGCTTTCAATCTGATCATCCACACCCAGCATCTCTGGGGCTGAGCACACACACCCCTTTATAGTGCTGGGGACAGCCAGAAATTTGGGAGATCCTCTGTGGAAACAGCCAAGAAGGGCGGGGTACTCATTTTAAATTGATGTTGAGTTGTAAATTATTTTTCTGCATAGTGGAGAGTAGAGTCATAAACTCCTTGTAGCATTAATCATAGATGTGTTTCAAGGGAAAGTTGTTATCTCTTGGTCTGTGCTGTGTGAGCAGCTGGAAATCCCAGCCCTGGCTGTGCTGGCAGGAGCTCTCCTGGCACAGAGAGAAGACAACTCTTGTCCTGGAGAAGTAATAACACATAAAAGGGAGTATGAAGTGGTTATGGGGAAGTGAGGTTCTGCTTGACAAAGTGAAGGCTGCCCTTCAGAAAGGGGTGAGAAAGCACAGAGGAGAGGTTGGATGGGACGGGCCAGCACTGCTGTCACATAATGGCCATTTCGGGGTAGCAGCTGCTGTCCTGCACTGCAGCTCCACAGGGATCATTGCCCACGCCCAGCCCTCGGGATGTGAGTGCGTGGACCCTGCTGTGATGGTTGTGCTGGGCTGCAGAGCCCATCTTCCATTCTATCCCCGTGCTCACAGACAGCGAGCTCCACTTCCACCAAAACAGCCCCCCAGGGTGTCTGCGGAGGGGGATAATGTAAAAGGAATGCAGGGAGGGTAAGAGGAGAAAAGAAACATCCTGGGTAAAATCCTGCCTCGTTCCCCAGTGTGCAGTTCATGTTGGCTCCTCTGTCTCTCCTCCCGCCCTCCCTGGGAAGGGCAGGGGCTGCCTGTACTTGTCATGCCAGTCACACACATGCTGGTGCACAGACTAACACCCTCCACAATAAATCTAAAAGATTAATTACCAAAAAAAAAAAAACAACCAACAATCCCACAACCCCACTTGCAGCATTTGAAATGCGTCTCAACCGTGCTCGGTTATTCATGGGGAAAAGAAATCACCTCCTGAATCGAGCAATTGAGAATGCAAATATCCCAGCCTGGCTCAAAAGAGGAATCAAGCTCTGTACTGTCAAGCTGATTAGCATCCCATTCCATGGGGTACTGCCCTGAGCCCGGAGAGAAAATTTGGGGACAGCTGTGCTTAATGCTCTGGGATGAGGTTTCCCGAGTTTTGCCCAGAGAGAAATTATAGTCCTGGTACTCCCTGTCTGATGACAAGACCATAAGATATGTTTTCTTGCTCTCTTCGTGGGGACTGCCCTTTCTCTGGTGAGATCTTTCAGCCTTTTGTTTCCTGTCACTGACCAGCTGTTTTTTGTGAGTTGGGTTTTTTTGTTGTTGTAAAATTGAAGCTTTCTCCAGGCCGGGGAACAAAGATTTGCTTTTTTCTCTTAGGAGCAGGGAGGGAAAGTACGTCGGAGCATTTTCTCATGGGAGTGGGACTTCTGCTCACAAGAAGGATTTTACACTTTGTTTTGCCTTTTTTGCCCTTTCCCTGAAAGCAGGGTAGATGTGTCTCCCAGAAAGAACTAGGAATTATATCCTGATCCCTTTCAGTCCATATCCCAGCAGTAGGGTGGGAAATGCAGCATTTGGGAGTCGACTGGAAACATGCAGCAAGAAAGAAGCAAAATGAATCCCAATCTGCTCCTTGCTGTCATGTCCCAGTGACCCTAAATCCTCTATAACACTCCTTGTGGCCCGTTGCAGATGTCAGAGGGGAAAATAAAACAAGAGCTTTCCTCTTAAGTGCTGTTCATCCATTATTTGCCCTGTGCAGGAGTGTGAGCGTGGCTGGAAGTGGTGATGGCAGTAACAGGCAGGGTTTTTTTCCCCTGAAAAAGCTGCTGTGTATCCTGATTTCCCAACTTTATTTTTCAGACAGGTTTTACTCTTTTCTCCCCTTTCCCATCCCCTCCTTTTCCCAAGTTTGCAGCAGTGTCCAGGACACATGAGCTGTCTTGACTCGTGCTGGGAAGGGTGGGCCTGTTGTGAGAACACATCTCTGGATGTTTTATGTGACATGTGTCCCAGGCCCTGGGTTTTTCCTAACCCACCCTGACAGATCAGGAGCTGGGATGGGTTTGTTGCCACTTCCCAAGTTAAGCATCTCCCATGGGATTAAAGCTGTGGAACCAGAGCTATTGCTGCCACAAAATGGGTGTTTGAAGTGGAATTTCCCTGAAGCTCTCCCATTTCTCCTGAATTCCTTCTTTGTACAACCTTCTGCTGTACCTTCAGGTATGAAATTTATGGCAGGGGAGGGTTAGGTTGGATCTCAGGAAAAGGTTCTTCCCCCAGAGGGTGGTGGGCATGGCCCCAAGGCTGTCAGAGCTCAAGGAGGGTGGGATTTTGGGGTGTTTGTGCAGGGCCAGGAGCTGGGCTGGATGATCCTCTGGGTCCAACTCAGGGTATTCTATTTAATGTGGTGGCTGCCCCTGCACATCTTTAGCACAGAAACACATGGGATGTTCACCATTGTCCTGCTCATTCTCTGCTACAACACGTCCCTTCTCTTAATGTTTGCTTACTTTTTGTGCTGGGAGGGCTGTTAAATTGGAGAAGGGAGGCAGGATATAGACATCAAGTTGTGCTTTTGTGTAAAAATTGAATTTTTGAAGATGTAAACACATGCAGTGTTCGTTGCTCAGCTGATTGTGGTGTAACAATGATTTCTGGAATGTAAAATGGGTGTAGCTGTGGTCCAGGGATTCCTCATGCTGGGACTTTTCTCCCTGTTTCATCTTCAAGTCAATGCATGGAATGAATCAAAACAGCAGCAGCAATCTTGGTGAAATGCCACAGTCCCTGGCACCTTCTGCAAACTGGGCAAACGTTGCTTAGGACAAAGTAGTTCTTAATTAACACAGAGGTAAAGAGGAGGATGGTGATTTCAGATATTTCCTAGCAGGGTTCATGGCACCAGCTGTTCTTTCCAACCTGGATTTGTATTGTTTTTTGTCTCCTGGGTGTTATTTCCTTGATAACACATTGGGTTGCTCTTTTGCTCGTGGACTTGTTTCAGTTTAATTGCATTCCATATGATTGTTGTCACCCTTCTGTTGAGAAGGAAAGGGGGGTTTAGCCTGTGTGGCTTGTGGAATTTCCATGGAGCTCTCCCATTTCTCACAACCTCCAGCCATACCTCCAAAATGTGCTGGGAACAGTCTCTCGAGTTCCCTGCCCCACTGAAACTTGTTCTTTTGGAGTTAACTACAGCCATCAGAAACTGTAAGAAATCTCAGTGTTTCATGTTAGGGAAAATGAGTTTATCATAGAGTTTGTCTCCTTTCCATTTCATTTTTGGTCTTAATTAAACACGTTTCTCTTGTTTCTTCCCCAGAATGCCAAGACTGGTGGGCAGCAGGTTGCAGACAGAACACTTCTGCACTTCCTGCAAACTGCACAGTCTGTTCTGCTGTGAAAACCCTTCAGATACTGACAGAGTTGGGAGAACTAGCAAAAAGGTTCCAGAGGCATCAGCCTTTTCTAATCAAGGTAATGCATGGATTTGTAAGGCTGAGTGATTAGTCCAAACCCTTGAGCAGCACCAGCCAAAGACCCTGGGCCAGTGCTTTCATCCACAAACTCCAACTGCTGATTGAGGGAGAACATAATATCTAAGAAGAAATTTCACCCCAGTATATAAAGATAGAGGGGTAAGAGTTCACTCCTTTGACTAATGATCATTGTATTTGGAAACTTGGCAATCTTGGATGTCTTTGGGAGGAGGGAAAGGGGAGCAGGGAGGAACCCTGAGTGCACAGCTTTGATCTTTGTTTCGTCTCCTTCAAGACAGGGCATCATCTCTCCTATGAAGAACTGAAGCATTTCCAGTCCCAGGATGCAGAACTGGCAGAGGTTATAACAGAAGGAAACGCAGCTGAATTGTGGAGCTGCCCATTTCGCTGGTGAGTCACAGACAAAACCTGTGAGAGATGGACACAGACTCTGCCTGTGGGAACCACCAGTGCTTGCAAACTGCACTTTGGCTGGAGGGAAGGAGAACAGGAGTGGGTTACAGGCTTCTCTCTGCTTGCTGCCACTGATGAGTTCTGAGACTCCTGCACTAAAAATAGAGTGTTGCAGCTTGGACTTCAGGTATTGCTTCCCTTACAAGACAAAAATATCCCAGTGACTGCTCAGTCCTGTTTTTCAGGCTGTGGTTTGATCACCTGAGGCAACTGATTCACATTTCTGGTCACCCCTGTCTACTCAGTGGGAATCCCTCACCAGTAGCACTGACTGAGAAGAGATTCCATGACTTCTGCAAACACTGAGAAGTAACAGAAAGCCAGGGCATCCTACAAACTGTGTTTGGTCTCATGCAGAATAAAAGGCCAACCCTAATCCTGCCTTCCCTTAACCAAAAGCTTTTTGCCAAAGCCTTTAGTGTGGCTACAAGACATGAAGAACTCAGAGCTCTCTAATGATGCAGAGCAAGGGCTGGTGGAGGGATGGCCAGGGTACAGAAGTATTAATCATGTCAAAAACAACAAGCCCCACCCTGCCTTTTCCAGTTACATTTCCTGGTCTAGAGAATAAGCTTGGATCCCCCTGGCCTTGCCATGTGGTTTCAGTTAGGGTTGTGTACAATGCCACCTCTCTGCATCTTTTGTAATTAATGGATCCAGTCGATGACTCGGATCATTTAAAGGGAGAAGAGAGGGAAACTAACCATCCATCATGATCTCTTTGGTCCCTGTTCACATGGTCCTGCTGCAGGAACAAAGAGGAAGATAGGAAGGAGTGCAGGTTTAGAGGCTGAGAGGTGAAATTTTGCTCCCAGCTCCCAGAACTAGTCTGTGATGCCTTTATCAAGCATGAATGTTTGTGAAGAATTTTGTCTGGAAAGTACCTTTAAATGCAAACATTATCATGGTGTGATATTTCTTTAATATGGGTTGGTTTGTTCTGTTTAGGAACAAATCTCTGATTCTGCAGGAATTTCTCCCTGAATCCTCTTTGCAGTCCTTCCCCAAGACAGCATCCCTGGAGAGCTGCTTCCTTACCCACCACCCAGATTTGGGGAATAAGGTGAGAAATTCATCCCAGAGACATTATTCTCCTGGCTGTGGGTTGTCTTCCAGCAGCTCCAAGTCTTTATAGGATTTGCAGGGCATTTCCAGGGGATGATCTTTTTGTGAACAGTTATGCCAAATTCATTTAGGAGTTGCATTTTAGGAGTTGTTCCTGGCAGTAAGTCCCACCCATTCCAAGATGCTTGCCCATGGAGATGTTTCACTGAAGACAGTGACCCTTCAGGCTTCTGGCCTGATCTCCTCCTCTGTTCTCTTGTGGATTTTGGGGGTGTGCAGGGCCTACCTTGCCTTGGAGGGGAGCAGAACCCCTGCATGCAGCTACCTCAGCCATGATTCTGTGATTCTGTGATGTGCTGGTAGCTGAGGGGAGCAGCAAACCTGTTGTTTGCAGAGTCTCCCCTGCCTGCAGGGCAGTGCCTTGCCCTCCTCTGGACAGACAGGCCCAATGACAGCTGGCCAGGCTTTTGAAATGCTGTCCTCTCATCCTAGAGCTACAGCCTGCACAGCCTCTTTGCTGTTGGAAGTGGGCAGCTCACCCTCACTGTGACACCTCTGGACACGTGCAGGGGACACTGTGAGATGTTCAAGGTGGAGCTGGAAGCTGGGGATTTGGGTGAGTACTGGAGCTGTGGCATGCAGGGGCTGGGGGATCCCTTGGAGTCAGGAGACTGCTTCCAGCTGGGCCTTTCCTGAGACCTGGGACAGTGGTGTGTGCCACTGTCACCTTCAGACTGGTGTGTGCCACTGTCACCTCCAGACTGGTGTGTGCCATGGCCATCTCCAGACTGGTGTGTGCCACTGTCACCTTCAAACTGGTGTGTGCCACTGTCACCTTCAAACTGGTGTGTGCCACTGTCACCTTCAAACTGGTGTGTGCCATGGCCATCTCCAGACTGGTGTGTGCCATGGCCATCTCCAGACTGGTGTGTGCCATTGTCACCTCCAGACTGGTCAGTGCTGTTGTCACCTCCAGACTGGTCAGTGCTGTTGTCACCTCCAGACTGGTCAGTGCTGTTGTCACTCCCAAACTGGTGTGTGTCATTCTCACAGTACAGAGAGTGATCCTGTAACCCAAACAGGAACACAAACAGTGGGATACCACGAGATGCTCAGTGTCAGAACTGAGCAGTGTAGGGTACCCAAGACATGCTGGGTGTTACAGCCCAGTGTTCCCTGAGGGAAGGGTCTCTCCAAGGAGCTCCAGCACACACACATCCCTCCATGGGAAATGGGAGCAGTCATTGAAGGATGGACTCACCTAATGTGGCCTCTGCATTGCCTCTCCCAAAGGTTATGTCAGCACAGATTACTGGACAATGAGCTTCATGGCCAAAGGGACAGAGCCAGCGGTGGTTTGTGATGGAGCTGCCAGCTAAGGACAGAAGGGTGGGAAAACAGAGCTGTTCCCAGGACAAGAAGACTTGCAGCTTTGAAGCTGAGGCAATGTCTTGAGAGCCAGCTGGGGCAACTGGGGCAGGCAGCTTTGCCACCCTGCATGTTTACAGTGTTTAAAAATGACTGTTTTCCTGACCCTTGAGGTAATTCTTTGCCTTTCCTCAAATGTGTTTTGGGAGAAGCTCAAGCTATTTATGACCTTCCCTGTCCCCTCAGGTAAGCCCTGGGTTTGCAGCAAAGGTTTTTGTTCCAGGAACAGCAGAAGGATTTCTCAGGATGAGATTCACCTTGTGTCCTTTGTGGATTATGGCACTTCTGAAACTTCCTGGGGGGGTTTGGGAGTGGAGGGGGTGTGTGACATTTCTGTGTACATTCCTCCTGAGGAGGAAGCTTTGAGCCTGTCTTGTCAGGCCAGTTCTATAAAGGGAATGAATTGGTGATGTGTCCCAGCCTCACCCTACCTCTCCCTCACATCCATGGCTGTGCCCCCCCCAGAGCTGATCCCAGAGCTGTACTCCTGGGCTGGGGGGAGCCTCGAGCCTGAGGGTCTCTGCCCCTTGCCCACTGCATCCTTCTTGCACCAAAAGAATCTCTTCAGGCCTCTCTGTTGTGATCACTCTTTTGTGGTTCTCTATCTGCAGGTTGTGAGTCAAATAGTAATTGTGCTTTTCTTTCCCCTCCACCTCCTTTCATGCAAAAACACCGACACACGTGGTGCTGGTGCTGGGAGTGCAGGAGTTCTGGAGGGAGATGGGGCTGGGAGCACAGCACCTCTGCTCGGGTTTCACCTGAGACACCAAGGGCTTTTTCAGCTCCTCCTTGGTTTTGGAGGCACTGCCTGCATTCCCAGCCCAGGGTACCTACGGGAGCACCTGGAAGCTCCCTCATCCCTGGCACATTTTTCTCTCGACTCCTTCCAGACCTGGAGTTCTGTCTTCAGAGTGCACGTTGGTTTTTCCTGGGTCCTTTCCAAGCTGCCTTTTCCATGTTTCCTGCTGTTGGAGCACTGCTGTCTCCAGTGCCCTGAGAGAGGCTCGGGTTCAGTGTTTGCAGGCTGCGGATGCCGCCAGCCCTTCCAAGTCTGATCCTTTGGGTCTGATCCCGCTGCTGAAGATCATTTACAGATGTGTCAGGCTGAACTCATAGGCCAGGGCTGGGGTTCAGCACATACTCTCACACTTGTTAATATGGAATTGGGAGGGGTTTTGGTTGCAAGCGAGTTAATTCTGTTCTCAGGAGCAGGAGCCTTTTTTTCTCTCTAAATGTTTGAGGTCCGTGTAAAATGACAGATTGGAAAAAAGTCTGTCCAGCCTTTGTTTTTGAGAAAAATGGGAGCAAACATCGTGCTGATCTTATTAGAGGCTGACAAAAGCTGCCAAGTGGGATGACCACGTCTGGCTCCTTGTACAAGGATAAGGCAGAGGACAGTTCCTGCTCCAAAGAATTTAGTCTGAGGCCTTGACACTACAAACATTTCTATGCATAACCCTTGTTTTTCTCCTGTCAAAACACTGAGAACAACCCCAGCACCCGTGTCAGTCTGTGTTAATGAATGACCCTCCGTGCTGGCCCAACACACACCACATGTAGTAGAACCAAAGGGGGAGAGTCTGACTCTCTCAGGATAGAAAAGGACTAATCTGATTTGTAGCAAAGTATTAAAGAGAATTGGATTAATAAGACTTTCATTAGTGTTCTCATAGCTTGGGGTGTATTTTACACTCATGACACTACATGCAGTCTTGTACATGACAAGACACACACACACACACACCCCCCACCCCCTCCCTCCTCTTAAAACCTGGGGCTTAGTTAATGGAAATTTGGGAGTTTGGTGACGGCAGAATCAGCACCTCATTAGTGACTGTTGCTATTTACACTTTGGCAGCTTCTCAAATCAGATTCAAAGGCTGACAAGGTTCCTTCACCTCTCACTGCTTTTGTACCTGACCCATTTTTGTAAAGCACTTGCTCAGAGATGCTGCTGGACCTTCCTTGCTGAGATTGCAGCAGTTTGTGACGCTGTCACTGCTAAGTGTCCTTGACTGTAACTTGTAAAAGAGCTGCGGAGACAATTCCCAAGTGTCTGTGAAATGCCTGCATTTTGAGAGTCGCACTTAAGGCATTGTGGCTGTCTGGCTCTTTCGGGAAGAAGCAGAGAAAATGGATCTATTTACAGTGGCTGTTTAGATTGAGGGGAAAAGGGGGAGAAAAGGGCTGGTCTGTGCCTGTTTAGTGAAAGTGTTCTCACGAATTGCTTCTCCCTTCCTCAAAGAGTTGCAGCTGGTTGGACAGGAGCTGGTGAGTGTGGCCTGTTTGCAGAGAGCTCTCCAAGTGCACTTTATGGGCTCTGCATAAGTTTCCAGCTCGGTGTCTGGGCGATACATTGCATATGTCCCAACCTTGCTCCCTTCGGAGTTTACATCATTTGTTTTTAAGCTTTCCAGTATATTTTCTCTTCCTCTTCCAAAAGCTGTAAGGAATTAGCTGCTAAACTAAAACAGGAGGGCAGTTCTCCTGCTGATAAAGAGCTGATTTTGGCTGAGGCTGCCAAGCCCCAGTCTGCAGCACAGCTTCCAGAGCAGCTCCTGTCTTCAGCTGCCAGAGAGTGGTGCTCACACCTTCGGCACCGCGGGCAAGGAGCCAGCTGGGAAACCCGGAGGTGAGGCCATAGTGGCAAACCTAGGATGGCCAAGAGGAGCTTTTGATACCTTTAGCTGCAAGTGAGCCCTGGCTGTGTTTCTCCTCCAGAGCTCCAGCTTCACAGAGCCCTTGGAAAGGCTGCAGGAGGCTGGGGCTTCCCTAGAGAGCCTGATGAGGCTGAATTGGAGGGATGGGGCCATTTCTGCAGCTGCTGAGGCATCGTGGTGACAGACACGATGAGATGAGTCACACAGGGGGTGTCCCACCATGGTCTCCCTCGCCTCAGCTCCCCTTTGGCACTCGCTGTGCTGCTTTGGACAATCCCCCAGTCCCACCCTGCTCAGTTCAGAGGGGTTCCCAGTCATCATGTGCACCCCAATGCTGTAAAATCCCTTTGTGCTTCAGAGCCTGTGAGCTGGGAGATGGATTCCTGCTCCCCCCACATCCCAGGGGCTGCAAAGCTGCTCTGAAATCGGTACTACCCAAGGGCAGGGGTGGGGAGGGGTCACCTCTCTCCTTGCCAGGCTGGGAAGATGGGCTGTGCCCCCTCAGCTGGGCAGGAGGATCGTGGTTTAAAGCTGCTTCCCAAAGCAGGGGTCACTGACCGTTGCTCTCAGTCCTGAACTCAGGGTAATTGCAAGGAGGAGAAAGGACTATTATGATTTACTTCAGTACCAGGAAATCAGCAGCCCCCACGGGAGCCAAGCTGACAGTTTCTATTGATTCTTGGGTTTTTTGCTTTCTTTGTTTCTTTTCTGGGTTTTTTCCTCCCCACTGGCACTGCACACACTGATTCCCCAGAGGGCTCCCAGCCTCAGGCTCCCTTTGCAACCCCCTGGAGAGCTTTCTAGAGTCAGATTTCCCGTGAGTCTCCAGCCTTCAGCTTCTCCCTGTTTTGGCAGTGTTCTGGTGGAGAAGCTGGTTTGACTGGGCTGGATCAATGCACCTCCCTGCCCTCCTGGGCTCCACGAGCATCCCAAGCAGGAGGAGGTGGGAGCAGGACATCTCATGGTAGAGATGGGAGCTCTGTAAACACCAATGTCTCAGAAAGGGGATCCTCCTGCCTTGAAACCCCCTGGTTCACCCTGGTAATGGTGCTCCAGGAGGGAATTTTCCACATCCACCCAATCCCAGGCTCAGTGGTCCCCAAGAGAACCAGACATTTCCTTTGGTGGGTGCACAAAGAGCTTTTGCTTCCTGCAAACCAAACTTTCTCCTCTTGGTAAATTTTATAGGTCGAGTTCAATATTCTCCTCTTCAGGAACCTTCTCCTTGTAAAGGGCAGGTTTAGTGTCCTGCTGAGTTAGACAAGGGAGATGCTGGACTTCCCCTTTGCTTTGGACATTCAGATAAATGGCAGGTGATTTATTTTTAGCATTATCTCTTTGTCTTGGGGAGAGGAGCCACATTCTAAAGGCTCAGGGGTGCTGGGAAGTAAAGCTGTATATGCATAAAGACTGTTTCAATGCTGAACACTAAATTCAGTGGTGGGTTCAAAAAAAAAAAGAATGTAAATATGCACTTAATGCAGAATTTTATGGATGGTCATAATTTAATATATTGCAAACTTTGTAAATACTTGGGAAAAAGCCTGTAAAGTGTGTAAATAAATGAGATTTGTATGTAAGAAGAATAAAAAAGTTTTTACTTTTTGCAATTAAATACAAGTGTTAATGCACCTTTTCCCTTTTCCTCATTTTTATTTTCATGTTGCATGCCAGCCATTGAGGGGTTATTTAACCCATTTTAGGGCACTTTTTCTGAGAGGAATAATTTTAAATGAAAAGTCTGACCACTTTGGGTTGGGAAATGTCATAACAAACACTTTGAGGAAAAAGAAACTCTGCTGCCTTTCAGTGGGAGCTTGACAGGCTGAAGAGTTGGGCAGAGGGAAAACTAATGAGGTTCAACAAGGGCAAGGGCAGATCCTGCACAGGGGGAGGGATCACCCCAGGTCCCAGCACAGGCTGGAGGTGACCAGCTGGACAGCAGCTCTGTGGAGAAGGAGCAGGAGGTGCTGGTGGATGACAAGCTGTTCCTGAGCCAGCAGAGTGCCCTGGGGACCAGGAGGGACAGTGGGATCCTGGGGGGCATCAGGAAGAGTGGACAGCAGGTCAAGGGAGGGGATCCTGCTCCTCTTCTCTGCCCTGGTGAGGTCATGTCTGGAGTATCGTGTTCAGTTCTGGTCTGCACAGTTCAAGAGAGACAAGGAGCTACTGGAGGGAGGCCACAAAGGTGACAGAGGAACTGGAGCATCTCTCCTAGGAGGGGACACTGTGGGAGCTGGGCCTGTGGAGTCTGGAGAAGAGACGACTGAGAGAGGATCTCATTAATACATATAAATATCTCCCAGGGGTGCCAAGAGGACGGTGCCAGACTCTTTATGGTGGTGCCCAGTGACAGGACGAGGAGCAATGGCCATAAACACAACAAGTTTCACCTCAACATGGGGAAGAACTTTCCATGGAGGGTGGCAGAGCCCTGGAACAGCTGCCAAGGAACCACATGGAGTTTCCCTCTCTGGAGACAGGAATTGTCCTATGCACTCGTTGGCACCAGCAGCAGTGCTGCCTCTTCATCAAGGGTGTGCCCCACGTCCCATTTTAGCTCCAAAACTTTAGTAAATACGTTTCCTCCCCAATCTTGAAGCTGTTGGGTGTTCCTTGCTATAAATCTCAGTGCCAGAGCCGTGGGCTCTGAGAGCAGAAGGCGAGTGCACGATGCTGAGCTCGGGTCTCCCTCCCGTTGTGCTGCTGCTCACAGTGCTGGAGCT
>JAWWTY010000071.1:1999121-2037363 GCA_035222235.1 Margarornis squamiger
AGCCAGAGCAGCTGCTGCTCCCCTGGAGCGAGGGCTGAGGGATTGGAGCTGCGAGAGCATTTCAGAACCACGTCTGGGTGGAGGAGAGTGTGGCATGAATTCCCTACAAAGAGCAGAAAAGCATTTCTCCTCCCTGCAAAATCAGGGCATTTGGGCAACACCTGGTTTTTTTGCAGTGCTGGAGCCAGTGAGTGCTGCCAATTAACAACCACCAAAATAATTGTAGGACTTGAGTATTTTATCCTTATCTGGGGGCTGGTGAGCCTCGTGAAAACTGTTGAGTTTTGCTTTCCTTAAGGTTTTGACTTCTGGAGACATGCTGTTGTGCAAGGACCTATTTATAGAGTTCCTTGCAACAGAAAACTCCAAACCAGGAGGAAATCCGCTTTTCTCTTCCCCCTGCACCCCAGGCCAGCGGGGCTGAGCCCTTCTCACGCAGGCATTTGGGGTGGCTTGGTTTAATCCTAAATTTTAGGGGGTTTAGGCAAGGGCAGGGTTTGGTGTGGTGCACAGGGGAGGACACAAAACATTCCAGGGAGACTTTTCCAGCATTTCCACTCCATTTCTGGCACTGGCATGAAGGATGCTCCACCACTGGGGTGACCCTGGCAAAGATGCTGCCAGGTCCTTACAGCCCCATGGCCATGTGTGGTGGCAGAAGGAGAAGGCATTAACCATCTCCTGGGGTGAGTTGGGTTAAAAACACGGGATCTGAGGTGTTTATAAGGCCTGGCTGCTGGGTGAGCCCCACTTGTTTGGTTCTCTCCACGCATCGTTCCCAGCAGGGAGAGGGACTTCTCTCCTGGGATCATCTGCTGCTGGTTGAGCAAGAGGAGGTCTCTTGGCTTCAGACTCATGAACATGGTGAGTTGGGAAGGTTGGGGTGAGCACTGTCCTGGGGGATTTGCACCTGGGGTTTTGATGCTGGTAGGTCCATCGAGCTGCCAAATAATCCCTCAGAGTATTTGTGCTCAAAGTGCTCTCCCCCCACAGTGTCTTGGGAGGTGCTGGAGGGGACCCACCTTTCCTGATCTTGCTTTCTGGCTGCTTTTTGCTGAAGGAAGGTGCCTGTCCCACCACTCCATTATGGTCAGGGTTGATGGTGCTGCCCTGCTGAGATGTGCTGTGGGACCCTGGCCAGTGAATCATGTGGTTGTCCCACATACCCAACAAGAGCACCTCAGCCAGCCTGTTCACCCTCCTCCTGGGCAGAGACTGCCCTTCCCCTTGTGCCAGGAAGCCTTGGAGAAATTAAATATTGCCTGGCTGGAATTTATTGGGGTTAGTGGATCCTGGAAGTCCCTGTGTCCCCCTGATGCTGGTATCACTTACAACCATGCAAGGACCATCCAGGGCAGAGAGAAGCCCAACCTGCAGCCCTTGAGCTGACTGAGGGTGAGGAAGCAGGTTGGGCTTCATGTGGGATTTGTGTTGAGTCAAGAAAGCCCCTCCTGACAGTCAAAACAGATGATCTCAGCTGCTTGGCCAAGCCAGTCTGCCCCACATCCTCATCATGCCCTGGCTGGGGCTTCCCTTCCAGGCTCAGGCTCTTGGTCAGACAATAACAGCAGCCACCCCAATGGAGGTCCCAGTTCACCAGCCAAACACACTTCAGGGCAATAAAAACACTGTTTTAAACAAGTCAAAACAAGTTTATTTTCACAAGGGAGTATCTCCAACAATATTTTATTCATGGCTTCCAGCTCACACAGTTTCACTGCTTGAGATTCTCTGCATTAATATCAATGTCGTGGAGTGGGACTGAGCTAATTCCATTTGGGACACACAGGATTAGTTCTTCTTGAGGGCAAAGCCCTTAAATGTGAAGTGGGTATGCTGTTCTCTTCCCATGCTTGTGGGGCTATTTTGGTGCCTTCCAGGCAACTTGTGGGCAGGAGCTCTGCCCCTCAGCAAGCAGCTAGAGGATAATAATGCAGCTAAGAGGACCAAGCTCTGGTTTTGCACAGCAAGTCGTCAGGACTGCTGAAAAGCCAGATTTATGGAGAGAGGGCTGCATTCCTTCCCTGCTACACACTGCAGCATCCCCACCCACCAGCTGTGTCCCTGCAGCTACACCCCATCCCAGCAGAGGAGCCTTAAACAAGCTGCTTCATTTGGAGGATTCCCACAGCCCAAGCAGTCAGGTCTGGCTGTCCCTGCCTGTTTGCCCAGGGTGAATGAAATTGGAGGGCTCCAGTTTCTCTTTGCAGCTCTCTCCCTCCCACTTCATCTGAGAAGGTGTCCCCTGCTCGCCCTCACTCCCTGGTGTCTCACGTGTCTCCCTGGTGGTGAGATGGTCCTGATAATGGCCTGGAATGTCCTTTGGTCTCGTAGAACTGATGCAGCCCTGATCATGTTACAGCTCCACTCGTGGTCTCGATCCTGCTTACTTTGGGAAATGGCAGAGGGATAGTCCCATCTGCTCCTAGGAAAGAGAGGAATTAACAATTCCCTGCCCCTTGCCAAGGGCCAGAGCTCTGAAGCGTGACCTCTTCTCACATATCTGTTGTCAGATATATGCCTGGGAGAACCCAGAAGGACTAGGACTTGCTCCCTTTGGCTCACGTGTCTTCCTTTACCTGTCTTACTTTAGGACAAGTTTTTAGTCTGAATCACTGACTTATCCTGTGTAAATAGCCATGAGCCCAAACCTCCTCACCAGGGTTTGCATGTAAGTGAGTTATGTTGA
Source organism: Margarornis squamiger (assembly GCA_035222235.1). Lineage (NCBI taxonomy): Eukaryota > Metazoa > Chordata > Aves > Passeriformes > Furnariidae > Margarornis > Margarornis squamiger. Next base: position 2,001,811 of record JAWWTY010000071.1, read on the forward strand.
TAGGAATTATCAGATCACAAAGCACCACTCTGTAACTCCATACCATGGGACAGCTGGGAACTTGTCCAAAGCAAAATGCACTTCCTGAGCAGGGGCCAACCAGGCAGATCTGCTCAGCTTCCAGGGCTCTGAGTCCACAGGATAAGCTTGCCCTTGGATTTGGTTCTAAACCCAGACTTCAGAATTGGGTGCAACAAACTTAAATCATGAGCTCAGATCTGTCCCATTTATACCAAAGCATCTGCTCCCCTCCAGCCCTGACAGACCAGAAAAGAACAACAGATTTAAACACTTTACAACTTGAGCTCATCTCCTGCAAAAAAAGGAGTGGAATTGAACACCAGGAGCTGATGCACAGAGTCGTTTCCCTTGTACCCATTAAGCAGAGGTGGATCCTCTGCAAGCAGGTGGCTCCATGCTCCTATGCCTGAGGCACTTCCTAGAAGAATGCAATCCTGAACGCTGTAAGAGAAGACCCATTGAGTTGTTCAACAATGCCATGCCGTGTTTTGGGAATCCCAACAGAAAGAAGTGATGCCTCAGGAGCTCCTCCGGTGCTTTTGCTGCTCTTTAAGGAAGGCAATAGACTGTATAGTTATCACCTGAAATGGGATCAAATCCCTCCCACCAAACTATACAACCTACTACCTCACCTCCACAGAGCAGAGCGGAGGACTCGCCTCACTCATGGACAGAGCAGGTTCCCACATTTGCTGGACTTGCACCACCTGCCTCCACGCTGAGGGTAGAAGTAGATGATGAGAACTTGGTGCAGAAGTAGATGGTGGGACCTGAAGACTTGACTGTCTCCTTAGGAAAGACAGTAGATTGTATAGTTAGCTCAAAGGGAGGACCAGACTCCACAACTATTCAATCTACTACCTCAGCCTCAAGGACAGCTTGGGAGCGTGGCAGAATAAGGCACTGAGATGATCCTCATCCAGACACCTGCTGCTCTGCAGCTCCTGTGGAGAGAAACGCGTGAAAAATCATCCCAATTCATTAAGTCATACCCAACCTCGTCCGGGAGCTCTCTTTCCTTCTTTACACCTCCTTCAGTCCACTTGGACTGCACCTTAGCCTTGCAATGGCACTGGCTGCAAACTTTCTGCACCCAAGGGCGTAGGGGAGCAGCAGCCCTGCCCTTGGAGCCTGGGGCCACACATGGAGACAGCAGAGCTCTGGGGAAACTGCAGCAATGCCAAGCACACCCAGCCAGGCTGACCTCACCTCCTGAACACACAGCGTATCTAGAACAAACCTGCCAGGCCAGATAAGAGAATCCATCCATTTAGCTGCTGTGCACTCCAGGGAACTGGGCAGATTAGAAATGACCGAGTACAAGGAAGCTTTTAGGCTGCAAATGTAATGGTATCGAGTACATCAAGGCAGATCTTATTTCCTAAACAAATGAATGCAACATGCAGCCGTGCTGCCCCCCTAATGCTGCAGCCCAGCCAGGAGGTATTAGTGTGGATCCAGACAGACTGGCTTCCCCCCAAGCCCTTGGCTCACCTTCTGAGACTTTCTCCTTCTCTGTACACCCAAATACAGATGCAAGGTATTAAGCTGGTCGTTGAAAAGAAACGTGCGAGGTTCTTTTGCAATGAGAAAGAATTCCCCTGGGAGATTAAAGGAAGCCATACTGATGAGGGAGCCACCAGTAGCATGCCAAGCCTGTGCATCACAGCAGAGACCCAAAGACAACTTCCCATGGGAGCTCAGCAGGAGATGTCCCCAATCCCCCAAATTGTGCTGCAGTGAGAGGGGGGAGCTAAGGCAGAAGTCCCCAAAGGGACAAAAGCTGCCTAATGCCTTTTGCTTCCACAGAAACCAGCCTAGATAACTGAGATTCCCAAAGGTTTGGTGAACTACTGGAGCTGGAATCCTTGTGAGAGCTTAGGATGGCCTCGGGTATCTTTGCAGCAGGTTTGGGAAGCGCCCCATTCCTTTGCAGAGCTTTCCATGAGTCCTCCTCTCTGGAGTTCAACACAGCCCAGGTAATTCTCTTAATTTCCTTTGACACACTGATCCTTCACAAGGAGTGACCCACTGTGCCAGGCCATCTGGCCCAGGCTCTCCTGGTGTGACAGGGTATAAACAACGTCAAAAACCCAATGTGGCAGGGCTGATTCCTACAGCATTTCATACCCAGCCCATCCCCAGTGCCAAGTACCTTCCAACCCAAACAGCCTTCTGACAGGAAACACTATTTTTCCTGTTTTATGGGCATAGAAAGCGATGCAAAGAGGTTGCACATTGTTCTCAGCACATGCAACACCAGCCATGATGGCAAGAAAACCAGTGGGTGCTGCACTGGTAGGGGCCTGGGAAAATGGGTGGCCCAGCTGATTCTTGGCTGATTCACAGAGGCAGAGGATGCTCATCCTTCAGAATGCTGAGATTTTTGCCAGTTGACCTGGAGGAACAATTTTCCCTGATTTCCCAGCCTGGTGGCTCATATTATTTTAAACACATAAGCCAGATGTCTAAGCCAGGCATTTAAAAGGTCACTCTCGATGCCATTGCAGAGTACAGGCATTTGGGCCAATCTCAGACTGTGGCTGGGAAATTGCATTAAATAACTCCGAGTTCACATAGATGTAATTATATATGGAGAGAGAGGGAAAAGAAAAAAAAAATCCCTTCTGACTTCTATAAGTAATCCTGAAAACAGAAGATTTAATTATAATAATTGTCTTAATGAGTATAGGTTTTGGGAATACCCAGCTGCTGACTCTGCAATCCTGATCTTGCCTGTGAAGAAAGGAGTCAAGGAGGAGGATTTAGAAATACTATGTCCAGTAAGGATCACTCAGAGCATCCTACCCTTGTTTGTCCTATACAAATTGCAATGACAAGACGACCCTCTCCTGATGGCTCATGATCTAAAGCATCAAGAGAAAAGATGGGGAAAGAAGGAAAAGCAGAGAGGTGCCAAAATTTCCCCAAAATCACACAGCAAGTCCGTGGTAAAGCCTTGGGAAGTCTGGCTCCAGTCACACTGCCAGTTTACCTGGGCCAGCCTAACCAGGTTAGGACAGGCTCAAATCCACCTCTCCCGACTGTCTTTGACAGCTCCCTGGTAAAACCCTGCTGGGATTTCACCATGAGGCATCCTGAATTAGTCACATATGCATTCAGCCACCAGATTTGTGCAAACTCCATATTTACCAAGATTCTCAGCAAAAATCCCACAGCAATCACCGAAATGAGCCGTGTTCCAGCTCTGTCCCGCTCTCCAGACATGGAATTTTCCCTGCTGGAATATTGCTGCTGAAGCACTGGGTTCACAAGTGCCTGGATGTGATGTAGATATGCAAAATTCTGCACAAAACAGCCAACAGGGTCTGTAGGAGTCAGAGGTCTCTACCCAAAGGCTCTCACTGCCTTGTGAGCTTTTTAAACCCCGTTTTTGAAGACTTTAAGAGACTCGATTGCCAAGAACTGGACCTCTTTGAAAAACACCTTTTTCTGTGCAGGCCTTAAGGCAGCAGCCCTGAAATTTTCCCCTTCCAGATTCATAGGAATCCTTCAAAATGCCAAAATCTGATTTTTGTGCAAACACTTGATGGGGCTCTGTGAAACTGCAGGAAGGTCCCTGTGCCCAGAGTGTGTCACCACACGGTCCTGCTGTCTAGAGGTGCTTGTAGGGGTGAGGAAAACTGGCAGGAAAAGCATTAATATCTTAATAAGGCCAGCATGAAAACGGCATTCCAAGTCCAGCTTTCAGACTCAGCTTTGGCATTAAGAGGTGACCTAACCTGCTCCTCATTTAGCAGGGCTTGGGGTGGCTCACGACGACCCCAGCAAACCACCCAAGCTGATGCCCCCCAAAATTTTGGAGCATCTACGGACCAAGCACGGCCAAGTCTCTGCCCTTTTTAAGCAGGGAAGGAGCCTTGGAGAGGAGCTGGGAAGGCTGCAGAGCTTTGAGGAGCTGATGTGGTTTGTTAAGGAGCAGTGAATGGAATGGAGGAAGGGGGAGGAGGGAAACCATGGAACAACGAAGGCTCTGCTTGAAGAGCTGCCGCTGCTCTCAGCCTTTGTGCAGCCGAGGTCCCGCGCGCCGCTGCCAAAGCGTGCCGGGCACAGGCAGGAATTCCTGGTGGGAATTCAGGGCCCTGAGTCTCCAGGAGGGTTTGGAGTCTCCAGGAGGGTTTGGAGCCTCCAGGAGCACGGGCTGGGCTGGGGCAGGAGGGGCCGAGCGGCACAAAATGGTCGGATGTGGCCATTTTGTTCCCTTGGCTTTGCCGGGAGAGGAGTCGCATCCCGCGGCACTCACATCCTCACCACCTTGCTGGGGGTGGAAAAACCACAAAGCAAGCAGACCAAAAGGAAAATAAATTAGAAAAAACAACCCCAAACTGAGTAAAAAAGCCAAGCATGGAAGGTTTCGGAATCCAGCGCCGATCGGAGCGGCGCGATACCGGCCGGCAGCGAGGAACCCGCTCACCAAAAAGCAGCAAACAGCCCAAAAAAACCATCTCGAGCAAACCCTTTGCCACTGAAAAGCAGAAAAATGACATTTGCCAAACCAGCCACGAGGGCAAATTGCTTTTAACTTCTCCCAGGCAAGGCGGACCTCTCAGCAAAGCAAGGCCAAGCCTAAAGTCAGTATTAAATATCCCGCTTTGAGACAGGGAATCAAAGGTACCGTGAACGGGGAAAGGGAAATGGAAGCAAAAACATCTCAAGTTAAATCCTTCAACAGCCCCTCTCTCAGCGATGCTTCCCCTCCACACAGTCTCAATGACATAGGGAGTCTTTCACATCGACTTTGTGGTGGCATTTATTATTAAACAATTAACAGGTATCTTAATAAATAGGTACTCATCTCTTAGGGCTTGTCTCGAGTCCTGTCAGATGTTTCTAAACATCTGGCTCATCATTAATGAATCTGATAGCTTTATCTATAACACAGGCATCTGTACCTTCCTTGTTATGTGACTTATCTTTCATTAAACCTTCTCAAATACATTATTAGAGGTGGCCACAAAGGTAATGGTTTTTCTAGACTGTGTAAATTTGCATATAATTTGCCCTCTTCTGAAGCAAAAAAAAAAGAAAAAAATCTGAGACTTTTTGTTACAAAAGACAAGCGCCGCTTACATTTCAGAGCAATTTCTTCAAACACTAAAAATAAGACCAAAAAAAAAATATCTTTCAAGCTTATTTTTACCCGTAAAGTACTCGATCCTATAGGTGAACTCAAAAATCTAAAGAAAGAAGATCCTTTGCTGTGACATCCTATAAAACTCCCCTATTAACCCTGCTTTCCTCCTCGATGTTGAGTTCATCAGCTGCTCGTGAAAGGTGTGGAGGCAACGGCCACCTCAACGTTGATTTGGACCAAAATACCTCATTTTCAACATGAACCACCCGCCCAGCGCCCGCCCAAGCAGCCCCAGCTCCGGGACCACCATCCCCATGCAAAGCGCCTGCATTGCCTGCTCGTAAACAAGCCAAGGAGATATGGAGGCAAATACCTTTCTGTGCCATCTCGCCTCCTTCTGCTCTCCTTCCCAGCTCCTCTCTGGGAGTGTCTGCTTCTCTCCACACGTCTGGACAGCCACCCAAGCAAAGGTAGGATGATCCCTCTGGCACTGATGCCTTTTCAGAGCCCGATCCCTGCCGTGCCACTGGACGGAGATCTGCTCCTCGGAGCGCCCATGAACGGAACGACATGACTACCAAATCCAAGGCATCCAGGCTACTGAAGGAAATGCAGAATCACTTTGAGGGGAAAAAAAAAAAATTGCCTTTATTTGGCGTCTGTTCTGGTGTTTTTGCCACGTTTCTGTGCAAAATTTTGTGGTAACGCCAGCAAGTTGTCTTAAAGTTTCAAGGTGTGTTACTGTTGGTGGTGCCTCTGTTGTGGATCACACCTTGACGTGTGCAGGATACACACAGAGTGCAGTAAACAGGTTGTTGTCACAGAGCAGCTCCAGCCTTGGGAGAAAAGCAAGGGCATAGAAAGCCAAGAGCAGCTTTTAACATTTAAATCAAGGGGGGTTTTTCCATTCCTGAGATGAAAACTTTCAAGGCAAGGAGGCAATAAACAAACCGGACAAACAAACAAACAGAAAAAATCCTTAACCAAATACCCTCCGGATGACATCAGCTACATCCAGGCACTGCCAGCTCAGTGGGAAGGTCGGGTATCGTATCCACCAACACCAAGAGGACACACAACAGGTTAAAACGCTCGGTCCGGCAATGGCCGGCTCTGATCATACCAAGCCGATGTGTAAAACCACCCGCCCGCCCAAAAACAAACGAGACAACAGTGCTCTCTGGTACTTTCTAAATCCAGGAGAAAGCAGGGCTGTTTTATTGAGTGCAGCCAACAAACCTTTCCGTCCGGCTATTCCGTGCAGCCCCGCGACTCTGCGTGCACCGAGTAGCCTTACGCTGCTGACACAAAAGCTCACTTTGGCAATTCCAGGCATTTTCAGTGCTCAACATTCGCCAAAACTACCCACTCTCTGACTTTGGGCTCGTTCCAAAAGGTCCTTTTTTTTTTTTTTTCCCTTTTTTTTTTCCTCTCTCTCTCTCTCTGTGTCTCTCTCTCTCTCCCGCTACAGCCGGTGCCACGTAGAGAAGGGAGAGTTGGGCTCGGTCATGGCCACAGCCTCCAAAAAAGAGCCAAGTCCCAGCGTCCCGGCTTCCCCATTCCAGGCTGGAAACAAAATGGCCATGGAGCAGCCATTTTGTTTGCTGCGGGATGGGAGGGAGAAGGGAAGGGAGGGGAGACGCAGGCCAGGATGGGGGGGAGAGGGAGGGAGAAGGGAGGGCGTCGATTCGGCAGGAACCCAAAAGCTCTGCAAGCGATGCCCGGGCGCGTCCCCCCTTCGTCCGGTCCAGCCCTGCGGCAGGACCGAGGTGGAGGGATGGACATGGGGACGGCTTTTCCAGCCCTCCCAGGCTGGTTGAGCCCGAGCTGTGCAGCCTGACAGGGGTTACACTTCCTTCCCTGGGCCTGGCTGGCACCTCCATCCCACCCGCTGGCACGGGCAGGGCTTGGGCTCCTGGTGGGAGCCAGGCAGGAGAGCGGAAACCAACCCAGTCACGTCAAACTCCTGAACTTCCCCGGGCAGGAAACGGTGTAAATAACACCCGAGGGGAGGGGGAGAGGAACCCACGCAGGCGAGGAGACCTTGGGGACAGCACGGCCTCGGCAACCCGGATCCGAACGGCACCTGCGGGAGGAGCAACCCGAGTTCTCCCTGCTCTTTCCCATCGGGATGAGCCTGCCTCGGGAATGGAGGCTCTGAACAGAAGGACCTTGTGCCTGGAAAAAGCCTCACAAGATCCACGACTTGTGTCTCTCTGCCCTTGCACGGACCGGCATCACAACTGCCCATTGTCTTGGGGAACCACATAGGTTTTTCACCGGATCCCCAATCCCTAAAACCCAGGGCTGAGGTCTCAGTTAGCATCCAACAGGAGGCAGAGTTAAATCCCACCCTTGACCACAAACATTAAATCCCTTCAAATCCTGATGAAAAGAAAAACAATGAGAGGTTTTAGAGCAAGGGAAATACCTCATGACCTTGTTTGAGAGTACCCAGCATGGAAAGGACACAAATCAAACACCCCCTGGGCTTTCTGCTTCTGTAGGTGGGACAAGCAGTGAAAATCAGGGCTATTCCCAGGATTTGGGATGGGTAAGAGTTCAGTCCCCTAAGGATGCAAGGAGGTGGAACTGCCAAAACCTTGCACAGCTTTGGAGATATTACAGGACTTGCAGGAAAATCCTTTAAGGAAGGTTGTTAATTGGACAAGGCACTTTTTGGCATATTCACATGGGATAAATCTAAGCAGTGGAGGAAGGACCTGCTCAGCTTCATCTGGTCAGTGGGGAAGGAAATCCCTCTGCACAGTAATTCCAGCAGAAGCAGAATGCCAGCATCTTCAGTTATCCTGTGAAGAAGCTGAAATCTTAAGACTTTTTTTAATAACCACTATTCCTCACTATCCAATCCTCACCAGCATCCTGTAAAGTAACATTAGAAGGTTGTCGTGATTGATTAGGCTTATTAAAATATCTCTGAAAATAAAGATCACCTGTAAAAGAAAAACCTCTATTGAGAGCCTGCCCATGATGTCCTGACTTCTCCTATGGTGTGGAGATGTGTGACCTCAGAGGTGGGTTTGTGCACTTCAGGTTGACCTTGAAGTCTGGGAATTTTAAAGGTATTTCAGAGGCCCAAGTCTGGTTAATTTGACCAGGATTTGGCAAGGCAAGGCTTGCTTGAAAATGCCTTTGCACAGATAGAATAGTGCATTTCTTGTGCAATGCTTTTGCAGGACAAGCAGCAAGACAAGTTGCAGAATAAAGACCGAAGGGCTCTGGATGCTTATGTGAATAGATCAAAATGGCCACATGCAGCTTGCCAGGTTGAAATTCAGAATGAAAAACAATTTCACCTGCTCTGGCAACAATATTCTCTTCTAGAAACCCCCTGACATACCGAGGAACTCTATTTTGACCCTTATTCTATGTGAAAATGAACACAGCAAGATACATCTACGAGACAGGGTGTTTTGCCTTTCCCAATAACAGGGTCTCTGGATCAGCTAAACAGCACCTCCCTGGTGGTCCTGAGATGGAGCAATGTGGAATTAGGGACATGCAAGGGGCTGGGAATGTTAAAGATACCAATAGCACACCCAAAATGCACTAGTTACTTAATGAATATATCTTAGTCAAATTGGGGGGGGGGGGGGAATGGAGTGAAGGATAGGAATACAGAGAATAAAAAAGGGGGATATTTGGGAGGTTTATGGAGGGGAGAGGGTCTGACTGTGTAAGCAAAGGAATGAGAGCAGGAATGCACAGGTTTTGTGGACCTGGGATACTGAGGGAGCTGAGATGGTTTGTGTCAGGAGAGGGAGGTGTGAACATGATTAAAATGCTGGAGCTTCACAAAGGACAAGGGAGAATTTTGCAAGGGAGATATTTTTGTAGCCTCCAATCTGGGCTGCTGTGGGCTTAGTAAACTGGGAGTAGATTGAGACACGGGCATAAAAGGAGTCCCTTCTCCAGGACAGGCCTCTTTCTCTGGTGCTTTCTGCTTTCAGGTGCTGTTGCTGTGGCCTCACCAGAGCTCTCATTCAAGGCACACCCTTGACATTCCTGTTCAAGCTTCCAGTGGGAAGGGCTGCGAGTGCCTGGGCTGGTTGGAAGCCAGGAGAAAAGGACTGTGAAGCACATGGCCCCATAATTAAGCCCTGGGAGACTCTCTTCCTCAGGGACGTATCGTTGCATGCAGGAGTTGGTTCTCGTTCTCCACACACATTTCTTTGCTGCCAAGGATTGTCATTTGATCGTAGGTAGAGCACAGACCTCTCATTGCCCTCAGACCAGAGCTGGGTGGGGAGAACAAGCCTCCCCTTTCTGTTCGTGACCAGGGCTCGTGAGAAAGGGTCTGTGATGCTGTCATGGGTCTTGCAAGCCACAGAACTTTACCCTTGTGCTTTAGCCCTGGGTTTTTTTCCTCCCACACTGCAAAGTTGTGGAAATCAGCTGCTCCTCATCATGTGTTCGAGTCGGAGGACTTCCTCAGCATCAAAGTTTCCCCTCTGGCTCTTTGCTGGAGTCTCTTCAGGTCTTACCCCTCTGGTCTGATCATATCCCAGGGAGCCTGTACAAACACAGTCCTGCTGTCATCTCTCACATGCTCTCTCCTTTCCACAGTGGCCATTTCTTTTGTGGGCCATGAAATTCAGAGTGGATGGAAATATGAGCGAGAAGCAAAGGGAGGTTTAGTCTTTTGGTGACGAGAAAAACCTTCCTGGGGATTGAGGAGAAACGCTACTGGCTTTTTGTTCCTTGGCTGGTGCTTAGCAAATTGCCTTCTCTGGGTATTTGCATGGATTCAGTTCTTCTCCAGGTTTGCCCAGTGGTTCTTTTCCTCACTCTCTTGGGAGTTTTTAGGACTCCTTCACTCCTGTCTGTGTGGGTAAGACACCATCAGCAAAAACAAAATCACTTGGGAAGGGAAAAGCCAGACTTAACAGCTGCACTGCTGAGCTGCTGCATCCAGTCCTAGTGAGTCACTTTGCCTCTGTTTCCTCCTCTGGGAGACAGATATTCCCTACCTGGGATGCTGAGAAGGTTAATTAGTTAATGTTCTAATTAACTGAATGTGCTTTGAACAATGGAATTGCTTGAGGCAGTAGATCTCATGAAGGTCTAAGTCTAATACTGGCTTTAACAAGATTGGGCTCCCAGTTCTTATCAGCTGGGACACCTTGCCCTCAGCCAGAGAGAAAAGAATTGAACTTACATACATTATTCATGCTGTTTCCACGGCATTTCTGAGGCAAAAACGGTCAGAGTCCATCCAAGCCCTTCCCTGGCTGCTTCTCCCACCAAGGATGAAGATGGAGCTGCCTTCTCCCAGACACACGGGGGCTCCAGACCAAGGAGACCCAGAAATCCCCACTGGGGCTTCTGACAACATTGCTGGGGGTTTTGCTACATGCCCAGCAGTCTGTTTGTGACCCACATGCCACCCTGCTCTAAAGGACTCCTTGCACCCAAGGCAGTTTCTCCTCTCTCTTCCAGAAGAGGGATGGTGGCAGGGATGGCAGAGAGCACTCTGCCTGCTCAGGTGAGGGGTGGCTTCACTTCCCACATCACTGGAACCCATCCTGAACTGGATTTGGAGCTGCACGAATCCTGCAAGCCAAACCATTGTAGACTTTGCCAGTCCTGAGTTCACCCAAAAGCCATTTTATGCACCTTCAAGCATCTTATGTGTCTATGGAGGCAGCTGAAAAGGGGAGTCACAACCCATGGAGGAGGTTTGAAACTGCTGAAAGGTCCCAAGAGAGATGCAACCACTGAAGCTGGCAGAAGGTTGTTTGCCTTGAATTCATTTTTGGCATGAACACAGAAATCTTTCTTGACCCTGCACTGCATCAGGGTGCCAAAGTTACCCCTTAAGAGTGTCACTGTTCCCAGCCCATCCTGGGTGAGCTGGATGGCAAAGAAATTGTGACAGTTTAGTTTGCTCAGGGAACTGAGTTGGATTTCCAGACCTGAAACTAAATTCCCCTTCTTCCACATCAGCTCTGCAAGCTCAGAAACTCTGCAAGTTTAGCTGAGTTCCTCCCCAGCTGGAACAGAAACTGCAAGGCAATGTCACAGCTATTTCTTCTGTGTCACATTTGCACAATGCAAAGACCTAATCTTAAGAAGCTGAAAATCATAATTAGGTGGGCAAGAACCTACAGTGTGGAAAATTCATCCCTCTTTAGGCTGAGGCGTGTATTGTATGAGACTCTCAAGGGCTGAGTCTTCAGAGCTGCATTTTCAGAACTGAAGTGAGGCTGAAAGCAGGGCCCTTAAAATAAGCAAGATTGGCAAATGTTCCCACCTCCAGCAGTTCTGACAGTGACACCAACAGACTGATTTTCATCACCCTTTTGGCTGAGCCCTTCTGGAACTGTGGACAGATTTTCTATATGTAAAGTTCTTTATAAAACTCCCCCCCCCCTGCAACATAGAAACGGTACAGATTCCTAATTGCAGCCAGGCTTGACCACAGATACCATAACACACATCCAGCTCTCAGCCCTCTTTGTGGATGCAAAAATGCCTTGGAGAAATAATATTAATAAGGCTTTGCTAATTGATGGTGTTGTGTTGGCTTTGACCCATCTGTTGATTGGCCATCCTCAACTGTCATTTCCTAAACACAATTCTTTCCTGCTTGTTTATCTTCCCTGGCCTTGCTTGCACACAGCCACCACCCAAAACCCTCTCTCTGTCCAGGGAGTAGGATTTTTCACTCCTATTTCATTAGCACCAGAGCACAGAACAATGTAGGGCCTATGCAAACAACTGCTGCTGTTTTCTTTTGCTTTTCATTTATTCCTTAGTGGTAAATCAGTGCATTCCAAACCAAACAAAAAGCAGAAGATTTAGGACCCCAAGAACAGACCAAAGCAATATAATAGGGGCTGAGGACGGCTCGCATTTGGAAATGCAGCAACAAGTGGGCCTGGATAGCAAATTAAATGTTTAACCTGTGCTGCATTCCTCAGATTGTTCTGGCTGTAATGACACTTTGGCACTCAGCAAAGGGCAGGATCAGGTGCCTGGACCCCTGAACACCACACAGGGGGAGGGCTGGGCTGAGCACAGAGACTGCTCAGGGGAGCATGTCTTTATGTGGACAGCACTTGTGAGGGACCCCACACAGTGACCACAAGTAAGAGCTCATATGAGTGCAGGCAGACACAGTTTGGGCATGCAGGACACTGGGACTGCGAATTTCTGTGTGGGTTTTTGTCACCAGGCTTGACCTTTCAGAAGACCCTGAAAGACCCTCCAAGCTTGAGCCACTGCATTACAAAAAAGCACTTTCCCATACACAAACTCCTCCTTTGACTTCATTTCGGCCCAAGCCTGACATCTGTAAGCCAGTGCAGGGCTGCCACATGTTTTCTGCATAGCTAGGACGAGACTGCCAAGGAAAAGGTGGTGCAATGAGTCCTCAGGACCCTTCACCAGCACCTCTCAGCTCTGACAGAGCGAGGACAGAGAGCCCAGTGCCTTCCACCACCACGTGGGCACTGTCCTCAGGATCCCAGGGGATGAAGAAGGCTTTGAAGCCGGGCAGCCAAACATAATCCCCCTTTACCTGCTGAGCTGGGATGAGCGGGCAGCGTGTGGAAAGCCGAGCTTATCCGTGCGCTACAGCGATCTCTCTGAGCGCCTGTTCAAAGCCCTCTGGAGAAGGTGCCCACCCTGCTCCCTGGGGAAAAGGCTTTCCCTGGGGAAAAGGCTTTCCCTGGCCTTGCTCCTGCTGTTTGCAGGGATCGTGTCGTGGTGGGTTTGTCGGAGCTGCTCTCCCGGGATCCCTCCAGCCTGGCTGAGCCCAGCGGGGAGAGGGAGCAGACGCCGTCGTGGCTCACAGAGAGCCTTGTTCTCAGCCTGCCTGCAGTGGCCATGGCAGGCAGGGATGAAAGCAGTGCCCAGGAGGCATCTGCCTGCACCGGGGCGTGCGCGGCTGATGCGCAAGGATGAACAGATGGGTTGATTACACAGGGAGAAATGGACACTAATCGTATCCAGATTCACCAGCTGCAGGATTTCCTCCTGAGCCCTGAAGTACAGGAAGCCCTTACCTGCTTCGTTATCCTGTCTCTGTTCATTAGCCCCTTCCCCCGCCCTGGGAACCACATCTCACTAATCCCCCTGGGCAGGGCAGGGCCCAGACTGCAAAGCTGAGATCCAGATGGGGACTCCCACAGAGCTCAGGCATGGCTGCATCCAGCCCCAGGTCTGCTCCTGGCTCTCAGCTCCAGCACAGGCTCCACCAGCTCAAGTTTCCCTACTCTGGGAGCTCATGGCCCGACTTTTCTTTTGCTGCTGCCTCTCTGAAGAGTCAGGAAGACTTCAGGACTAACAAGAGCAAGCTGAACAGCAAAGACTGTTGGAGCTGGACACATTACTGTGTGTTCTCCACATCTCTGGTGAGATGCAGCTTCTCCTGGGGTGGAGTGTGAGGTGTGCTAACAGCACACGGCTGATGGGGCCAAGGAGAGAAGGAGGTTCTGTGGATGGGAAACAGCAGAGACAATCCCCCAGCAGGCTGGAGAGAAGGAGGTTTGGTGGATGGGAAACAGCAGAGACAATCCCCCAGCAGGTTTTAGGATGACTGGCCAGACTGAACTGGGAGGTGATGTTGGAGACCTCACCTCTAATCTTATTTCTGGGAGACTGAGAGCTGCTGAGTGGTTGGGTTTCATCACCTACTTGGTTATGGTACAGCCAACTTGGAGAATGGAGCAAAGCCCTCCTAGGCCACTTTATCCCTGTCCCTCTACATCCATCCCAGCTCTCCTTGGAGGCAATGATGCCCTCCCAAGGCAGAGTGGCTGGAGGGATGATCCCAGGCATCCTCCCTGTAGGGCTGCTCAGCTCCCAGGTTCTTACCCTGATCCTTCTCCCAGAGACAGGAGCCCTGGGAGCAGATGTGCAGCTGTTGGTCACGTTGGTATCAGCACCTGACCTGACTTCTTGTGGAGTCTCCCCATGAAAACTGCTCAGAAAGCATTATAACCCAAGTTGTTGCTCGAAGTTGGGCTTTTGGGACCTTCTCTCCTTGCATGCCCAGGGTGCCTTCACTGCCAACCTGAGCTCAGGCTTCTGTTGTCAAACTTGGAGCAAGAAAACGAGTGTGCTCCCATCCTGCTGCCTGCTCCCAAGCCACTCTGGCTCCACATGCCAGGATGCCACTTGCTGCCCCTGCAACCTCCATGCCCCTCAGCAGGGCTCATGCCCAGCACCGAGCAAAGGACAGGAGAACCACTCCCTGAATTCTTGGTGTTACTCCCAGAATTTCCCTGCCCAGGCAAAGCTGCCTCAGGACCCCCTACCTGGCACTAAAACATCATCAGAGACAATCCTGTGAGTTCAAACCAGACCCTGAAGATTGAGCCAAAGGTGGCTGTGGCTGCCCTGCAGAGCCCTCAAGCTGGAAGGAGGAGGAGAAGAAGGAGGAGGAGGAGGAAGCAGCACAGTGATTGTCATGGTCTTGCAGGTGAGGAGAAACTTCCTGCCCAGTCCTGCCTGAGCCTGGACTGACCTGGGCTGAAGGGCCATCTCCCTTAGGCTGGTCCTCAGTAGGGCAGTGACACTGATGTGCTGGCAGCAGCCACAGCACAGACCAGCACTGGTGTGGCAATGAGCAGGAGAGGTGTTTGCAAAGCCACCACCCCACAGACCACCCAGAACTGGGTGACATTTGGTTGCCATCACCTCAATAACACAATACCCTCTTCTTAGACCCTGCAGACCTCTCTTCATGCACGTGTTGGTTGTGTCCTTCCCTGGGCTACTCCTCTCACATTCCCTGTGGCCAGGACTATCTTGTGACAAACTCTAGCATGCCAAACCCTGCGTATCTCGTGGGCTTTCCAACTGCAAAGCCAGACAGCACAGCTCAGTGCCCATGAGCAACCCTACAATAACAAACCAGCCACCTCGCTTTGTCCTCACCTTTCCCAGCAGCCAATTATCACTGAAGTTAAACAGTAGCTACGAGCAACTCCACCATAACAAACTGGTTATTCTGCAGAATAAAAGCAGAGGGAAATTAGGGACTGAGAGAGGTGCAGGAGGGAAAATAAATGGGATTGCTTTGTCTGAGGCCCAGCTGTGAGGTGGCACAGAGAGTGAATCACATCTGGGTGCCTTTGGACACCACGTTCCCCATGGTGCATGAAGCTTCCAGCATCAGCTCTCCCTTGGATGGGTTTCTCCAAGGATCCTGTGAAACTTGTGCCCCCAAATCCCTTGGAACGGTTTGTGAAAAGGCTGAGGATGGAGCCCACAAAGGCCAAATTCAGTCTGGCTGCCTTTTACCCACTCTTTGCCCACCAGAAGCGGTCCCTGGAGTGGTGAAGCTGCTTGTATGGATGGTCCAGCGTGGGGGAAGCTTTTCCCCTTGGGTCTGGCCTGTGGAGACACAGAGCTCAGCATTTTCTGCAGCTGTAAATCAGGCACTTCTCACCAATGGAAGTTTTGCTTTGAGTTGGGACGGGGGGGAGGGGGCGGGTTGAAAAAAAAAAAAAAGAAAAAAGGAAATCACAATCCAAACTCTGCCTTGGCCAAACTTGGACCTTTTAAGGAAAGGAAATTTCCCAGAGCCACCCTCGATTAACCTGGGGGCCTGATCCTGCTCTCAGGAATGTCCATGCGAGTCCAGAGTGGCTCTGCTGCCTGCTGGGGGGTTAGAGCACGCTCGAGCCTTGGGAGCAAAGCTCCTGGTGTCCCGGCAGGAGATGGAGCAGAGCTCACACCCGAGCAGCCTGGGAGCAACCCGCGTTTTCATAGGCAATAAACAGCAGGAAGATCTGACTCCCCATGTCAAGAATTCATTCTTTCTGCTGAGCCATGTTCTGGAAGCACGAGCCCTATTTTGCTGCGAGCTGTGTGGAATAAAACAGCTGTGTCCCTTGGCTGGACGGCGCTTCCAGGGGTGCCAGATGTTTGGCTTAGGACACGTCAGAAGAGCCTTGCTTGAGTTCAGGCTTTCTCTCCTCCCAGGCTGCTCACAGGAGCTTCAGTGGGTTTGTGTTTTTTTAAATATCTGCCCTCCATCAGCTTTTCCCAGGGAAGCAATAGGGACTGGAAGCAAATTGGGAAAGGTCTGGTTTCACCCCAGCCCCTGTTTGTATAAATAATCTGCAAGGGAAAAGCTGGACTGATGAGTAAAACACTTGTGCTGCCTTCTCACTGGAATTGGGGGGCTGGATGTAACCTGGTGTGTACCCAGAAGAGGGAATCCCGACACATTTTGGGGAGTCAGACCCCATGGATGCCTGACTGTCCCCAGCTCCCACAACAGGGCAATTTCAGCTTCCAAACTGAAGGAAGGTTGGTTGTGAAAACCTGCCTAGGGGGGTTCAGGGCTGGACCCCAGCACCCCAGGCACCAAACTGAGGTCACACAGCTCCCTTTGGGGTCAGGAAGATATGCAACAGCCAGGACAACATTCCTGGGAGCCTCTCACCACCCTGCTGGGTGAGGCAGTTTTGGGGACATCCCCTGAGAAGGCTGGTGGGTCACAGAGCCAAAGCAAGCTGGGGCATTTGGGGGCTTTGTGGCCAGTCCAAAGGTTTTACTGCAGGGCCATACATCACTCCCTGGAAAAGGGTTTTTTTGGAGAAAGGAGGAGGAGAGGGGAGGCTGGGCAGGGGGGATGAGGAGGAAAAATTTGGGGAAGGAGGAGGGGTGGCTTGCACGGCTCAGAGCTCCTGCAGAGCGCTCAGCGGCCGGGAAGGAGGACCCTGCCCTGCAAACAAGCTGCTTTTGTTGTGTCCCAAACAGGCCTAAATTAAGTTTGACAGAAAGAGGGCAGATTCACCCTTGCTGGGACAAGCCCCGGGCTCGGGTAGGGCCAGGGCGACCCGAGGAGCTTCGGCGTGGCAGTGCCAAACGTCGCCCCGGTGCGAGGCGTGAACCTCCACGAGGCAGGAGGTGGAGAGCCCTGTTAATCATCCTGATGCCTTCAAAAAGCAGCTTCCTCTCCCAGCAGCCCTCGGCTCGGCCCAAAGGCTGCCATCTCTCCGGGAAAAGCTGCCTCTGGAGCGCTCCCACCCCGCTCCTGGGCATCTCCTGCCCGGCCCCGCGCCCGCCCTGGCACGCCGTGCCAACGTGGGAAACGAGCCGGCTTCTAAATGGTTAATTCTGACAAAACCAGACGGGCTGAGTTCCCTCCTTCCCCGGATCGCTCCCGGTGTAATTCACCCCCCTCCAAAAAGAAAGAAAAGGAATAAAAATGGGATGAAACGAGCCTGTTCTGAGCACGCCCGGGTGTGCTCGCTGCCGTCCGGCCGCCCGCCCTCCCCGTGCCCGCCCGTGGGCTGGCGTGGCCGGCCGGGAGCGGCGTGCCCACTGCCCAGAGCTCCCACCATGGCTTGCCGTGGCTGCCATGTTGAATTGCAAATCCGACATGATTCGACATAATTTCCCCCCTCTCGGCGGTGCCCGGTGGGGAGTTGAGAAGCGCCCGGGTGAGCCGCACCCAGCCCCGGGTGGCTCTTGGGGGGCGTCCCGGGTGGTGGGGCGAGGGCAGGGGGAGAAATCAGCCCTCCAGTGCTGCTCCAAGCACTGCACGTAGGGACCTGCCTATGTGCCACACATCCCCTCCATGGGAGACCGATTAAAGTCGGGTGTTGGAGCACCAAGGGCCGGAGGACTGGGCGGGAAGGGATTTTGGGGGAAAAAGGCAGGTTACAGCAACAACAAAGCAACTGGAGGAACGAAACGTTATTTCTAATCAAAGGCAAAAAAAAAAGGCAAAAAAAAAAAGAAAAACCCAACCACACCAACAAAACAAAAAAAAAAACAAAAACAAAAACAAAACAAAACAAAAAAAACCAACCAAAATTAAGAGTGAGGTTCGATTTCGTACCAAGGCAGCAAGAGAGACGCACCGTGGAAGAGAGTGGTTTTGTTGTGGAGTAGTGGCTGGATTTAGCTCCGCTTATCCGGACAATCATCAGGGAAGGATCCTTTTCCGAGAAAGGCCAGTTTGAGTGAGACAGCTTTTTTTTTTCCCCTTCTCTCGCTCGCTCTCTCCCCTTTCCTTCTCCTCGCAGCTCAACGCCAAGAAATGGGCGGTGCCTGGATGCCAGGCTCCATCCGAACGAGACACCCAAGGCCAACGGAGGCTGGCACAAAGGCGAGCTGGCAGGAATTCCTGCACTCGGAGCCGCGCGCCTGCGGGACGAGCCCGCCGCCTCCCGAAAAACCCAACCTCCCACACCGCCCGCTCACCAAAGTCGCCCCATTGGGGTCAAAAACGCCCCACGAGGCTCAAGCACGGGGCGGGAAAAAAAAAAGGGACAAGAGGAAAAGGGGGGGAAAAATAAAAATCCAAGACCTTTCTTTGCATCGACACAGGTTAAACAAAAGGCTTGGGGAGGTGGATTATTTTTTTTCCGCCCTCCCCATGCTCCTTTTCCCGCCTTCCCATGGCTCTCCTCCCTCCTCTTGTCCTCCATCGCCATCTCCCTTGCCCGCCGCCCCGTTGTCCAGGCAGAAAGGAGCCCTTGGCTCCCTCCTTGCTGGTTTTAGCACGACAGGAGGTGGCGGGTCCTTGAATAGGAACACACACACCCAACGTGAGAGGGACACGATGGGGGGAGAGGAAAAAGAAAAAAAAACCCACGAGGACAAGAAAAAGAAATTTGTATACACACAAACAACAACCCACCCGCCATGGAGGGCTGTTGGGAGCAGTCGCTGCCAAGGGTGGCGGGCTGGGGGCGGGTTGGGTGCCAGGGGGGTGTTTTTGGCCTTATTTTGTCGCTGCCGTAGCACCTGGTTTGTGCCGATTGTAAAAGGGAGTCGCGCCGGGTTGGGGAAGGGAGCGGAGGGGGGGCCAGCTGGGGTTGGTAGCGCTGCTGGGGAGATGCCAAGAACCCAAAACAAAACACGTTTTTCATTTTTGTCTGCACCAGAGAGAAGGGAGGGAGAGGGAGGCGCACGCCAAGAGAAACCCGCGGCGCTCCGACGCGGGGCCTGCGGCCACGTCCCTGCACAGCCGCCCCGGCAGCAGCCTCGGCCCCCTCTCCCTGCCCACCCGGCCTCGCTGCCAAGGCCGAGCTGGCACGGCTCCCCCGGCTGCGCCGAACAAAGCCGTCACCCATCCCCGAGCCGGCGCTGACAGTAAGCAAAGTGACAGGCGCATCTTCCGCATGTTAATCCAAACGGCGAGAGGGCGAGCGAGCGGCAGAGGCCCCCCCTTTGCCATGCACACAGACACACACACACACAGACAGACAGACACACAGACAGGCACACAGACGCCCCCCGTGCCACCGACCCACCCTTGGCACCCCACCCTTGGCACCGCTGGCCTCGTGCCGGGATGGCGGCGGGGGCGCCGAAGCCTGCCGGGTTGGCGAGGCTCAAAGCGAGCCGGAGCCCCTGCTCGGCGGGCAAACGAGGCCACTCGGCATCTGCTGTACCTGTTCCCGCTGCCTTCATCTCGCCTTGGAACCGTGACAAGAGCGCACTCGCCTCTGGTGGGCTCTCCAAGCCGCGGGTCTGTAACCCTTTGCAGGAAGTTGGCACCGATCCCAGGTAGGACTTTACTCCCCGGCTCCCGCTCGCTCTGCCCCCACCTCCGCCTCCCGCGCCCTCCCCTCCGCTCCCCCACCCATCCTGTCCCCTGGGCCCCCAAAACGCCACCCCGGCCCCCCGGCTGCCCCCGCCTCGTGGGCCGGGTAGGGCTGGGGGCGGCTGGCAGGCGCCGGGTGCCCACCGAGCCCTCGCGCCCACCGCCCTCGCACACGTACCCTGGGAGGATGACCTGGGCAAGACAGAGAACAACAACTTCCTGCTCTGGCTCCCTAAAACGCCTGTTTCCACGCAGGGGTTAGGCGAGACGGGGGGAGCTGGGAGGAGGTTTGGGGGTTTGTCGTCATTGAACCAGGCTTTTTTTTTTTTTCCCTTTTTTTTCCCTTTTTTCTTCTTTTTTTAGCCTTCCCCCCTCCCTTTTTTTAGCCTTTTTTCCTCCTTTTTTCCCTCCTTTTTTTCTCCTTTTTTTTTCCCTTTTTTTATGCCCTTTTTTCGCTGGGGTTTTGCTTTTTTGAGACATATATTTTTGCCCGGCAGCCCAAACCCAAGGCGAAGGGAAAGGGGGGGAAGAGAATAGCTCCAAGTCGGCAGGACAATGCACGGGAAACGGGGAGATTAGCCTAGCTCTCGAAATCCATCACGCCCGCCCCGTTTCTGAACCGTTCGCCCCCGCGCCTCGTCTTTTTTAATTCTCCCAGCTCCTGAATTATTCCAGTCCACGAGCAGGAGGAGAGCGCACAGTCCGGAGTCCCTCAGAGCTGCCAAGAGCATTGCAACAGGAAAGAAAGGAAGCGAGAGAGGGAGAGCCAGGCAGAGCCTTCACAATCGAGCAGCGAGAAGAGCAAGGAGAAATTAACATCCAATTAGTGCCGTGTTTAACGAGGGAGACAGAGGCGGCTGTTGTTTTATTGCCCTGTTCTTTTCAGGCGCATCTGACAGGCAGCAGGGAAGGCACCCCTGCTCCGAGTGACGTCATCATATTTTATTTTTTAATTATTTCCCCCCCTCTTCCCCCTCCCGCCTTTCCTCCTTTAAGTTTCACACAACTCAGCCGGGGAAATTTGGGACTTTCTCGCGTTCAAGCCATCAGCTCCCCCCCACCATTCCACCTCCAGCCACAACCCACCCACGCCAACCCCCCGAAAAACAGCCGCGCCAACCCACCCCAAAGTCTTTGTTCTTCCAATAAAAAAAAGGGAGGAAAGGAGGTGAAAATAAAAATACTAAACGCCGGGGTGCGAGCCGGAGGGAGCCGGGAGGAGGTTTGTCCATGTGCGCGTCCCGCCGCGTGCGTGCGTCGCTCCCCTCTCCCGTCCCCTCTCCCCAGACACTCGCCCGCCTTGTAAAACTTCACGGCGTGTGACGCTGCTCCGGCCTCCTCTGGCAGCTTGACAAGAGCCGCCCGGCCCGCAGAGCGCAGGCGGCTTTTTAAGGGAGAAACTCCATTCCCAGGGATTAGAGCATTCCCATGCTGCCGGCCAGCGAGGGTCGGCGCCTCGGACGATGCGGCCCCTCGGCACTCCTGGGCACGGGCAGAGCAGCTGGGTTTAAGGCTGGGGAGGTTTTCCCCGCTCCAGCTTCTCCCCCCCTGGGATATGGGGCCAGCAGTGTGAAATGCCAAGGGAGGTGTGGAGTGGCCACGGTGGTCACAGGGGATGGAGTGATGGAGTCTTGGCTGACCTCGTGCTGGCAGCTCTTTGCTGAAAGGGGCAGGTCTCCTCAGGGTGGGGTAAAACACCACCGGCTCACCCCGAGAGCATTGCCATCCCAGGAGGGGACAGGGTTGCTTGTTTTGGGGGGATTTGGGGGAATTTCCACCCCAAAAAGGCCCAGAGCAGGCAAGGGAGAGCATGGAAATCAGCTCCCCCTTGTTCTTCCCATCTCTTACCAGCCACCAGCGATGGACGGAGCTGCCACTGCCAGCCTGGCAGGTCAGGGCACCGTGCTGAGCTTTCCCATTGTGCCCTTCATGGCCTCTCCTTGTTTCCAGCCACGATTTCCCTTGTCCAGGGGGCACAATCCAGCAGGACCTGGCTCCTCCAAAACCCCTTCTTCGGGTGAAGGCCATCCCAGGGGACGGGGCCACCCCGCTGCCACCAAGGACAGGGCCATGTGAAGACAGGGGGCAGGTCCAGGGCCACTGTGCCACTGGTGCCTGGGTCTGGTCCAAGTCCCCACCCTGAGCATTTCCTGGCACCAACCGGTCCCACCACCCTGGTGGCAGGATCTCCTCTGTGAGGGTTATTATTTTTTATATATATTTATACATGTGTGTGCTTTGGTTTTCTTTTAAAGGAATTATTTGCCTATGTGGAGCCCAGCACTGCAGGGGAACAGCACTAACAGCCTTATCGAGGGCAGCAGTGCCACAGGGCACTTCCTCATGCACGGCTGCAGGATGGGACCCTCTGTCACTGCCAGGGGGGCTGGCAGCCCCTGGCCCTCCTGCTGACCAGGCACCAGGGTGATGGAGACACTGTACAGTCACTGGGAGAGGTTTGCTGGGATGTTTCCCTCCTGGCTCCACAGCGGGAGAGCTGCTTGGATTGAACTGAAAGGTCTTTAGCAGGATGGTCCTGCAGGGGAAAGGGGAGCACGATGCTGCACTTCCCTGGGCACTAAGGCTCCAGCAGCATCTTGCTGCTCCCTAAACCCTGCCAGACCCTGCTCCCTAAATCCTGCCAGACCCTGCTCCCTAAACCCTGCCAGACCCCGCTCCCTAAACCCTGCCAGACCCCACTCCCTAAACCCTGCCAGACCCTGCTCCCTAAACCCTGCCAGACCCTGCTCCCTAAACCCTGCCAGAGCCAAGCATCCAAGCTCTGCAGAGACAGACCAGCCTTGACCTGAGATTCCCTCTCCGTGCTGCGGTCACTGCTTCCCCTCTCCCCCAGGCAGCTGGGAGCAGACGAGGCCAAAGTCCCAGCAATCTCTGTTTTCCACTGAAGGCTGATAAAGCCGTGCAGGCAGCGATCCCCACCCATCCCAGTTTTGTGCAGGAGAGTCAATATTTAAACACAAGTTTGTTTCCTGGGTGGATAGAGGAGCGCTGGTGGGAGAAATGCCCAGCTCCATCCCTGGGCGCCAGACCCAAACCTCCTCCTCCCAGCCCTTCATTTGTTCTCCCGAGCACATGGTTCACCCTGGATGCCCTTTCCTGTGGGAATGGGGCCCCATCCCTTATCGGCTGAGCTGCTTTTAGCAGCGGCTGCACGGCCAAACACTTGCTAATGGGGCAGTAATTTAAGGGATGCCCAGCCAGGGTTTGGGTTGTCTCCTTGCCTGCTCCTGGTGCAGACACTGTCCTTGTGGTGGGACACCTCAAATGAAGTGTGGGACGAGAAGAACCAGGGACAGAAATGGGAAGAGGTGAGGAAATGTTTAATCGTCCTAAGAATGGCAGCCCCTGCTTCGAGGTAAGGCAGCACACTGAAAGCTTTGAAACCTGGTTTTTAGTTAAATTGAATGAAAAAAAATATATTCAAGGGTTGTGTTTACTGCAAAGTTTGTGGGTCCTGGAGAACTGGGCTGAAATTACTGGCAGGATGCTTGCCCTGGTGCAGGTTTAGGTAAATTCCTTAGGTGAATTCCTTAAGTAAATTCCTCAAAGGACAGGAAATAGCACTTTTCAATGCAGGGGCTGCAGCCAGGTTGCTGCAGGAGCTTTCACAGGCATGTGACCAGCAGAAAGTGGCCTTAATTTGGAGGGTAAAAGTACATGTTCCTGAGCAGGTGGTGTGTGATGTGGGAGATGCAGTGCCCAGTGTTGGAACAGGCCAGAAACCAGCTGATGTGATAAAAGGCTGCTGTGTGAGGATCCTGGGAGCTGTGAGAGGGCAGATGAAGTGGCTGAGCCCACCTGACAGGCCTGACATCAGCAAAGGGTCTCCAACAGCCCTTCCAGAAGACCTTAGGGTCAATTTGAGCTCCAAAAACCTAATTCCATGCATATTGTCTCATCCAGCCAAGCCCTCTGCTGCCTCCAGCCTCACTCCAGGTGCACCCAATGCAGTTTGCTCAGCCTAGACCTGCCGACCTTCCATGGACATAAGGAAAATGAGGGGGAAACTGAGTTTGTAACAGCTGGTTCAGCCCCTGCTTTGGGGAAAAGACCAAAGGAAGTGTCTGTCTTAAACTGAAACCTTCCCTGAGTGAGGGAGCCTGTAATGCAGGGGGAAAAAAATCACACTTTAAAACAAACCAAAAAAAAAAAAAAAAAAAGGAACAGTCAAGAGTTGTTTAAAGCTGTATTTTGGAGCATAATTAAAACCTCTTTGAAATCATCTCTGGTGTTAGGGAACAGGTCCATGCATTATTTAATTCTGTTACTGTAGCACAAATGGGGAGGAAGGAAGGGAGGAAGGACAGACAGGACCAACTTCACGACACCAAAGGGAGCTGGGTGGGGACTGCCAGTCCCAGCATGTACCACCACTATCCTGCAAGCCCTGGCTGGGAAGTGTGGATCGACCCTGTCTGATGGAGAAAACCCCTGTGTGATGGCAGGCCGGGGTCCCCAGAGGACCAGGATGAGATGTGGCCCCAGCTGGTGCTGCAGCAGCACACACAAACCTGCCCATGGACCCCCAGACCCTCTTCCCAGGATGTGCAGCATCACCTCTGAGCAAAAGACTGCTTCGTGGGGGAGCCAAAATGGGGGAAATCTGCCTGGCTGCCACCACAGCACAGACTGGTGCAAAAAACCTCTTGTCTGAGTGTAAATCCCACCCTGCTGCCACTGGGGAGCTCTGCTACACACACAGAGCTCCTCTGAGCCCTCTACCCCAATGCCTCGTGAGCCTTTGGCCAGCTCCAGGTTTATTCCTTTATTCCTGGGCTGTGTGCCCCTGCTGCAAGGGAGCCCTTTGTGTGCAGCACCAGCATCCAGTGCTTCCATGTCCACCAGCAAAGGGGCAGTGCCAGAGTTTGGAGCCCAGCAGGGCTCGTGGAGCTGCTGCCTGGGAGATGCTCATCAATGCAGTCAGGACAGTCTAACCCAGCACTGCTCCCACCCTGCCCAGCCCGCACCAGCAGCTCTGTTGGGCATATCCTAAAGACAAAAATCCTTCCCAAAACAGAGACAACTGCAGTGCACATCCCTCCCCAAGTGCCCTCTCTGTGTCCACATCCCAACACTGCCTTGGGCTGAACTGTACCTGTCTCTTTGGGACTCTGGTGTTCTTTGTAGTGGGACTCTGTTTCCCTTTTCTGTTTTGATCCTCTAATTTCCCCCTCACACCCGTGGGAGGTGGGGTGCTCCCGGGGGTTCAGGTACCCTCAAACCTTAACTATGGATCCCAGGTAGACCTTGCCCAGGATGAGCTCCCTGCCACACCAAGGTGTGCCCTCTCCAGGAAGGATGAGGCAGGAGGCTGATCACCTGGGATAACCTTCACAACCAGGTGACCTTGCATTTCCTGCTGCTTCTCAGCTCAGGCAGCACGAAGCAGTCTTTTGTCTCTGCATCTCAGGGCTGGCTCCTTTAGTACCTGGGCATTTTCTGGATTCCTGGACTTCCCCAGTGACTCCAGAGCTACAGCCTGGACCAAAGAGACAAGCCAAGGCCCTTTTGCTCTCTCTGCTACACATCCCAGTCAAGACAGCCATGAAGATGGAGCTTTGGTCCAGCTGGAGCCTGAAGCCGGATGTCCAGAAGCCAGTCTGCTGCTGGCCTTGCTGGAGAGGAGGTGTCAGTCCTGGCACCATGGACTTCGGATTGGAAAATAGAAATAGACATATATCGAAAGAAGCTCGGGGTTTCTGGAGGAGTCCACGTTCATGTGCTGCCCCCGGCGAGGATCAGTCGATGGGGAAGGAGGCGGCTGCGATGGGAGCCCTGCGGAAGAGCAGGCTGGAGCCACGGAACAGCTGCCCCTGGGGAGGACACGAGAGCACAAGGTCAAGGCAGCCGTGCTGAGACCCAGCCAGGGAACTGCAGCTGGTTTAGCAGGGACTGACTTAGCAGGGCTCAAAGGGCTGGGCACCTTGGGCTGCTGTGCAGGAGAAAGTGGGGTTTCAGCCCTGTGGGAGCTGGAGTTGGGCATTTCCCCCAGGAGTGATGGATGAAGAGGGGCAGAGACACTTTGCTGCAATGCACAGGCTAAAAGTTTGCAGGCTGCAAGCTTAGGGCATGTAAAGGGCAGGCCAGCAGTGCCAGGGCTGGTACCAGTGCCAGACTGGAGGGATAGAAGCAGGTTACAAGAGCACATCAAGGATGCAGCACTTCTGAGGAATGCTGGAGAGCTTGGGAAGGAGCAGAGGGAGCCCAAAGCACAGTGTGTGCCCCACTCCCTCACCTGAGCACTGAGATACCTCCAGCAGTGGATCCAGGATGTGAAAGCGGGAGCGTAGGGAGGGAGGCCGGCACGCAACCTGCGTGGCAACAAGAAACAGCTGAGAGGGACGTCAGGTTATCCAGAGAGGTAACAGGAGAGCAGCAGTGAGTGAAGGGAGGACACAGAAACAGTGTCCACGCCGGGCTGGCAGCCAAATGACCAGCTCCTTATTTACAATGCACCAGATCATGTCACTTAATTACCCCTGGAGTGTACAAACACGGAGCGTTACCGGGATACGTCAGGAGTCCAGGACTGTATCTACACCTTCAAGAGCCAGCACATGTTGAGAAAACACTACACCAGCTGCTTGGATCCCCTTCCCATGAGCACGAATGCAGAGGATTTCTTGCAGCAGTGGGATTGGGAAGGCAAGCCTGGTCCTGCTCCTGCCTGCACCCATCACTGCAACAGGAGCTTTGTTTCCCTCGTCCCCCTCCCCGGAGCCAGCACAGTCCCTTTGATCCCTCTGCCTCCAGTGCAGCTCAGAGTGGACCACACCACCACGAGTCTCCCTATTTCTCTCCACTTGAGCTTTTCTGCTGCTCATGTCTGTGCCCTCTGATCTAAAATTATAAGCAACCTGGGAGAGGAAACGAGCCAGCTCTGCGAGGTGCCACAGAGTTTATGGTTCTGTAGGAAAGCTTTACGGTCGTTAGCAGCAGATTCAAACAAGGGGCTGCAAGAAAGGAAAGGAAATCTTTAGATCTCAGTGTGAGGGACATACCCACAGTTGTTCACTGCCATGAGATCTCCCACGAGAAGAAACGGGTACGTCAGCATGCTCACAGCGATCTGAAAGCACAGAAAACCAGCAGCCTCTCTTAATGCTCACCATGGTAAAACAAAAAAAAGCTATTTCCAGCTTTTGCACGTTATCCTCATTTGGATGTAAAGTACAGACGAGTCTTTGCCCCCTGACCACAATCTCTCACCCCCCAGACGGCAGAAGAGGGGAAAGGATGAGACAATTGCCTACGTACCCCCATCACGAACTTTGTGTAGCTCCGGATCACCGATGCCTGGCTGAACTGCAAAGAGAAACCACAGGGGTTGTGGAGGAGGGGGATGACACCAGCCTGTCACAGTCTGGGTGTGACATCACCCCCGAGCCGGAGGCGAAATGGGGCAGGGGAACAAGGCAGAAAGCAACAGCGACCACGCTGCACCCCAGCTGTAAATCTGGGAAGAGAGCTGCTGTCAAATCTGATCCCCCGAACTGCAGGTGGAGCAGAGACAGCACCTTCAGCCCAAAGCTAAGTGTCTCCATGAAATCAGCCCCTGCTCCCCAGAAACTCCTTCCAACTGCACTTCCAGGTGCTTGGTCCAGACCCCAAACCCTCCACCAGGCATTTCCACTCACGTTGTCATCCACTGCGTAGGTGTTGATGAAGTGAGCCACGAGGTTGCAGCACCAGAGGAAGATGACATCCCCCAGGATGTGAGGGACTAAACCACTGCAACAGCAAAGGGACAGCTGTGAGGTGCAGGAGGGTCCCAGTGCCACCTTCTGAGGTGCCCAGCCCTCCTCCCCTCCACCAGCACAGAGGAAACCCACTCCCCAAAATGCATCTTTATTTTGGGAGGAACTGAAAGGAAGAAGGGAAGATTTCAGGGAAGAGATCTCTCAGCCTTCACTCAGCTCTGGAGTGAGAAGTCTTTGGGATCTGTTGTTTGGGCATGACTCAAGTCCCCTTGTTTTAGTCCAAATTCCTCCTTGGCCCACCAACTCCTGCTCAGAAACCCAAGCGAGACACAGAAGTGGTTTCCATTTTTGCAGGTGCTCTTTCGGATGCAGAATGAGAAGTTCATCTCTTTGTGAAATCTCCCTTCTTTTAGAAATCAAAATGAGGGGGGCTGTTCCTGCACAACCCACTCCACTGCAAAGTGGGATTAACTGGGGCAGCACTCGTGTCCCTCTGCTTTTTCCCAGTCCATGCTGCCCCCAGGAGCACAGTGCTTTGATTTATGCCTCCCACTGAGCTCCCAGCAGCACCAGCACCCCCAGCCTCTGGCACTAAAAACAGGAACAAAACGTTTCAAAGGCTTTCTCCAGTTTGTTGGTGCTTTGGCAGCATCTGTTGCACCAGTGTAGCCATCGAGCACAGGTTTCCTGCTTCTGCAGGGGTTGCTCCACCACGAAAGGATCCAGGTGCATGTTAAACTTGTGTTTCACCAGCAGATGTGGTCAGTTCTTCTGAAAATGAGCCTGTTTGAGAGCCACAGGAGTGTTTGATGGGTTGGAAAGAGCCACCTCCAAGCAGATTTATTCGTTCCTTCCCAAAATACAACGCTGCCTCTTGGAGCAGGGGAGCAGTTTTGTTTCCTGCTGTGGTCACTGCAGCAGCAGAGCAGCAGCTGGGACTCTGATCCAGCGTGCTGGGCTGGCACTTTTTGGAGACAACCTGTGCATTGTCAAGGCTCTGGCAGCTCTGGGGATGCAGCTGAGGTCTCGGGGGCCAAGCACAGCTGAAATCTTCAACAGAAGATCCACTGACTTAAAAGATGTGAGACATGAGAGCAGCAGAAAGGACAAAGAAATCAAAGCTCTCTGGTCCCAAAGAAATGGTCTGCTTTGTGTTTGGCTTTCAGCCTTTATAAAAAACATCCTTTCTCTAACTCAAAGTCAAGTCTGAGGCCCCTGAGCGGCTGCAGATATGATGAGGGCTTAATGAAGTCCAGAAACAGAAGGCTAGGTGAGGGCAGCCATGTAAAGAAAACCTCACCCATGTGTTGATAGAGAACTGGATCGTTTGTTCCACTTGCAGTAAGGATCCCATCCCTCTCTCCCCTCCAAAATAATGACCAATGCTGGCCCTGTGCTGATGGGATGCTGGAGACCAGGGGTCTGAGAGAGCTGCATAAAGGGATAAAAAAACCCCAACAAGCCAAAGGCATCAGGCCTGAAACCCCTTTCTGAATTTCAGAGCTGCCTTTACTATTATTGACGTAACAAAGTGTGTGGTACAATTTTCACACATGTTCAAGATCTGGACTAGGAATGAAAAGCTGGAACAGCACCAGGCAGATGAGGAAGCCTGAAGGATGCACAGTGATGTGACCTAGCAGGAGAAACCCCAGTGCCAGGGAGCTGGGACAAGCCACCTTTGAGCTGACCATGCCCAGCAGTTTCAGAGCTCAGGGAACACTTTTCTGGCCTGGCAGGAGCCTGCTGCAGATATGAGGGGAAGGGAGATAAATCCATCCCCTGAAAAGTCTTTATCTCTAGCCAGGCACTCGTTCAGAGACTGTGTGCCCCTGTTAGTGCTGTGCAGGGGTTACAAGGCCACGAGAAACAAGTGCACTGTGATGATTTTAAGGCAGTGGATGTGCTGGGATTGCACCAGGAGGGCTGAGAGGAGAAACTCAGCAGTTTGGTCCTTCAGAGGCAGTTTGTGTTCCCCTCACAGCAGTGGGATTTCCTAACAGTGTTATAGAGCATGTAGAACTTCAGAGCCCTCCTGAGACAATTTGGGTTGTGTTAAAGCCTTTCCTGTGAACTATTAAGTTTAATTAGGCGACCAGGAGTGTTTATTTTATGTGGATGGAAGGGAATGTGGCGGCTGCTTTCATATCACTTCTTTGGGAGGTGGAGGGTTGTGGGCAGGCTGCTCCAACCAAACCCCCCACACAGGGACCAGCCCAGAGGAACCTGGATTTGATGGAGGATATTTGGAGCTGCACAGCTCAGCAGAGAAGCTGTTGGCTGCCAAAGGAAAATGCAGTGACACTCAATGGATGAGGGCTCTGCAGCCCCCCTGGCCCTTTTCCTTTGATTGCTTCCCTCTTCCTGATGCATTCCTGTTTCATCTGGAGGCCTGTATTTTGTAATTGCAGAGCCAAAGGCATCCTAAAAACCCTCCTGTAATTTCAGAGCTGCCTTCACTATTATTGACATTATAAAGTGAGTTATCTCCCCACCACAAGCAGAGACAGCAGGTGGTTCTGCTTTTATGTAGATGCAAAAAACGAAAGGCAGGAAGCATTAATTAAGGGTTCAAGCAAAAAGGTGTCCACTAAACTTCCATTTCAGTGATGCCACCGGTTTGCCACACTGAGCTGGAAGCACCTTTCAGCTCCTCCTGGTCCAGGCAGCATCACACTCCCACTACACCAGTAAATCTGCTGCCACCAGCTCATTACAAGCACCCAGGGTGCCCTGCAAAGGAATGTGCTGCTGATCCAGGCCCTGGCTTTCATTTCAACAAGGGGTCTTATTGTTGCACTCGATCTTGGTGCCTGTTGCACAAACAAATGCTTTAAATGGTTCACTGAAACACAAAGAAGCATCAAGGGAAAAAGAAAGGTAAGAACAAATACAGTGTTTCCTCTGGGCTCTGACGGTTTGATTGAAGATAAGATCTGGGGCGAACTTAATGGTCAAGCTGGAGCACCGTCAAAGGCACAGATGTAATCTGTGCTCACAGGAGTGATGTGAGAGTCCCTCGGTCAGACAAGGTTTCAGCTGAGTGTGGCTCTAGCTGAGGTTGGCAGAGCAGCCAGGAGAGCCCTCGGTGCCTTTGGACTGAAGGAGGAAATATTTAAACAACTCACGTACACAAAGAATCCCAGGATGCCTTCTTCCTTAAATATCCTGCCAATGGCACTGAACACACCACTGCCAAGAAAGGAAAAGAGCTGTGAGTGTGCAGGGGTTGTTCCACCCCTGCCCTGTGCAGCTTCACACGCAGCCCCCAGCCACAGCAGTGCCTCCCCAGACATCACTCCAGCAGAAGGCAGCTAATTCTCCTCAAACCAGTGAGGGTTGAGGGAAGGAAGGTCGTGTCTGCCCTCTGCCAGTCTGCAATGACACCAGGGACAGCACTCACCCTGCAGACAACTGTTTAGTGCTGAAGGTACAAGAGCTCTGTGTGAGTGGACACAAGTGCCACAACCATGGCACAGAATACGTATCAATTAAGCTGATTCTCAGCCCGAGGACTCTGTCCTGCCTTTGGGAACTCATGCTGGCTGCCATGGGTTAGCTGCAATCCTGTGGGTGCAGAGGGGCAGATACTGCTGGAAAATACTTGGATAAATCCTGCAATGCTTTGTATTATCTACTTTGCCTCCCTGCTGTCTTTCCTTTCCATTAACACCTAAAGGAAAAAGGCAGGAGACTTGCTGAGGTGGAGCAGAGGTGAGGCAGAGCCCAGCCCTGCCCTCTCCCTTCATCCCAGTCTCCCACCCTCTAACTACAGCTCAGATTCATTTTTTGCTCTCCCAAACCTCCTGGGTCACTGTATTTCTCATGGCACAGGAGCACCTGGCACCCCTGACCCCCAGGCCCTTCAAAGTTGCAGCCACTCACCTGTATTTGACTTCCCGGCCCACAAACTGGACCATGCAGCGCATGGAGATCACTGGGAGGAAAGAAACACGTGGCTGATAAACAAACAAATCCAGGTTGGCTTGCAATGGATGTGAAGGAAAATGCAACCTGACCCTTCTGCTCTGCCTTCCCTCAATGCATAGCATGTCCAGCTCCTCTCAGTGCTCCTCATCACTGCAAGACTCATTAAAAACTGGTGCCTTTCCTCAGCCTGTAATTGGCAGGAAGGATTTTGTAGAATCACAGACAGGTTTGGATTGGAAGGGACCTCACAGATCATCTTTTTCCAAACCTGCCACAGGCAGGGACACCTTTCATTAGTCCAGGTTGCTCCAAGCCCCATCTAACCTGGCCTTGGACACTTCCAGAGATGGGGCAGCTACAGTTTCTCTGGGCAACCCGTCCCAGAGCCTCACCATCCTCACAGGGAAAAATTTCATCCCAATATCTCATCTAACCCTGCTCTCTGGCAGTGGGAATCCATTCCCCTTGTCCTGTCCATCCAGGCCCTTGTAAAAAGTCCCTCTCCAGCTCTCTTTAGGTACTAGAAGGCTGCTACTGGCCCTAACCCCAACAGGATCTCTGGAACAAGCTCTTGGATGAAGGGAAGAGAGCAGCTCATCACTCAGCTGGGTTAGTCCCTGAAGGCCAACCCAGGCATCAGCCTTGTATGATAGAGAGGTGTGAGTAAACAGGGTTCTGGGGTGATGCCCAGCCTGGAGGGGCTGCCAGGAGGAGGGATGGCACTCACCGTGCAGCGGGTGTGACACAACGCGGGACACACACTGCATCATCATCTCGTGGGACGTCTGGGAAGGGGAGAACAAACCACACCTGTATTAAAAACTGTGCTGCTCCACCTGCACACATCAGGCCCTTTCCCTTAGGGTGGGGAAACCCATTTGGGGTCTCTCCTGAAATCTGTTCTTTGTGGCAAACCTCTGTTTCTATGAAGTGTTTAATGGATGGACACAGAATGGCTACAAAACACCACGGATTTCTCACCCCCAGTTCCTCTCCAAGTAATCACACCCACAGTTTAAGTCTCCTTTGCTCTCCAGGCATATCCCCAGTGGGATCTCCCTGATCATTCACTGACATGCAATATCCACTTCTCACCTCTCTGACCACTTTCCTAAGGGAAGTTTTCACATCATCCTTGTTGGACACATGTTCCATGTCTTCCAGTGGAAAAGCCTGAGTGGAGAGGGAAGAAACATGGTCAAAACTGATGGACATGCTGGCCCACAAACCCTCAGTGTCTGAGGACAGGGGGAAACCATGAACAGTTGTGTTCTAGATGGAAGGAGACAAACAGGCAAGAAGGAACACAGGAGAAGGAAGGAAGGGTGGAAAGTAAAATAGAGGAAGAGGGGTCATAAAACTGCTGACAAAAAAGGCAAGGGAATGTTCATATTAAACTAAAATTGTTTAAAAAAAAGTTTTGGGGATATGGGTGCTGCAGGATTATTCCATGCCCTTAGGACACAGAGAGGGATGGGTGCATCAGTCCTCCACATGCAGTCCTGGCTGGCTGCAGGCACTTGCAGGCTCCCAGCTCCGCTGCAGTAGCACTGACTGACCCAGCAAGGTGATTAATGGAGAGAGAATGCGACCTTTACCTTCTTCACACTCCCCCTGGTGATGGTTGATAAAGTGCTTGAGATGAGGCGAGGAGTCAGACCACGGAAGAGGCCTCTCTTCCCATCCACTTCCACAATGTGTCTGGCTGGGTGAGAAAACACCAGGCTGCTGTCAGTCAGGAAGGGGTCAGCTCATGGGCAGACACCCCAAACACCTTCAGCATTCAGCCAAAACCACACCAGTCCCACTATAAGTGATTTATTATTGTAACAATCCTACATAAGCTTCATACAGGATGCCAAGAATCCTTATTCCCAGTCATCTGTCCAATCTAGAAGGAAAGTTCCAGTGTTTTGGGCTACTTCTCATCTTTTGATGGTTTTGCTTACCTGAAAGGGCAGGTCTGGACTGAACCAGGGTCAGGAGGGATCATCCCAGGTGGTGTCACCAGGGATCATCCCATGTGCAGTGTGGTGTCACTGGGGATCTTCTCATGTGCTGTGTGGTGTCACCTTCTCCCTCCACCCCAAAGGGTCAGATTCAGGGCTAACATGGATCTCACAAACCCACATTCAGTTCCTGCCCCACCACCTCCTCACAGGTAAACTTCCTCAGGTCTCCAGTCACAAAAAAAAGCCAAGAGATCCAGTTTCTCCCTGGTAGAACAAGGTGGGATACAACCCACTGCATGCTGGTGGGTACTGATGGTTCCACCTCCCCATCTGGTGCTGTCCAAGCAAAGCCAGATGGGCTCTGTCTCCCTCCATCACCCAAACACTGTCCATCTATTTGGAAATGCATCTTCCAAAGGGCACCACCAGAGTGTTTCCAGCCCCAGGTGTCCCAGGATGCATTTGCAGTGCTCTTGTACTGCTCCTGTGCTGGTTCTCACCCCATGGGTGCCGCTGAGAGCTTTTGGGATTGCCCCAAGTCAGCTTTCAGGACTGTGCATCTCCTTTCCCCACTGCAAACCCGCTGTGACAGCAGGCCACAAAGTATTCACCCACCTCTCCCATGCTGCTCCACCCACAAAGAGAGCAAAATACTAACTTTTTTTCCCCTTCTAAACATATTACCTTCCCTTTTCTTGGTCTTTCTGTCCCTTTAGGGCTCCATCTACAACACAAATGAGCAGGGCAGGGGGGCAGGTTATTGCAGGGCTGTTTTGGAGCAGTGTTGGCAGGGAGGGACCTTCACTCACCGTAGGTGAAGAAGCCAGGCAGGTACAGGACTTTCCTTCCCAGCACATTTCTTCCCACAGTTGGAGGTAGTGGCTCATGCCCAACCTGCAGGAGAAACCCCATGAGCGGGTCCCTAACTTGGTGTTCCCAAAGCCCCTGGAATGTACACCCTCCCATTTTGGGGGTCCCTGTTACAGAGGTTCTTGGGATTCCCCATATAGAGGAGTTTCCCATCCCTCCTTATATGGGAGCCCCCACTGCAGAGAGGATCCTCACCTTCCCCCCATTTTAAAGGGGTCCCTACTGTACAAGGTGTCCCCATCCCCTGTCAGAGAAGGGGTCCCAATACCCCATTATAAAGGTGCCTCACTATAGAGGGGTCCTCATCCCTCCATTATATGGTGTTCCTTACTCCCTGTATAGGGACTCCTCATTACAGAAGGCTTCTTCATCCTCCTATTATACAGGCCCCCCATTTGTACATATGGACCCCTGTAATAAACAGGGACCACCCCTTATACACAGGAACTCCATTCCATTCCATACCCCATTAGCCAGGGGTCCCCCATATTCTATAGGTGCCCCCATCACACAGGGGGTCCCATTATAACAGGAGAGCTGTATATACAAGGTTCCCCATCCCATGGAGGTCTCCATAGGGGCAATAAACAGGAATCCCCCTCCTCCCATTATATTGGGGTCCTGATTCCCTGTTACATGTGGGGACCCCAAGCATACACATCCCACTATATATGGGGGTTCCCCACTCTACAGG
Source organism: Margarornis squamiger (assembly GCA_035222235.1). Classification (NCBI taxonomy): domain Eukaryota; kingdom Metazoa; phylum Chordata; class Aves; order Passeriformes; family Furnariidae; genus Margarornis; species Margarornis squamiger. The sequence continues at coordinate 2,036,633 of JAWWTY010000071.1, forward strand.
TGCCCCCCATTTTATAGGTGCTCCCACTGCACAGGGCATGCTGTTATAACAGACCCATGGAGGTCTCCATAGGGGCACCCTACAGGCACCCACCTCCCCTCTGTATATTGTGGTCCTGATCTCCCATTATATACAGGGACCCCATCCCATTACCATTCTATAGGTGCCCCCATTGCACAGGGGATCCTGTTATCACAGGGGGGCTATATATAGTGATCCCCAGACCATGGAGGGCACCCTACAGGCACCCACCTCCCCCCTTTATACTGGGATCCTGATCCCCCATTATATCCCACTACCATTCCATAGGTGCCCCCCATCCCATAGGTGTTCCCACTGCACAGGGGCTCCTGTTACCACTGTATACAGCCATCCCCATCCCACAGGCACACTCTACAGGATCCCACATCCCCCTGTTACACAGGGGTCCCGATCCCCCATTATATCCCACTACCACCCCATAGGTGCCCCCCATCCCACAGGTACCCCCACCCCACAGCTGCCCTTAAGCCACAGCTGCCCCCATCCCACACCTGCCCCCACCCCATAGGTACCCCCACCCCATAGGTACCCCCACCCCACAGCTGCCCCCACCCCACAGATACCCCCACCCCACAGATACCCCCACCCCACAGATACCCCCACCCCACACCTGCCCCCATCCCACACCTGCCCCCATCCCACACCTGCCCCCACCCCACACCTGCCCCCACCCCACAGATACCCCCACC